>CM053563.1:46312187-46338068 GCA_028646485.1 Cryptoprocta ferox
AAGACAAAGGGCAAACCCAGTCTGAGAAAGGGAACATTGAAGAGATGGGGTTCAGTGGTCTGACCCACAGTTGCTCTGCCGTCAAGATATTTAAAAACATCAAATTAAGGTATTGTTATCTTTCTCTGTCTTAGCCTTGGGAAAGTTTCTGTGCATGATGTGCTATAAGGTTCAGAAGGTTAGAGATAGGTGGAACCATGTAATTCCCTTCAGGGCTTTGGTTTGCTAAAAAGGCAGTGAATGGCACTCCTTTGTTGTTCAATCCAGCAGGTAATTTGCTAAATGTGTACAAGCATGATTTTTGCCCTCCATGAGTTTGCAATTCAGTTATTTTGAAAAAGGAAGAGCATTTGAATAAAAATACAAAAAGATAAATTGAGGTCCAGAGAGAAATTTAGAGACAGACTCTATACCACTAATAAAATCATCTGTGACATTAGCTGTTTTGTTTGCAATTGCAAATGGAAATAATGAGTTAATCTAAACACTATAAATGATTCTGATATCTCACAGATTCCAGATTTATTCTAGAACAATTTACGTTACATATATCAAGAGGCAGTAGAATCAAGGGCCGTTTGGCTTCATGAGGAAAACAAGTTGTCTTTAGTAAATCAAAATTCTTTTCTATAGGAGATAATGTACTAGCTTCCTGGGGCCTGTAACAAAATACCATAAACCAGATGGTGTAAAGCAACAGAAATGTATTCATTCACGGTCCTGGGGGCTAGAAGTCTGAAATCATGGTGTTGGCAGGGTTAGGTGTTCTGGGGGCTCCGAGGGGAAGCATTCCCATGATTCTCTCCTTGCTTCTGGTAGTTGTAGCAAGTCCTTGGTTTGTGGACACCTCACTCCAGTTTCTATCTCCTCCACCTTCACATTGCCTTCTTCCCTGTGCTTCTATTCATCCTTTTCTGTCTCTTCTAAGAACAATCTCATTAGATACAGAATCTATCCTAAACCAGTATGATTTTATTTCAGTTGTCTCTTTCTTTATAAGTAAGATCTATGCCCAGCATGGGACTTGAACTCACGACCTCGAGATCCAGAGTAGCATGCTCTAATCGACTGAGCCAGCCACACACTCCAAGTCTTAACTAATTAATTCTGCAAAGACCTTATGTCTAAATAAAGTCACATTCAGGTGTCCTCAGTAGACATGAACTTGGGGAGCATACTGTTGAACCCACCGCAGATGGATTCTCTGAATGATATATCTTAGAAAAAGACCCAAAGAAGGCACAGCAAGGTTTTTAGTTAGAATTCTGGCTCATTGCCTAATAGAAAATATAACCTTAATAAACCAATCCTGCAAAATTCTATGTAGATTTCTTCATTATTTATAAGAATTTTCTTATAATAGTGATTTATCTACCAAACAGCATGGTTCTGGGTTTTGAAGGAAATAGTAATTACAAAAGTTTGTTGACAAATATAGAATAGTATCCATATCCAAATGCACCATGAGTTTAATTTTACTATGATTGTTTACTTTTTTCTTCTCTGTTCTGTATTGGCCAATTTCAAAAACCATTGGACATTAGGCATATTAGAGTAAGATTTTAGGAAGACAATTTTTCATATATATGTAAAAATTTGAATTTTTACATATATATGAAAGCCATTTCTGGTTTGCTCTTTGCTAATTTTCAGACATCATTAACACTGTCAGAGGAAGAATACATGTGAAATCCAGGTCAGTCAATTGGAGTCCTTGCCAGAAACTCTGAGGACCAGAGGGTTTCATGCAAAAGAATTACAAGACGAAGTGATAGTTCTGTTCTTGACCAGGTCACCAGTCTCCGCCGCCTCCACCCCTCCGCCGCGGGTAATTCCCTGAGATATGCTTCTCTGACTCTCCTCCACCCACATGGCTCTGCTGCCCTGTATATGGTGTGGCCTGCGGACTCTTCCATCCTGCCCAGGCGACTTCTCTGAGTTCCAGACATATCTATCCACCCATTTATTCAGCCTCTTTGATATCTCCAAGACCTCTCAGATTTACCGCTTGTCTGGGGTGAAAACCATGCTTGGGGCCCTGCCCTTCCCCCAACCCCACCATAAAACCTGGTTCTTTTATGTGTCTCCTGTTGCAGTGAATGACCTTTCTGGCCACTCAAGCATGTGGTCTGGAAAACTACGAGTCACCCTGATGCCTCCATCTCCCAGTGACCCCCCCCCCCAGCCCCTGCATCCCCCACCTCTGTCCCTGTCAATTTAATGTAGACCCTAATCCCCCCCACCTCCATTGACCTTTGCAGCCTGGTTTTCATAATTCTTAATCACAAATTCATACTTCTTCCGTTGTACCCCACACACTGCATCTGGGATTTGTTTGAAAACCTTCTAGTCATCACATCATTTAATCTCTAACTATTTGTATCTACCTATACAGGATAAGGAAATTTTTTAAAAGCATACCTACAATTTAGTGTCATGACTGAAATATTAACCATGATTCAAGGATTGAATAAGTATTTAAATTTCCCTACTTTTGTCTCTCTCCCCCAGCCATACAGGTTTTTTTGAGTTAGGATTTCTTGTAGTCACTAGTCGGATCAACTATCTCATGGGTCTCTCTGGAGCCCTCAGGGGTTTCAGGAGGAAGAGGGTGTTGCCATGGCCATGGTATATGCCTGTACCCCAGTCTTGGATCCCCCTTCCTCTCTACTCTCTCTCCCTCAGACTGGGATTCTTCGTATGTATTATTTTTATTATTCAATTAGTGTTTATTTCTGCCAAGACTTTTTCAGAAACTTCCTTCTGCCAGAACACTTTCCCCTCCTCACTGTGAGATCCCAGATTGGTGACACACCCTCAGGGTCCCTTTCCTGAGTTCTCTGACGGGGTCTAGTCCCCTGGCAGACACAGTCCTGTACCTTGCGTTCCCTCTTGGCCCCTGTTACTCACAACTTAGGCAAATCATTTATACACCATTTGTTTGCTGCTGTTGTTTCCTCTCACTGGCTCAATCTCTTCCCCTTTCAAACTGGTTTGTAATTGTAGAGCACTGGGTTTTTTGAGATTGAGGAATGTCTTCAAATCTGCAGGGCTGGTGCAGGCATTGTTGGAGACCACTGAAGCCAAGGATAAATTATTTTTTTTTAGAAATATTGTGCAGAGGGGCACTTGAGTGGCTCAGTTGGTTGAGCTTCCAACTCTTGATTTTGGCTCAGGTCATGATCCCAGGGTCCGGGGATGGAGCCCCATGTTGGGCTCTATGCTCAGCATGGAACCTGCTTGGGATTCTGAATCTCTCTCTCTCTCTCTCTTTCTCTTTCTCCCTCTACCTCTCTACCTCTCTTTCTCACTCTGCCTCTCTCCCCCCCTCTTTCACTCTGCCTCTCTCCCCTGTTCCTACTCTCTCTCTCAGAAAAAAATATTGTGCAGAAATATCAGCACATTTCTCAACTCTTGAAAACCCTTGGTGATTGTAAGTCAATATTCAAAACCTTATTTAGAGACAGTGAAGTATTAATTGTACCTCCCTCTGAGAGATCCTAAAACGTGTATATTCTAGATTTCCAAGTTCAATTATTCTAAGTTATAATAGTATGCTATTTTAAGATTGTCCAGAGTTTTTTACATCCCAAATCTCAGAAATGAGAAATTAAGTCAAATTATGCATTTTTTAAACTTGAGAATCAATGGGATATCTTAGTATGCACTAAAGACAGTAAAGAAAGAATAGCAAAAACATGGACAGGTACTTTGAGGGGGAAAAAATCAATAACCTCTCTGGTGATAACAACTGTACAAAACACCAGCAAGACATCGGAATGGTCATGATAGAAACAAAACCGGGGAAAAGTTTGATCTAAAGTAAGGAAAACAGAAGAAATATTATTTCTGAGGATTGTAGCTTATTCCTTATTTTTTAAATTTATACAATTTATATATAAACATCAAAAGGAGATTTCAGGGAAGTTGTGACACATCTTGAATCATGTGTCAATCACCATCTTCTGTATGTTATTAGATTTGGGAAGACAAATTTCTAAAAACATTAGTAATTTATATTTAGTATATTATTTTTCATTTTTTTTATTTTTTGCTTTGTGAAACCTTTAAATTCAATATTTTACAGTTAAAAACTGCAGGTCTGAGCAAATTATCTTGTTATAATAAGACAATTATAGCTTAGGAAACTTCTATATCCAAGACACAGTGTGGTCTATGGTAATCAGTCATCATGTATATCATGGTGATATGTATTTGACCCCCCCAAAGAATCCATTGAAATGAAATATCTTCTCTTATTATTATTATTATTATTATTATTATTATTGAAATAGGTCTCCGGAAAGAGTCTTTGGGGAAGGGAAGGAGTCTTTGGGAGGGGGGAAGACTAGATCAGGAGGGAGAAATAGAGATAAGAGATTCTGGAGAAGATCAGACTTGCCATTGAGTCTTTTAATCTAACACAGTGCCTGTCACACAATAAACATACACGGTATGTGTTGAGTAAATGCATGATCAAGAGAGAAGTAAAGTTCAAGAGACTGTCATTGATGGAGGGTGATGATAAACCGTAACAGCATATTTCTAATCAGCCAGATGGGTGGCCAGTCTCCGTTCCTTCAAATGCTTGAACATAAACCTTTTTGGAATTCTTAAAATCAGGAGTCGCATGCTCTTCCAACAGATCCAGCCAGGTGTTCCACCGTTTTGGGATTCTTAAAATTTATTTTAGAATCTGAGGTCCATGGTTTTGAATAGCTCCCATTATGGCCTTATCTTTTTCTTTTTATTTTTTTCCTTCCTAAAATGGAAAGCTTAGTGTTTTGTAAGACGCTAAAAGTCATTTGTTGACTAAAAAGAAAAATGTAGACTATTTTTTACTGACTCCAAAGGGGAACTATACAGCAATGAATCATTTCTACTTCTAAATGAAATTGGGAGAAAGAGTCCAAAGTGTGTTGACCAAAACTGCTAAAGTAAGGACCCAGCCTCCAGAGGTTACTAGTTAGGAAGTCCTGATAGTCTTTGAGTAGAGTGGTTTTTTTTTTATTAATTTTTTTAACATTTATTTATTTTTCAGGGAGAGAGAGAGAGAAAGAGAGACAGAGTGTGAGCAGGGGAGGGACAATGAGACAGACAGACACAGAATCTAAAGCAGGCTCCAGGCTCTGAACTGTCAGCACAGAGCCCAGTGCTGGGCTCAGACTCCCACACCGTGAGATCATGACCTGAACCGAAGTCAGATGCTTAACAGGGGAGCCACCAGGCGCCCCTGAGTAGAGTATTTCTTAAAAGTCTTTTCATTTTTTCAGATGGTGGTTTGAAATGTTTTGTGTAGAGCTCTGGAGTGGCTTTGTAATAGGTCTCGGTGCCTAAATTTTGATTTTGATTCTATGTATTTATAGATTTTCTATTTATTGTATCTAGAAATAAAATTGACTTTGCTTTCCAACCTTCTATCCAATGACTTTGCTGAACTCACATGTTAATTATAATAGCTGGTCTCGGTATTCATTTGGATGTTCTGTGAGCACCAAGTCATTTCGGAAGAATGGCGGTTTTATTCATTTTCTAAGCTTGCCTTATTGCATTACCTAGGACTTTGAGTAAAATGTCAGAGAGAATTGGTGATAGCAGACATCCTTGTCTTCCCCCTGATCTCCAGGGAAAGGTTTCAATAATTCACAATGAAATACAACGTTTGCTGGAAGATTCTTGTAGATGTTCTCTATCAGATTAATGAAGCTCCCTTTGATTCCAAGTTTGCCAAGAAAGTTTTCATTAATGAAGGCTGAATTTTATAGATTTCTCTGTCTGCATTAATGGGAATGTTTTATTATTTCCTCCATTATTCTGTTAATGTGGTGAGTTGAATTGATTATTTTTCTCCTTCTGGGGGGAAAATTTTATTAAAGTACAACATGCATGCAGAAAAGGACACAAATAATGTGTAGGTCAGTGAATATGGTCAAGACCAGTGATCAACTTTCACATGAAGAAATGACTCATTATCAGGACACCCAAAACACTCTGGGACTCCTAGACTGGGTAGCCAGTATCTAGACTTTTAATACTATAGGTCAGTTTGCCTTATTGGGGGGGGGGAGGGTAATCTGGCTTCCTTCATTAAACATTATTTTTGTGTGATTAATTCTTGTTATTGTGAGTAGTTGTAGTTTTTTAATTCTCATTGCTGGATAGCATTTCATTGTATGACTATGTGACAATCTATTTACCTGTTCTACTCTTTATGGCCATTTGGTTTGCATTATTATTATTATTTTTTTTTTGGCTGTTATGATTAGTGTATATAACAACATTCTTGGACAGGTCTCTGTGACTATATCCTATATGCATTTCTTTTGAACACACACACACACACACACACACCCTAAAGAGTGGAGTTTCTGGATCCGACCTTAGACAACTTTAGTAGATACTGTCCAGCAGTTTCCCAAAGTGATTGTACCAATTTGCATTTCCACCAACAGTGTGAGATGTCTTAGTAGATTCTCATTAAATAATTGTTTTATCATTATTAGAGAATGTCCTTCTTTCCTTTGGAAATGATAGAGGGCATTAAAAAGTAGTGGAACTGGCCTCAGGTCAAATGGATAGATTATACGGCAGCTAGTTCTTCTATTTTTCCATCTATGATGTTGAACATATCACCTTGCAGTAAGTAGCTGTCCAGCGAGCTTTCATGGAATCAGAAGGTATTGGTAAGGATCTTGTGCACAGGATCTGGCCTGTGGATGAGCAATTATATAAGTGATATACTGGTGGACATGGGCACCACCGTGGAAAGGGAGAATGAAAGAGAAGAATATGGAAACAGACAATGGGAGGATCTTAAAGATACATTTCCTACTTTCCATTTTCTCTCGAGGTTGTTTGTGGTGAATTATCGATATTGATCATTCCAGTTGTTTTCCTTATTATAAAATACTGTTTTAAAACTGGAATTCTTTGGGGGGCAACCCTAGAGGGACAAGTGGGAGATCCAGTGTCCAAAAATCCAGCTCCTTCACTGCCCCCCCCCACCTACAATCAGGGCATTTCTACCCATTTCAGCTGACTGCCATAGAAGATTTTATTTGAAAATCATGTTTTGCAGGGGGGGGGGGTGGAGAGAAACAATTGACACAGCATTTAATGAAGAAACATATTACTGAATTTTCTGTTTCCTATCTTAACTACATGTTAACCATTTTGTAATGATTCTTTTCAACTGTCACATGATGACAATGTCGGGATATGTTTTTCTTTGTGCAAGGATGATTCTAACACATTGGATTTTTTTGTTTTTCTGTTTTGGGGTGTTTTTTGTTGTCATTATTGCTGTTAAGCTTTGCTTTTAATTACATATCCCTTTACTTATATTTTTGTCAAAGAATACCTATTTTATTAGTCTTTCAGTGACACCTGTGACATTTTTACCATTCTTAAGATGGGTAATTTTTAGCAGATAAAAGAACTGGAAGCAGATCTTTACATCTACGGGACTTTAGCAAAGCAATTACATCTTGATCTATATGACCTGACATAAATGAACCCATTAAAAAAAATTCTCATTCTCTAGAAAGGAAGTGGATTCCACTAAATAAGTCTCAGTGATGCTTTTAATATTGGAAACTCATAAAAGCATGATTTACTTAATCATTTAATTAGAAGAAAAGGCAAATTTCTCAGGGAGGCATCCATGTTAGGTAATAAACATTGTAGAACAAGTATTTTGTCTTTTAGTAATATTAAAGTGAGAGACATTTTCCATAGTGATCTAGTCACTTTTGAGAAATTTGTTTTCCTTAAGTTTTTTTGTGGGTGTTCATTCTGTTCCAGGAAAAACAGTTATAACAGTTGCTATAAATGTGTTAGAACATGTGCAGGTAGAGTATGAGATCTCAGCTTCCTTTTAGCAGATTAGCGTCCTCTATATATGCCTGATTTGTGGAGCAAGAGGGGCCTCTCCGACTATTCGATCACAGTGGCAGGCCAGTTCTAAGAATCCAAATTAATGCTTTTCTCCACATGTCTTTGAGTACATCCCTAGTATACTGACGTCCTAATACGGCGCACATACTTACGAAGTGTATGTAACATACACAGATCATGCATCTTACATATGTGCGGGTACAAACTCCTTGTTATGATTCCCTGGCCACGAGCCAGGAGGTGCTTTGCAACCTAGTGCTGACCTTGGGAGTTGACACTGACACTCTGTAAAGTCTCAGCCACTCCCTCCATTATCAGAGTTGAGGAGTTAAGTGACATTTAAGGTGTCAGGGCAGGCTCTTCTGATTATTTGCACCTGCTGGAAAGAATTGGCTCTGTTTTCTTGGATGCTTGGATTCAGCTCGTCTGTTTTCTTCTCAAGTCTGCTTTTTTTGTTCTGTTTTTTGTTTTATTTTGTTCTTTGTTTTTGCCAGGGATCAACAGTAGACAAAGCTGTCGTTAATCTTAGAGTGGTATTCTCGGACAGTGGTTCACCATATTTTTGTCATAATAGAGTTCCTTCAGGGCGTCAGAGGCTTCAGGTCTGGTTAGAGGCTCTGCAAATCTTGAGTCCTCAAACAGGCTCAGTTCCGTTTTAGGGACTGGGGTTTTCTAGCTTTCCAAGCTTTGTTACTTAAAGTTGCCCTTCACCAAAATGGGAGGAAAGACTTCGGGCCAAGTATTGCCATGCAGAGTCATAACCAGTGTCTAATATGAGACCCACCCCAGCACACATTAAGTCCGATAAAATCTCAGGGAGCTAGTTCTGAGAGTGGTGGATGTGGGTTCAGGAAGACTTTCTCAGGCCATTCCTGTCAACTGGCTGTGAGAACAACTCAACAGTAATATTGTCTACCTACTTACACTCTGAGGAAAGAATCATCTATGGACATGGGCCATGGCCCTGAAGTCGTATTTTTCTTTCCCAGTCTACAGTCCCTTAAGTCACACTAAGTGCTAATGATACCATTATTCATATAATGCATCATAATTCCCAGCATGTATGTCTGCTGTGGTCTAAATGTTTATGTCCCTCTGAAAGCCAGATGTTGAAACCTAACCCCTAGGGTGAGGGTGTTAGGAGGTGGGGACTTCGGGAGGTGGTTAGGTCCTAAGGGTGGAGGGTGATGAGTGGGATTAGTACCTTTATAAAGGAGAGCCCAGAACATTCCCTGGCCCCTTGTGCCATGTGCGGACGCTGCAGAGAGCAAGCAGCCTGCAGCCTCGGAAGAGGGCTCTGACCAGAACCCAGCCATGCTGGTACCCCCAGTCTTGGACTTCCAGCCCCTAGAACTGTGAGCAATGCATTTGTGTTGTTTAAAAGCATCCAGTCTGTGGTATTTTGTTACAGCAGCAGAAGAGCTTGAGACAATGTGCACAACTATAGAAGGTTTCCTTTCCCTCCTTTCTACTTGTTAGAGCAGTTTTCCTGACGAATCCTAAGACCTACCTTCTCACCCTAGTGGAGATTCCGCTTCTCTCTGCGAGAGGCGGCAGGCGAGGGAGGGGGAGGGGGGCTCCTGGGGATTTAAGCAGGAATGCCGAGGATCATGGTATCCCTTGGGCAGGCCCCTGGATTTAAAAGTTAAAGCATTTTCTCCAGTTGTCAGGTTCTGTTTTCTCATGGGACCATACAGTATTTGCACAATCTTTCTGGGATGAAAACTGATAGACTAGAAATGTCAGATATTTGCTAAATAAGATCGTTTTGCTACTGACATGCTGTTGGGTGAGCCCACGTGGAATGCGGGTCTGTGTTCCTCACCTCTGGGGGGACCTGCTGCCTGGACGGGAGCTGGTGTCTGCAGTGGTAGCAGAGCGAGTGTGAGGTCAGCAGAGCGAGCAGCGTGTAGGTGTAGCTGTGACTTTTGAGGGGTGCAGAGCCCGGGGGGGGATGAGCGTGACCGCAAGGGTAGCCAGCATGCTAGTGTGTCGCAGAAGACGTTCTGCCCTGTGTGTTCTGTACCTCTCAATGCAGCATATTCAGCAAACCAATACTTGGGATCATTTTTAAAAGTTCAGCTTCCAATTTTGTTTTTTAGCTTGGTTGAGAAAAGTTAATGAGATTTTTTTTCATATCAGAAAAGATATTCTCCACTTCTTTTATTCATTTACTTTTGCAGGGTACACATGTCCCATGGGTCTTCAAATATCTGGAAAAGGAATTTCCTTTGGCGTTTGTGGAAGCATATTTTTTTCTCTAATGGAAAGATCCCAATCTCTCTCCTGCCGGCTCCTTTAAAATACTCACCCCCTGATTTAAAACACCCCGAATTGTTTACAATTTTCTGTCTCCCCTAATCTGTTGAGCACTTGGCTTCATGATTTTTATTTCTCCCCACCTCTTAACATGACGTTCTTCATTTTACCATTTTGTAGATGTGCCACCCACCACTTTGTCCTCCTGTCTTACAGATGCCCTGTTACCACCTTTCCTCAACCATCCCATCTGGAACGAAGACCCTCGATCTTGTTATTACCCAGATTTTGTGCTGTCTCTCAGATCTCTCTGTCTTTGCTGTAGATTTCCAGCTTCCTTCTAATGGCACCTCCTCTCTGTCCAAAATCCCTCCACTCAGGCATCTCCTGTTCAGGGAGCTCAGCGTCGATTTACCAAGGACAGTGGCCTCTGGTCCTCATTTCTGGCCTTATGTGGTTTATTTTCCACAGTCCCTTGTCCCAAGTATGTTCCCATAGTCTCTCCATTTGTTTTCCCTTTTTCTAGCTTCATAATAGTCACTGGGCAGTACCCCTCCTTGGTCAAATGAAGCGTTTCTCCTGCTTTGTGCCTGTGACCAGGCAGCTCTTTCCAGCTGGAGAGAAGAGCTGGCCCAGCCTGACTGGCCTCACTTTAGTTAATGACCACTGACCTCAACTACAACTTTGATTTTTATTTTTTTTCCCAAATTCCCCTAGTCTCTAATTCCACAGAAAACGGAAATAGAACTATAACTTCAGTCATGTGGGGGAAGACTAATTTAACAGACCAGTTAACCAGGGGCCAATTTAACAGTATTTGTATCAAAAAATGATGAAGATTCTACAAATAATTTACAGCCAAAATGAGTTCATATAACTTTATTGCTATGGCCTCTACTTTCAACTTCCATTATTGATTATTTCAACAGAGCTTCGAAATGAAAACAAATAGACATTAATTAAAAATGACTCAATGATTTAAAAATATATGACTTGCTGCTCCAGCTATCTAAAATTAACATCTAGGCCGTTACACTGGGGGAGCAATTATGAAGGTTTGAGTGTGAAATGGCACACAGAGGCAGCGCAGACTTATTTTTAAATCAACTTAATTGTTAGCAATAAAACAAAGTGAGGAGAGAAGACCTCTATCTTCCTCAGAGTAACTCTTGTGTTTTGTGCCATTTCTTGAGGGAGCAGACAATTTTGGGGTCTTCTCAGTGGAAGAGAAACCTCCCACCTCCCTTAGAGGGTCAGCACAGCCACAAAAAGCAAAGACACCTGATCACACATTCCAGGTGAGCGAATCTTCACATTGGCCTGGGCAAACCCTGACCCTGGATACTGACAGAAAGAGAGACCTTGCAGTTCTTTAGGGGAAGCCTAAGAAAATGGACACAATGGAAAGTACTGGAACAGTTTCCAGGTGTGTCTTTGTCTTCAGATCCTTGGTTTCTTCCTCTTGTGTTTCACTGGGCATTACTGTGCAAAACCAGGCAACACAGAAACCAGAAATTTAGTTTGTTCTGTGGAGTGTGATTCTCTAAAGAATTTTATGAAAGAACTTTAAATTCAGTACTTTTTTAAAATAGAACATAGAAAGTGAAGATCGAAACTCTTAGGGGAAGCAAAGAAATAACAAAACACAGATGAAGGAAAATACCAAGATTAAAAAAAGGAACATGAAAAGATACATAAAGGAGTATGTAAAAATAGAAAAGTAAACTTAACTATGGATAATCAAATGTGTTCAAATTAATAACAGTGGTGACAGTCTCTCTAACACATATACAGTGCACATCTACTGCCCAAAGCTGTTCTGGGACTTCATAGGGATTGAGTGAATCTTGACCTTGGCCCCAAAGGCTATTCTTGGCTACTATTCTTATTACTGACATTTAAGAAAACAAGGTAACAGTCCTGGTTGGAGAGGGCACAGTGTATTCATTCGTGATTGATAATGAAGAGAAGGACGAATATTTTGGAAAACATTTTGTTAATGGACACTGAGAGGCTTAAGAATAATTGGTCCACTAATTTTCAGTTAAATCAGCTCTCCTAAGAAAGCAAGACTGTATATAATGAAGTTTTCGTGATTTGAAAATGTTTCAGTTAATATACAAAAAACAGAAAGTCGGATGCCTGGGTGGCTCAGTCAGTTAAGGGTTTGACTTCAGCTCAGGTCATGATCTCACGGTTCATGGGTTCGAGCCCTACATCAGGGTCACTGCTGTCGGCCTGTCAGTGCAGAACCTGGAGCCTGCTTCAGATTCTGTGTCTCCCTCTCTCTCTGCCCCTCCCCTACTCGTGCTCTGCCTCTCTCTGTCTCTCAAAAATAAATGTTAAATAAATAAATAAATAGAAAAACAGCAAGTCAGAATATTATACAGGCTAGAAAAAATCATGAGGCTTCAGAACAGTAGAAACTTGTGAAAACATATGCAGAATGACCAAAAAAGATACACATTTAAAAAAAGATACAAATCACATGTACTTAATGATTCTTGTTTTGTAAGTGGGAATGCAAATAATCAGAGAAAAAAGGGAAGAAATAGGACTCTTTTTCTTTAGATAGTGAAATATGGTGAATTTTATACCTTTTCATTATTTGTGAAGTTTCTATGGTTAAACAAACATCAGGTGTGGTAGATTGAGTGCATCATCAGTCCCTGTATCCAGACCTTTCCAGAGTGCCTTCCCTCAGTGAATCTGGCCTCGAACAACTGGCTTTAGCCAGTGGGACAGTAGCAAATTAGAGGCTTGAAAAACATTAGTGCATTTCCAAGCTCTCCTGTGCTTACCTCTGATCACCATGAGAGCATTTCCCTGATGGGGATGTGAAGGAAACATGGAGGAGAATCCATTCATCTCAGCCTTGGCCATCCTAGGTCTGGTAGCTTCCAGCCCACGGGCCAGCTACCTCAGTTGCACGCGCGGGCCAGCTCAGATGAGTAGAACCGCCCTCTGAGACTTAGGTGTGCGGGGAATTAACAAATGCATGCTAGTTTCCCGCCGAAGATTCCAGTAGTTTCTTTTGCAGTGAGTTAACTTACAGCGGGGGCCATTTGAATTTTGGAGCTTCCTGGAGGACCAAACCCAGGTGTAAAGGCATCCGTCAATACCGATATATGCGAGGTATTCCATGACTCGTTTTTCTAATAGCCCTCTGTATATGATATGTTCCAGGGTAACCTGGCTTTATATTCTCCGCATATTTAACTAGATACCTTCACTGATCTTTTCCAATTCCTGTATTTGTGACTAGACTCTCTTAAGACACCCCCAGCTTCCTCTCATCACTTGGGCTTACTCTTATCTAGAGAAGCTTCAGGAAATTTTCCTTGCTCGTCGAACCCTTAAAATTCACGAGGAGACATGGTTCTCCTTAGCCTTTTGTTCTGCTTGGCTGAGTCTGCATCCGAAGAGGTACACAGCTGTTGCTGTAGTGCCTCTGGCTCTTTCTTCTCTACCTGAGCCAGGGCTCCGTGTTTCCCCATCGCATCCAGTGAGGCCGCTACCTGTGTTTCAGTGAATCTTGTCCCATCTCTGATTTTTTCCTTGACCCCCATTCCTTGCTGTCCTTTCTACGTGTCTTTGCAAGCCTCTCTGGTTTTCAGGCTCCGCTCGTCGCCTCTGAGTGCTGCTCCCTGAAGAGGCCTTGGTCCGGCTTTCATCTCACCTTCTGGGTCTGTATATAGAGAGATATAGATATATTTTAATTTTTTAATGTTTATTCATTTTTGAAAGAGAGAGAGAGAGAGAAAGAGAGAGAGAGAGAGAGAAAAGAAGTGGGATAGGGGCAGAGAGAGAGGGAGACACAGAATTCGAAGCAGGCTCCAGGCTCCAAGCTGTCAGCACAGAGTCGGATGTGGGGCTCGAACCCACGAACAGTGAGATCATGACCGGAGCCAAAGTCAGATGCTCAACCCACTGAGCCACCTAGGCACCCTGGTTTCTGTGTGTGTGTGTGTGTGTGTGTGTGTGTGTGTATTTCATATTTTTCATATATTTCACAAACTTGTACTTTCATAAACTCTCCATTTATTCTGAGAGAGGCAGAGGCAACACGAGTGGGGGAAGGCCAGAGAGAGAGGATCCCAGGCAGGCTCCATGCTGCCAGTACAGAGCCTGATGTGGGGCTCAAACTGAGGAAACCGAGAGATCATGACCTGAGCGAAAGCCAAGAGTCGGATGCTTGATGGACTGAGCCACCCAGGCGCCCCTCACCTGGCTTCCGTTTGACTTGCACCGCCCTGCTCGACTGCGTGCTGTGCCTTGTCTCCTCACCGCCTACCTGTGACATGTTCATGCTCCCGCCAGTGTTTCATGTGCTTTGGGTGTGAAGTTTAATATTTCTTGTTTACAAAAACACTGCGAAATGAACAGAAATAGGTACCTGAGCCAATAATTTTGAAGCAGTGTATTAATAATGGTCAAATCAAAGACATTTATAAAATGTCTTTGTCTTAAAGTCTGTTTCTAACCGTTCCTAATTCACTGACGGCGCGTGGGGGGAAGGCTACGTTGATGCCAGAACACAGGTGCAACCGCCATGCCGGCCTTGGCCGTGTGCAGAGCTCCCTGGGGGGAGATGCGTGTGCCGCTTAGAGCAGGCTCGTCTGCAGGGGCGGTGGCGGTGGCGGTGGCCGGCATGGGTCATGAAGCCCGGCTGGCTCCAGCGGGAATAAATCATTGCCCAGTTATAAGAGAGAGGGCGGAGCTCAGCTAACACACCCACATGTGTTGGAGGAAGCGCACGGTGTTGTTCAGAGAGACAGGGACCCTCTCCCCTGGCTCCCATCTGAGTCCTCACAAGCTACAGTGTGTGGCTGGGGCTCTTAACCTTTTTTTTTTTTTTTTTTTTTTTTTTAGAAGCTGATTTGCATCTACTTGGAGGGAAAAATCACCCAAGTCAAATAAATTCTCCCAAAGGCACTTTTCAGAGCAAGCCCATTAGGTGCCCTTGGCCTTAGGGTGAAAAAAACTCATTATGACCTTTCCAAAATTCACTTTCGCAACTTAATAACCGTGGTTCTTATCACTACATCAGGAAGCAGGGAAATCCCAAAAGGTCCCTATTGTTTCCTTCTGATCAGTTAACTCAATAGATGGTATGTGTGTGCACACAGAAGTGTCCTAAGCCCAACTGATTTGCTGAGACTGCAGTTTGGTCTTCACTCCAGAGAATTTTACTCCTGTATAGATCAATGACCGCTTTCATATGGACTTTTTGTGCTTGGTGTATTCCCAGGCTTTGGGAAAATGCTGGAAAGTGGCTCTCAGTATTAACATAGCATCAGGTTTCACACAGTTGGTTCTCAATATTCCCTGTGCCCAGGTTGGGTGATCAGATACACAAATGAAGACAGCTAAAAATACGTATAAAGGTTGTAAGAGCACGATGCAGTACAGTATTCTCCGAGTGTGGTCCCCAAATGGCAGCATCAGAATTACCTGGAAACTTAGAAATGCACATTCCAGTTCCCCCTTTATCCAAGGAACCAGCAGCACCAGGGAATGGGGGCCAACAAACTGTTGTAAATTCTCCACTGTGATATGCTTGTAAATTTAAGACCCACCAACTGATTGGAGTCCCTTGTTTCTAACAAAGGATTACAAAGTTACACATTGTAAAGTTAATTTTCATTTACTTTTCTAAACAATTGGAGAATGTGTGATTGACGAAGACTGTTTCAGAAAGAAAAACAACCCAGTTCCCAAATCCTGTATCCACAACTTAATTTTTCCAGTATTTGAAGGATTCTTTCATAGTTTAAAACAATTCACAATCCATTTTAAAAGTCACAATGGGTCAATTGGAAAATTTCCATATGGACAGGTGTTAGATAATAAGAAATTGTTCTTAATCTTATTTGTGAAAATGGTATTGCAAATTCGGGGAGGTACAAGAGCACATATATATGAAAGGATTATCATCATAAATACACCCAATTGAGATAAAATGGAAATTTTGTGAAGTTTAAACATATACATGTTTTTAATTTTTTTAAATGTTTATTCATTTTTAAGAGACAGAGACAGAGTGTAAGTGAGGGAGGGGCAGTGAGATAGAGAGAGGGAGACACAGAATCCGAAGGAGGCTCCAAGTTCTGAGCTCTCAGCACAGGGTCCAGTGCGGGGCTCAAACCCACAAACTGCGAGATCGTGACCCGAGCTGAAGTCAGACGCTTAACCGACTGAGCCACTCAGGTGCCCCTACACATGTTTCTAATGGCTTTAACTAAGAGAGGACCTAACAAATGAAAAAATGACTCTTGAATACAAATCAAAGAGGTTTTTTTTTTTTTAGGATTCTAGAGGAAAGTTACAGAATGTCAAATTAAAATGTAAAATCTGTATAAGCAGGGGTGCCCGGTTGGCTCAGTCGGTTATGGGTCCGACTCTAGTATTTGGCTCAGGTCACGATCTCAAGGTTTGTGAGAACAAGCTGCTCTTAGGGCTCTGTGCTGACAGCATGGAGCCTGCTTGGATTCTCTCTCCCTCTCTCTCCTTCCCAGCTAGTGGCATGGGGCACATGCCCTCTCTCTCCTCTCTCTCTCTTTCTCCCTCCCTCCATCTCTCTGTCTTTCTCTCTCTCAAAATAAATAAACATAAAAAAAATAAAATCTTTTACATTTTTTTAAAAAACTGTAAGCAAATGTATTACCAGTTTTCTTGTTCTGAGTACACTCCTAACGGCAGCAATCACTAATGCTTGCCCTTGTGTGTTATTCTGAACCTCATTGTCAGAATGTGTGCCTAAGTCTCCTTTCATCTCCAGGACAACAATGGAAGGCATCTGTTGCACTCCCTTGTTGGGCACATGGAGAAAGTGAGATGTAAAGAAATTAAGTAACTGGTTCAAAGTCTTTTTAACGAATAACAGTGTTGTTAGGATTTGTGATGAATTCTGAAATCAAATTTTGATTCTGTAGGGAACAGACTTTTCCCACACAGCATGCATCTGATGGAAGGAGCTTATAAATCTCTGCACTATGGTCTGAACGAGGGATGTATGGAGCCATTTTAGACAAAAGCATACACACACAAACTTACTGGATTGGGGTTGGGGGTTGAAGTGGAGATGGAGTGAAAGAAAGAAAATAAAGTCCTTATGAAGATGAAGTCTGCGAGATGCCTAGAGAGCAGGTGGATGTTACTACCTAGAAACTGGAAAAAATTAGCAGCAAAATGCCACAATTTTTGCAAAGGGATACTAGGTCACTTAGAAAAAAACAATTACTAAGAAAAATATATAAACTCCTTACCATGCCTTCAAGGATCCTACACCATCTGGTCCCTTCCTACCTTCTTGATTTCTTTTCCAACCTCCCTTTTTCTATCCACTAGCCCTGGTTCCCTCCCTGAAGCTGACAGTGATCCTGCCTTAGAGCCTTTGAACGTGCTCTTTTGTCTGCTATCCTAATGACCAATGATCTCTGGGTTGGTTTTATTCCTAAGTATCACAATTTTATGTTATAAAGAATACTGGTTTTATTTTAATGTCAAATCATTAGTTCCTAGGACATAGCAATGTAATTTATTTTTGTATGTTGATCTTTTACAAATTTTGCTCAACTTAGAGTTTTAAGAGTTTTTTGTTTTGTTGTGTTTTTTTTGTTTGTTTTTTTTGCGGGGTGTGGATTTCATAGAATTCTCCATATATGTATTTGGGATAATGTATATGATGCTATTTTTGGTGCAGTGTTCTATAAATGTCAGTTAGGTCAAGTTGGTTAATAATGCTGTTGAAGTCTTTTATTTCCTTCCTGACTTTCTGTGTACTTTTTCTATCAATTATTGAGAAAGGAGTGTTTAAATATTTGACTATAGTTGTGAGTTTGTCTATGTCCTTTGCAGTTCTATTCATTTTATCTCCATATATTTTGAAGCCATGTTATTAGTTGGATAAAGGTTTAGGGTTATGTACTCTTGGTGCATTTTTCATTATGACTTTATCATTATGAAATGACCCTCTCTGGCCCCGGTATATTCTTTTATCTGAAATCTACTTTGATATCTTTTTCCATACTTCTAATTATGAAATATTTGTATCTGTAGATTTAATGTGAGTTTCTTGTAGGCACCCTAAAGTTGGGTCTTGCTTTTTCGATCAGTCTGACAGTGTCTGTCTTTAATAGCATTCTTTTTAGACTACTTACATTTAATGTGATTATTTTTATGTTTGGGTTTAAATTCAGCATCTTACTCTTTGTTTTTTATTAGTCTCCTCTGGAATTTGCGTTTTTCTTCTCTTTGTAATTTGGATTGTGTCTTTCTTTATTCCATGCTATCTTCATTGCCAGTTATTGTTTCTAAAACAATTATATGTTTCATTACCTTAGGGTATATAATACAAAACTTTAAGTCATCTCAGTCCACTCAAGTGGTACACTTTTTTTGCATATAGTATAGGCATATTTTAGCTCTCCCATTTCAGAGATAAAGGTGAAAGAAGTGAGGTGATGTGTGTATGGCAAGAAACCTTGGTGAGGGGCTGAAACGGGAATTCTAGTCTACTGACTGCTCACTGCTTGCTTTTCCCACTGCCTAATGCTCAGATGAGTGCAAACCTGCTTTCTTTGGAGGATAATACCAAGTCACCGCAATTGGAAGCACCAATGGGAAAAAAGTTGGGATGATTTTTTTCTTGTTTAGGAACAGAAAGGTTTTAAACACCCCATAGAAGAACTCTAAAAGTTCCTTGCAGACCACTCGGGGAAGCATCAGGCAAGACAATTGGAGCATCAGGTAAACAACTGGAGATAAATCTGCGAGCCTGCTTTTCAGTTGAGACCCTGGGGTGGAATTTGGATTCCTTTGGCTTTACACATTAGTCACTCTGGGAGAGCAATTCACATCCCATAAATCACATTCAGCCTGTGACTTGTAGGGTTGTCTGGAATTGTATTTACTCATCTTATTCTGTGTGCCCGAATTAAAAAATATTTGAGCCCATCAGCATGATACGCATCTCTGTCTAGGCCTGGTTATGTAAAATTGAATGCAAGATGCATATTTACTTCTTGCATTTGCAACCTGAGGATTGTGCAGTTAGTCTATTAATGTGCTCCATTTGGGCAGATCAGATTTCATGCTGCCTACATCATCAAAGGAAGATTTGATTCTATTAGTGATGTAAATCAACATTGTCAGCAGTGGGTTTAAATACTAGTAAGGCATGCATAGGGACCAATATTTATTAAAATTCAAAATAAAGTTTTGAGTTCCCACAGTTCTTAGATATATGTACCTGACTATAACTGCATTTGTGTCCAACTTTAAGTATTATATTTTGATACAAGATTAAAATGAAATGCCCTTGGGGCACCTGGGTAGCTCAGTCGGTTGAGTGTCTGACTTCAGCCCAGGTCATGATCTCACGGTTCTTGAGTTCGAGCTCGCTGCTGTCAACGTGGAGCCCACTTTGGATCCTCTGCCCCCCCACCCCCCTCTGCCCCTCTCCTGCTTGTACTCTCTCAAAAATAAAGAAAATTTAAAAAAAATTTTTTTTAATGAAATGCCCTTGGGGACACCGGGTGGCTCAGTTGATGAAGTGCCCAACTTCAGCTCAGGTCATGATCTTGGGGTTTGTGAGTTCAAGCCCCACATCGGGCTCTGTGCTGACAGCTGGGAGCCTGGAGACTGCTTCAGATTCTGTGTTTCCTTCTGTCTCTGCCTTTCTCTGTCTTTCTCAAAAATAAATTTAAAAACATTAAAAAATTATATATAAAAAATGTAATACCCTTGGATAGTTATACACGATCCTTTTATGTTGTTGTCCTTATTCATGGGCTCTAAAGAGCAGATACTTAAATCTCTGAGCCTAGAAGACAGGTCATAAATGTAATCAGTTGCTGTAACTAGTGCAGTTTTTGCTAGAATTCTTGGGTTGAAACAGTTTGTCAGACCAGGAATTTATGTATGGATGTATGTATACATTTTCCCAGAACTTGTTCTTAAAAACCTCAACAATGCCAGAATGCCCAAATTTCCTTCCTGTATTGAAAAGAATATTATATTGAAATAGACTGAAAAGGTAACTTTTTGACTTAGATAATCAGAGGAATTTTTAGACTGTGTCGTTCAGTCATTTGACAGTATCTAGTCAGCTTCCCCTAGAAGCGTGCAGTGTGGGGGCGGAAAGAGAAGGGAGGAACCACAGTTCAGTGGCATCCACACCGCACACTAATGGCGGTGTATAAATGCACGATAATGGCTGTATGTGCCCATGCGGGCAAAGGCTCATCACAAACAGGCCAGGGAAGACAAGGGCAAGAAGAGTTTTATGCTGGGCATATGATAGAGGAGAGTGGGAAGGCCAAAGGACAATAGAGGACAGGAAAATGAGGCCACTTAGCCTGGTCCCATCACTCTTGCTCTGTAGCTCTGCGACTTTGACACTATTTGTGGTTTACAGGCTTTTCCATATGGTTTAATAAAAATTAGAAACACTTCCACATTCTGCAGTGCAGTTGGGATAGATGTTTAGCTGGCAGTTTCACGCTCTCATTTCATTATAAGAGACTCATTCTTAGTGCTCTTGGCATTTCAGTTTCCGGAAATTGCTTTATTTCAGTTTGGTGGCTCTCTTCTATCCTAGGCTCGATGATGTCATGTTATTGCCCTGCATGTCCACCGAAGGCAAATATGATGAGTCCCATCCGGGGGATGACTTTGACTTTACTTCCTAAACTGTACTTTATTGTTTGTTAAAAATTTTTAATGTTTATTTATTTTTGAGAGAGAGAGAGAGAGAGAGAACGCGAGCGCGCAAGCAGGGGAGGGGCAGAGAGAGAGGGGGAGACACAGAATCTGAAGTAGGCTCCAGGCTCTGAGCTGTCAGCACAGAGCCCAACCTGTAAGATCATGACCTGAGCCAAAGTCGGACACTAACTGACTGAGCCACCCAGGTGCCCCTCCTAAAATGTACTAGGTAGTCTGATCGTTTGGGTGAATGATAACACAAAAACTCTGTAAAAATGAATGAAAATGTTTGCTTAGGAAAAGCAAGAATGCAGGGTGAAATTTTATAGAGGATTAGTAGCACAAAAGATTGTATATAATTGATGAGATGTTCATTCATTTATCCAAGAGTATTTCTGATGCCTTATGCTTGGTTATGAGTGCACCAAAAAAAACCCAAAATAAAACAAAACAAAAAAAACACTGCTCTGGGAACTCAAAACTTAATCTTGGAGGGATCAATCAATAAAGGACTGAGCAAGTAAAAATTTAAATTTTATATTGTAATATAATTATATTTGAGTGCTATGATACAGAATAATTTAGTTTGGCTCCTATTCAGAAAAGTGTACTTATGGAAAGTCCCTCAAGGAATTCATATTTAAACCAAGATTCAGTGCTGACCAGTCCACCATGTGAAAAATGAACAGTGTCGTTCAAGGGAAAGGAAGTAACATGAGGAGAAGACTGGAGATGGTTAAAGCTTTGACATATTTGAGAACTGGAAAGGGAGCCAGAACACTGAGAGGGAGGCAGAATTGAAGTCAGGAAAGATGTAGTTGGATTATCTCGGGCTTTGTAAATCATAGTAAGGTGTTTGAAATAGACACCAAATATGGATCAGTATGGTAGTCATTCCTTCTCTACTAATTGGTATTACTTCTGTTATTCAAGTTATTGAAGAAAATACATTTATTCTATATACACTCATAGGCTCCTACTTCAGTGATGAAGACAAACCATCTCAGACCACCCAGTAGAAGAACAGGCATTGTGATAGGGCCAATGTGCTGAAGGGAAGGACAGAGACTTTGAAAAGACACAGACTAAGGTTAAGTGGTAGAAGCAGATTTAGATCTTAATTCATGTTTAATCTTTACCATGATTCTGTTGAACTTCAGTGGATTAGAGAATAAATCCTGGAATCATTGATGTATTCTGACACAATGCAGCCCAGTAAGCTATGTGATAAGATACTGTGTCAAGCAGGATTTGGGAAATGACAATGGAATGGAGGTGGAATGGTTTTCCAGTTTGGATCTCTGTGCTTTCAAAAGAAGATGGAAATGGGTAGAAGCTTAAAATCTTGTGAAGTGCACATACTGTAACCCATGTATGCATCAAGAATGTGAAAATTAAGTGCTGTACCAAGAATGTCCCCAATTTATAGAAGCATTTGCTTCGATGGAGAGTTAGGAGCAAAGGCATGCAGGCAATATGGTCAATATGGTGGATAGAATTATCCTTGAAAGCATATTTCTATAATTATATTTTCTACTCTCAGCTTCAGTGTATTTGTCCCTTTACCAGTTATCTCTTCATGTCATCCTTTTCCCCGGGCCCTTCCCTGTTTTTGAGTCCTTCCGACAAAGGAAGAACTATACTCTCCTTCACACAGTAATGAACTATTTTCTAGAACTGCTGAAACACCTGACATGCTGGACATACAGGAAAGAAGACACTGTCCTTCCTTGCAAAATACTGAAACTGGATAAGTAAGAAGAAATGCTTAGATTGATAACTTCAACATAGGAAAACGTTATAGTTGGTGCAAGAGACATTTAAAACATCTGAGGGTGGAATTCAGAAAAGAGAGTAACATTGGGTTGGGAGGGGAGGTTGAACACATTTATGGAGGCAGCAGGATTTGAACTGATACTTGAAGAACGGACATTATTTTGCAGGCTGGGAAAGGAGGTCCAGGTGCAGGATATGGTGAGCAGACATGAGGTGTGCATGTGCTAATCTTGGGGAGGATGGAATGATTGCTGCAAACTGATTGTTTGGACACAAGCCACTATTACCCGGCCTGTTCATGCTATTTATTCATCCTATTGGCACCAAATGACTTATCATCAGAAATAAGCCTCCCTAGTAAGATAAAGATACCTATTCTGATACCTTTATGTCTGTGTTATTGTAGAATTCAGGATCCTAGTGATTCACACCTTTTTGCAGTTCACTCCCACCTTGCACCAAGGCTGGTCTCTGGGACCAGTATAATACAGAGAGGAAGGGATGTCACTTCTGAGATTAAGTTATAAATAACTGGTGCTTCTGTCTTGGTTGTGTACTTGCTCACTCTTGGATTGTGCGCTCAGGGAAGAAAAGGTCAGCTGTCATGTCATGAATAGCTCTATGGAGGGAGCATCCTCAGTGAGGAACTGAGGCCTCCACTCAGTAGTCACATGAGTGGCCTTAGTGGGAGAATGTAAAACCCCTGGGAGGCCTCCCAGATGACCAAAGTCCAGGCCGCCATCTTGATGGCACCCCCATGGGAGATGCCGAGTCAGAACAACCCAGCTACACTGCTCTTGGATTCCTGATCTTAAAGTATTTTCTGTTTACAGCTACAGAGTTTTGGAATTTATTTCGTTACGTATCAGTAGATAACTAATACAATTCCCAATGCCTAGAATAAGGTCTGATATATATAAATGATTTTAGTAAAGGCTTAAAAGAATAAGTGAATGGAGTGTTCACTTTTTATACTAAGGACTAGTTTTAAAAAAACTTTTCGATCTGAATATATAAGCTTCTATATAGAAATCAAATTATGTTTCAAGAATTTTTTTAAAATACTATTTGCAGTCATTGAATATACTATTTACTTGTTTACTCCCCAGGTTAGTCCCTGACATTCAAATATCGCTGCTGGCTGCAGGTTAAGATTGAATTTTGAGCAGCTGGCTTCATCCCATATAAAAGGCTATGATTCTATTTTTGTTTATCACCTATGATTTTTATTTTAGTCTCTAGAAGCAATTTAGTCTCCAAAATGGTTCACAAAAGTGTTAATTCTTAAATGAAACATTTCATGATAAAGAAGTAAACATAATCAGGAAACTTAATGTTTTTAAAGTTCTTTATTTTTCATTACATTTGAAAGTTTCTTACAAGGATATCTGATTTGAGAACTTAAATAACATTTATACAGATCACAGTGAAATGGGGAACCCGGGTATTATTCTGTGTCTTCATCAGTCCTTTATAATTAAAAAATATATATTTTCTTACAGAATGTTAAGGTTCATAGCAAAATTGAGGGGATGGTACAGAGATTTCCCATGTATTCCCTACCCCTGCCCCATTGTTCACACCATACCCCCGAATGGTACATTGTTATAATTGATGAACCTTTGTTGACATATCATAATTATTCAAAGTACATAGGTGACATTAGGGTTAACTCTTGGTGTTGGCCATTCCGTGGATTTGGACAAATGTATGATGACATATAGCCATCATTACAATATCATACAGAGTATTTTCACTACCCTGAACATCCTCTGTGCTCCATTTTTCATCCCTACCCCACATGAACCCCCTGAAAACACTCGTCTTTTAGTTTTGCCTTTTGCCTTTGCCTTAGAGTTCTAAAGTATGTAGCCTTTTCCGGTTGGCTTTTTTCACTTAGAAATATGCACCTAGGATTCCTCTGTGTCTTTTCATGTTTTTTAGCACAAGTAATATGCGATTGTCTGTATGTAGCGCAGTTTATTTATCCACTCCTACTGAAGGACACCCTGGTTACTTACCTGTTTAGGCAATTATGGATAAAGCTCCTATAATATCCATGTGCAGGGTTTTGTGTGGACATAGTTTTCAACTCCTCTGGGAGAAATACCAAGGAGTGTAATGGCTGGATCATATTATAAGAGTATATTTAGTGTTGTAAGCTGCTGCCAAACTGTCTTCCCAAGTGGCTGCACTGTTTTACATTCTGTGTCCCTGACCCAGCGATGGGTGAGAGTTCCTTTTGCTCCACACCCTTGCCAGCATTCGCTGTTGTCAATGTTCCATATTTTTGTGATTTTAACAGGTGTATAGTTGTATCTCATTGTTTTGAGTTTCCCTGATAACCTATAATAGGGAGCATTTTTCCGTATGCTTATTTTCCATCTGTAATATCTTCTTTGGTGAGGTGTCTGTTAAGGTCTTTGGCCCATTTTTTAATCACATTGAGTTTAAGAGTTCTTTGCATATTTTGGCTAACAGTCCTTTAGTAGATGTGTCTTTGGTAAATATGTTCTTCTAGTCTGTGGCTGGTCTTCTCATTGTCTGGACATTTTCTGTGCCAGAGCAGAAGCTTTTAATTTTAATGAAGTCTAGCTTATCAATCATTTCTCTCAATCCTTAATTTTAGGTATTGAAATAATGGATACATATGTGTTTTAACAGGTTTTCCCTGCAACTCAGTGTAGCAGACAGACCCTACAGTGACCCCCAACGAGCCCCAGTCCCTGACGTTCATGCCTTTGTGCAGTGCCCCCTCCTTGAATGTTGTCAGGACCTGTGCTGTGCTTCTGACCAACAGATACAGCAAACAATTTGCGATGTCATTCCTGTGATTCTATCAGGTTGTAGAAGACTCTGTGCAAGCAGACTGGAGCTAGGGCCTCCCCTCGTGAACCTGATGAAAAATAGTGGCCATGTTTGAGAAGCCCCTGAGGTGAGGAGCTACAGGAGGCTTCTGCAACCTGTGGGCAGCCCCTGGGACTCGAGGTAGCCTCAGGCCTACAGCCTGCAAAGAGCCAGGCACTCACACAGCTGCCAGGGGTTGCTTCTGACCACAGCCCGAGTGAGTGAATGACCGTGCAAGCAGATTTGTCCCCAGTGAGGCCTCCAGGTGAGAGTGCAGGCCAGCAGGTGCCTTGTTTGCAGTTTCGGGAGACCATGAGCAGAGGACCAGTTCAGCTGTGGCTGGACTCCTGACCCATGGCCACGGGGAGAAAATAAATATGTCCTGGTTTAAGCAGC
>CM053563.1:46338568-46376292 GCA_028646485.1 Cryptoprocta ferox
CAGCAGCACTCCTCAGGTGATCTGCCTGCTGGGCCCCCCCCCCCACTTTTCCCTAAAGGAAAATCACTTTGCAATAGCCAACCAACTTTTTTGCCTAGTCAGACTTCCTTGTTCCCACTCCCAGCTGCCTAGAGACATCTTTCACTTCTACAGCTCCTTCTAGAGCCTTCCTATCTACTGAATTGGATGCTGCCCGTTTCGCATCCATTTTTGCGCAAATAAACTCTTAAAAATCTTAATGTGCCTTGGTTTACCTTTCAACATTCTGGTGTCAGAGAAGGAGCCAAAGGAGACCCTGCCATGGCCCAGGGCAAGAGCGACCAGGCCAGATGGTACCTGCGGGGTCCCTGGAGCTCGCTGCTCCCTCTGGAGGTGGCGGGCACGTCCTTCTCACATCCCGGGTCCTGGCGCCATGGATTTCGTGTGCGGAGCTTTCAGACTCTTCGAGCACCTCTTTTTCCAGACAGGATTCAGAACCAGAACGGGCCAGGGGGCAATCTGGGTCTGACTTAAAAAGCTAACAGGGCCTGGGGCACCTGGGTGGCTCAGTTGGTTAAGCGTTTGACTTGGCTCAGGTCTGATCTCGTGGTTGGTGGGTTCGAGTCCTACATTGGGCTCTGTGCTGACAGGTGAAAGCTGGAGTCTGCTTCCGATTCTAGGTCTCCTCTCTGCCCCTCCCCTACTTGCATTCTGTCTCTGTCTCTCTTTCTCTCTCTCAAAATAAATAAACATTGCAAAAAAATTAAAAATAAGCGAACAGGGTCTGACGTAAGCAGGGACAGAGCCAGTGTGAGGTCTCAGTAAATAAAATTTTGTTTTAAGGCTGATCAAGCAGGTTAAACGTACCAAAGATAAACCTGAATTATGGTGGCCTCAGTGGAAAACTTTTAACGCAGGTAAGCTTATCTGTTTACAGAATGCCCTAGAGCAAAAGGGGTATCACGCAAGTATTCACCATAACAAAAAAAGAGCGACAATTATTTTTCCTCCTCTACAATTTCTGGGGACTAGGATAAGACCCCAGGGACACCCCACTCATTCCAGAGCCTGCAGACGGGATCCTGGAAAAACTGGCAGAAGCAGGTGTCAAAGTTCATAAAAAACAGAAAACCAATGGGGGCGCCTGGGTGGCTCAGATGGTTAAGAGTCTGACTCTTGACTTCGGCTCAGGTCATGATCTCACAGTTCCTGGGTTCCAGCCCCATGTCAGGCTCCGCGCTGATAGTGCAGAGCCTACTTGGGATTCTCTCTTCCTCTCTCTCTCCCCCAGCCCCCTCTCAAAAGTAAATAAACTTAAAAAACAAAAAACAAAACCAACGAATCACTGAAGTAGTAATTATTAAAAGCTTATTGTACACCCACCAAAAAGATAATTTGTAAGCCAAAAACACTCAAACCAAAACATGGAATGAGGCTCACAGGTATCTTGTTATAAAGAAGCTTTATACAGTGTGCAGGCAGTGACTGCCCTTCGCAGTAATTGGTTAAAATATTAGAATTATAATAATTATAATTATAATTCTTAGTAGAAAAGGAATTAGTCACTGGTTAGCTCATATCAATTCTGGAGAACCATTTAAATTCTGCTTATGATTTTTAGAGGCATAAAGCAAGACGTGACCCAGGTCAGGTTAGCCTCCCCGGCTTCAAACTAAGCTAACTTAATCTTTGCTTATATGACTCAGCTGGTTTTGTTTGCTCAGGGAATTTTCAAGTCTAGCTTCCATTTGTGTTTGGCTTTAACAACTGCAAAGGGTGAGAATTCTTCCCAAAGTTAGCGTTCCCAGATCTCCGCCTGGGGTGCCCGGTTGTGAGAAAAAGGTAAATTTTCACATTGTCCTTTCCTTTGCAAATTCAGACTCTGGTGGATTTGATTTTGGTAGATGCATTGGCTGTTCAGGCTTTTTCTGGGACAGCTATTGCTTTCTGGTCTTGTTTTGTGTCCTGAGAACAAAGCCTGGTAGCGGGTCAGGTTGGGGGCTCCTGCATGTGGCCAGACAGGAATGTGGATTATTTTCCCTTTGCAGCTGGGGTTTTGCTGTTCTGCTGCCCATTGGCAGCTCTCAGGGGAAACTAAGTTTATCTGTCTTGGTTTTCCTTGATTCTGGATCTTGGGAGGGTAGTTATCTTTAGTATCTTTTGCACTTTCTCTGGGCATGTCTTTTGCATTCAAGGAATTATTCAGTACGGCCAAGGATATTTACTGTTTGTCCCAGCTGAAACCTGACAAGATATTTGAAAGGATTCTTTTTTTAAAATAGCTCTTAGGTCAGAAGCTGGTACCGTTGGAAGCTGACACTCAGAGCCTGATAGGAACTTTTTTTTCTTGTGGCCTTCTCTCCTAAGCTAAAATGAAACTATGTTCCCAAAGGGTAAGAAAAACATTCTGAAGCCTCAGTGGAAGGGTTTACTAAAACTTTCCAAAGACATGCAGGTCAAAATCTAGAACATAGGAATCTTTTGAAATTTCCATCTTAGTTGAAGATGTTCTCCCTGATAGAAAGGAGCAAGCTGAAGATGATAGTTGGATGATTCAGTCAGCCTCCACATCATTCAGGTTACAACCCAGTTCTTCAAGAAATTAAAAACTGTGCTTGTCTTCAAAAGCTAGTCTCTGCAAGATCAGAAGTGTAGCTCTAGAAATAATTCAAAGTCAACCTATCCTTTTTACCAATCCCCAAACATCCTTTATTCATCTCAAAAGGTCTGCAGATATTGCAAAAGGTCTGGATTTAGGAAACAGAAACCCTTTATGGTGGAACTTGTATTCTTTCTACAGAGAAAAGATTTAAGTATTCTCATTGGTCTTCTTCAGGAACCAAGGTGATTCTTATTAGAAGGAAAGAAAGAAAGAAAGACTATTATAAAAACGAGACTTATGAAAAAATATTGAAAGTCTCTTCCAGTAATATTAGTAAAGAGTTTTAGCCATCTGAGCCGGTAGGTAACCTTAATTTACTCTATCTGCCCTAAATACAACATGGAGTGAGTTTGCATTACGGTACCCGTCCTGTGGCTAAAATTTTTAAATGAAAGCTAGAAGATCTCTGTTTGAATCTGTCTGTATGTCTGTGTATATCGATTATAAATGCGTGATTTTTTTTCTACCTCCAGATGTCATTGCAAAATTAATTTGTAAAGAGCTCTATTTAATTAGCTTAAAGACAATCAAGTGTTTGCATAACTCAAGGATACTCTCAGAAATACAGAAACTAACTCAAATGTTTTACAAGTTCACGTGATCTAGGCTAATCTTAGGCAAATAAAAGCTAGTTTAAGTTTGTTGGTTTAATTAAAACAGGCATGTCTTTAGAGTTATCAGCATTACACACAAGTTTACTAAGAGTCAAATAAGCTCATGTTATTTCCGTTACAGAATCTGTCAGTGAGAATAACTTAAGATAATAGTTAGCTGTTTAACGTCTCATGAAAGCTTCATAACTGATGTCAACATAATTATTAGGAACAAGTTAATTAAATGGATGGAAGTAAGGTAAAAGTTGATAGATGAACATTTCAACAATAATTATTCTTCATAGCATGTCTACTTAAAAATACTTTCCAAAACTTTTTGATAACTTGAAACCTTAGTTATACTGAGATAGGTGAAATGATGGATATTCTCTGAATATATAGATCATTTCCAAGTAAGATAAAATACTAAAGCATGACTCAGTGAACATAGGTTTATCCAATTCTGGCTTCCTTTTACAAAGAAACAAAAGATATTTGGGTATATTAGTTTGGTCTACATGTTTGTGCCACATTGAAAAATTTACACTGAGAAAGAATATATTTCTAGAAATTATGAAATGTATTTAAAAATTTGCCAATTCACAGATTGTTGATAGTCCACAATTGCTTCCTTCATAATTTTCACTAGGAATTAAGGATTCTAAAGGTTAAAAACTCCAATTAATATATGTAATTAAAGCTACATTGAAATAAAAACAAAAGGAAATAGCTGTGTGTGGAAAGTAGGTAAGGAAAATAAAATGATCGATTGTTCCAGAATGAGAAAGGAAAAGAACCTTGGGACAAAATACGAATGATTTAAAAAGTCAGCGAAGATTGTGGAAAAGGAATCTTGGAAAAGGAATTTTATGTATGATCAAGCTGGCTAAGATTGGAATGTATTTATTCAAGGTTTTAGAAGAATAAGCTTTAATACCAAAAGGATACTGGTGCAGTTTAGAATTTGGTTTACTCTCTGTTAAGTTTTCTTGGACGATCAGTCTGTTCTTGATTAGAGATTGTCAAAGATTTTTTTGTTTGTTTTGTTTTGTGGTGGTTGTTGCTTTACCTTTTGAGTATGGACCCAGAAAGCAAAGATTCTGTGGCTTACTAAATAATGTACTGTGCTTCCTGTTGTCTTTATTGAGTCTTTAACTACTTAGGAAACCCCAGTCTTCTCAATATTAAGAGAGCTAATTTTTGTTCACAACTATGTAACCTTCTGTATTTGCTTTTAAAATATTCCACTGTCACTTTGGTCACATAATTTAATCAAATGTTTAAACTTTTTGGCCTTTTCCCAAAATCAAATCCTAAATGGAATCACTTTCACCTCTAACTTTGAAATTTCTCAGGAGGTCCCTGGACAATTTAAAAATATTTGTCTCTTACCTTGTAAAAGAGAGATGTTAACCAACTGGGTAAATATCCTACAACCTTAAGCCGTTCAGTAAGTAAATGCCACCTCCTCTGTGTAACAAGTATTGTTCTGGAAGCCACTGTTTATTTGACTGTATTTTTTGCTCTTTCTAGTATCACCTGAGAGCTGTGTTTCTCATATTCCTTTGATCCCAAGGTTGTAAATTCAGTCTGTGTTCTGCCAGTGAGATTCTCTCCCATGAGACTTTGAAAAGGCAAGGATGATAGACACCATACTGTTCTTCCTTTGGATCTGGTAAGAAAAGGCTTGCTGTGGCCGATAAGAGGTTTTGCAACCCCTCAGGGTCTTATACTGATATATTCACTTGAGTGACCATTAGCACTGGTTTCCAATATTTCCTTATCAGGGCAGCACCAGTATCTTCCTGACCCTCTGGACCAGAACTGTAGTGATAAGTCTGAAAACAAGCTTGAGGCTCTGATGCCTTCTGCAGCCTTTCCAACATTTCTTAACATAACATTCCCTATATAAGACACTTTGTGCTGCAAATATCTAAAGCAGTATATATATTACTGAATGATATACTCTTGAACTCATGACTCTGTTAATAAGAAAAAGGACATCCATGTTTTAGCCCCCAAACTGCATTTTTATTTGGAAAAGTGAAACTGTCCAAATAAGCTAAGTTATTTGGGTCAAGATCTTACCAGATTTTGATACAATCTGAAAGGGAAGACAACTGCAGAAGGCTACTTTATTGAAGATCAGAATTTTCATATTATACTGGAACATATTGACTACTGTAGCATATTGACTAACAGCATATATTATTATGAATATTATTTACAAAACTTTAACATGTAAAATTCAATCGTGTCTCATGTAAAATGGTGTTAATTATATCCATGTGGTGAATTTGTTTAAATTCTGCAGGTGATCATCAAACCTTGGGAAATCAGGAAAGATTACGAGTTTTGATGTATAATTTTATAATACAAACACTATCACAAGAAAGCTACATTAATCACCTTGTGCTGATCATTAATTGTGGGCTGTAAAAATAATTTATTTGGGGATATTATCAAATTTAGTCTCATTCAACCAGATAAAGCCATTCAGTCAAGTAGGAAATGGGTCCCAATTTCTTATGATCCATTTAGAAATAAACAAATGCACAAATCCCGGTTTCTGGCACAGCAAGGCTAGGGGACAGAAATTGAATCAGGTTCTGGTTCTGAGAACAGGAAAAGGATGACACTGTAAAGTGACTGAGGCCAGATCACATGCCAGGACTGCTATGAATCACCTTCTGTTTGTGGACAAGATACTCTGAATTTGATTAAGCTCTCTACCATGTTCTCCCTCTCAATCAAATAATCTAATCAGTGTGGGCACCAAGAAGCAGCCAAATCATAGTGAAGAGGAATCACCCCAATTACCACCCTAAATTAGGGCAAGAGACGGGGGGATTACCACCATGAGAAGTAGGGTGGGAAGTTGGAGAGCTGGTGCCACTAGCTTATGTTTTAAAAAATTTTTTAAATAATGAAAGGGCCTCTCACAACAGACTTACTGAATCAGAATCTGTCTTTTTACAAGATCCCAGGTGATTCCTCTGCAAATTAAATTTTGAGTAGCATGGATCTATGATTCATTGGCAATTACCAGTTGTACTCTCAGAAGAACAAGGCAAAGAGAATCATATTCTTGGCTTTGTAATGGAGAAATGTATTTCTAGTCACAAAAGAGAATACTCTGAAAAATACAAGTATATGCCAAAGGTGTAGGAAGCAATCCAAAATTTTTGAATAAAATCAACCCTGGACTGAGGATCCTGCTCTGTGGAAAAGTCATGTCAAGATGATCAGTCCCAAATCTTACGGTTAAATAGCCTTGAAATGTGTCCTATGAGGGAGGAAGAGCATTATTATGCTATGAGCCAATTCAGATACAGTTTAATTAAATAATATGCAAGGTCATGGAGCATGACTGGCAGAGTGATTTAGAACAGAATTAACTACTCCTTTTACTGTGGCCATCCCTGGTTGTCATCTAACACCGTGGCATATACATTCTAAGGAAGATTCTGGCATTGCAGATCTATCCCTCCAGCCAGGGGAATTGAATTCTCTCTCTCTGAAGCCATAGAAACCCGTCCCATCTTTCTATTTTTAATCCTTTGCTGATTCTAGAGGCTTCCTACCAAGTAATTTGATGCCAAACAGTTGTTCTCCTTGCAGCTGCCAAACAGACCGGCATTTGCAGCCTCGGGTTGTGTCCCATGTTGGCTCTCTCCCAAATGTCATTCCCTACAAGGCTTTTCTTTCAACGGATGCATTAGGGTCTTTGAATGACAACATGAAATTAAATGGAAAATGACATTCATGAGAAAAGATGTTCCTTTCCAATAACTGAGACTCTCCACCCATCTGTCATTGCTTTCTTCTCTGTCTGCCTCATGGTTTTCCACAAATCCCAAGCAGCTTGATACAAATGTGATCATTAGAGGATTTTCATATATTAATGCAAATTATTATGCACTGGCAATACTTAGGACATTCTGCTCAGACTAGTTGATGCCTTCCCAAAGAAAAGTGTGTATGTCAAGAGTATAAAACCCAGCCACCTTTCTTTGAATCATTTACCACTAAAATTATCATAAAATGTTTCTAATAAAATTCTCAAAAAGCACAGTTCTTTAATTAATTGTGATGCCTTGCCAAATATAAATTAATTTAAAATTTTATTACTTATAGAAAAAATGTTATCACTCCCTAAAAAGGGAGAGAGAAAGAGAAAGAGACAGAGAGACAAGGATAGGTGATGCATAGATGATAAAGAAAAAGACAGATAGATGATAGATAGGTTTGGATAAACAGATGCAATAAATGTTGAGCTCCTAACAGAAGGCCAACAAGTGTCAACAGTGCTAGAAATAATTCAAGTTCCAGAAAGGGAAGAAATTCTACTTTTGAGGAAATTAAAATTTGTTTCAAGAATAAATATTTGAGCCCCATAAAAAATAAGTTTATATACAATGCTAAAACATGTAGCAGAACTTGAGAGATAAGGATCAGCAGAGGCATGAACTGGTAAGATATAGTTAAAAGATTAACAGAATATTTGCTTTGCAGTGAGAAGAGAGCTGAATATTTAAAGCAAGCCACACAAAAGAAACCAAGGTGGTGAAGCAGAAAATAACACCAGTAGTTTTAGTCATTCTTTAATTTAGTCAGTAATCAATCATTGATCCCATCTCCCATAAAAAAAACAAACAAACAAAAAAAACACACCAAAGACAGATCCAGGTCACTCCATCCCTACTCTGTAACCACTTACGTTATTTCTGCTGGGAGAAATAAACTCTTGCACTGATGAATGAAGAGAACATACAATTCCATCGGCTACACTTTCAGGCTATTTTAAGTAGGAAGCCATAGATAAAATGTTGGCAAGTTGGTTTAAAGCTATACCCAACAAACGCTTTAAAAGTTAGGGTGATTATTCATTTTGTCATTAAATTTTTCCTTTTACCAAGTTATTATATACCCTAAATTTACATTAAATTTCTTAGTTTCAACAGTGGACTCAAAAACACATCATTAAAAATAGGGTCTGTGAAACTAAATATTTTAAAAATTATTTTAATTTAAACAGACAAAAGCAAACACTATTTATAAAAGAGGATGATAAGGTAAAAGTATGTGGTAGACTGAATAATGGCCTGTCCCCAAAATGCCTATGCCCTAATCCCTAGACACTGTATGTTACCTTACATGATAAAGGGACTTTGCAGATGTGATTAAATTAAGGCCCTTAATAGAGGGAGATTATCCATGATATCCTAGATATTATCTCATCAGGTTTAGTGTGATCACAGGGGACCTTAAAAGATGGAAGAAGGGTCAGAATCAAAGCAGGTAGTGAGGTGATAGAATCAGAGGTGAGAGAGAGAGAGAGAAAGAGAGAGAGAGAGAGAGAGAGAGACCAAAAGATACTGTGCAGCTGGCTTTGAAGATGGAAGGGAACAGGGGCCACGAATGCAGGCATCTTCCAGAAGTCAAAAAGGCAAGGAAACAGGCTGTCCCCTAGAGCCTCCAGAAAGAATGCAGTCCTGTGGACACCTTAATTTTAGTACTTCTGCCCTCCAGAATGGTAAGATAGAAAATTTGTGTAGTTTCAGACATTACAAAAAAACTAATAAAAAATAACTAATGCAAGTACAGTAAAACCTTGGTTTGCGAGCATAATTCATTCTGGAAACATGCTTGTAATCCAAAGCACTTATATATCAAAATAAATTTCTCCATAAGAAATAATGGAAGCTGAAATGATTCATTCCACAACCCAAAAATATTCATATAGAAGTGATTACAGTACTGTAATATAATATAAAATAATAAAGAAAATACAAAATATAAAGAAGAATAAATAACTTGCACTTACCTTTGAAAACCTTCATGGCTGGTGTGAGGGAGACAGAGGGGGGTTATTGTGTATGACGACTTTCACTGTCACTAACAGAAATTGACTACAGTACAGTATTAATAAACTCTTGTCATACACTGCATTTAATATAACTAGCAATAAGGCAGCAGAGGAAATGGTCTGTATCTGCAGACAGCTTGACCTAGAATGAAGCAAAGCATTCCTGAGCTTACTCTTGTATGGAGAAGCAAAGGACTTTCCATAGGTACTTTGAAGTGACAAAAAATAAATTAGCACCAGTTATGGGCACCTTCCAACATTCTGAAAAATCACTGAATTCTGCCGAGACTGAGCATCCAAGCATGGGAAACGATCACCCACAATTCTGCAGAAAGAGAGAGAGAGAGAGAGAAAAAGAGAGAGAAGAACCACTGGCCCATTTGTGATCATGTGACATTCGGCACCACATACTACTCGTATTGCAAGACATTGCTCGTTTATCAAGTTAAAATTTATTAGAAATGTTTGCTCATCTTGCGGAACACTCGCCGAACAAGTTACTTGCAATTGAAGGTTTCACTGTATCTAAAGAGTTATTTAACATCATTCATTGACATTAAAATAAAAATTAAATCACAACAAGAAAACAGTATACACACACTGGACTCACTTGAAAATGGCATAACCACTAAAACTGGAAACTATAAAGTATTGGAGAGGCTAAGGAGTAACAGGAACACTCATATTGCTGGTGGGAATATAAGTTGGTGTGATCATTGTGGTGGACTGCTACCCTAATGGCTCCCATTCATGCCCAGCATGGTCATGTGACTTTCTTGGTCAACAGAACATCAGCAAATGTAAAATAAACACAGGCTTAATGAATGCTGGGATGTTGGGGCACCCTTGCAATGAGGCTGTATACCTTGTGAGGAAGACCAGTTTAGTATCTTGAAGGAAGGAAGACAACATGGAGACAGAGAGACAGACTCCCACTCAGTCTCACTAAGCCCCTCCCTAACAGCCTTCCAGGTATACAGAAGAACACACAGCTTGCCCAGAGAATTGTGAGAAATAAAACACTGTTACTGTTTTAAGCCACTCAGCCTGAAAGTCTAGTTTGTGCTTCAGATCCCATAAAGCTAAGGCAAGAGAAACATCAATAACGCCTGGAAGCTGAAGTAGAGACACATTCGAAACACAAGATCAGATAGAGGCACCTGATTTCCACCATAACCAATGAATCTGGCTGACTCCTTGCCTCCTTTGCACTCTGGTGAGGCACTAGGGCTCCAGGGTACAGGTATTTACTGAAAACACAAGGATTAGATGAAAGTTTGCGTGGAAGAGTAAGATTCTGTGCATTAATCAAATTTAGGTAATCAGTCTTAGAATTTCCAGCCACACTGGGAGATACACCAAGCCAAGGTGCAGACACCTGGAGGTTCTTTGTGAAACAGTCCTATCAGATCACCACATAATGAGAGCCACCAGGGGGCAATGTCCAAAGTACCCCTACTCTTGAGTTTCTGAAAGTTTTTCAGTGACTGTCTCCTAAATATGAGTAGACAAGCAAGACCAGAAGGCATTGAGGTAAAGCTTCTACCCTAACTGACACAAAACCAAAACAAGGGATTGAAGGGAAACTGGTGCTCTGAGCAGATTTTTTAATGCTATCATTGGTGCCCTTAATACCTTGAAAAGATATTTTGCTGATGAAACAAGAACAGGAGACTATAAGAAAAGAACATACAGAGGGTTCTAAAGAGGCCTTGCAAGTTGTAATATGATAACAGTAACGAAAAACTCAAAAGAAAAGTCTGAAAGACAAACTTAAGAGATTCTCCACGAAGAGAGGAAAACGAAAGCAATAACACCACCAAAGGAAAGAGAAATTGTAGAAAAAAGACAAGAAAACTAATCTATTCAAGAAGTCCAAATCCAAATAATAGCATTTCCAGAAGGGTAAAATGAAAAAAATTAAGTGAAAGAATTTTTTTAAATCGTTTCCCCAGAACTGGCATGAATGTCCATATTGACATGACTCACCCAAGCCCAGCACAATACACCATAAAATGCAGGTTTTCAAATGTTTTCAAAATTTTTCAAAAAAAGAAAATGTCAACAGTGTCCACAGGGCCAGGACCTCAATCTTCAAATAGATTAAAAATCAATATTTCATCAGACTTCTCAAACGAAGCACCAAATATAATGATGAAAAAATGGCTTGGAGTTCTAAGAGAAGATTATTTTCAATATGAGATTCCATACTGAATATGACACTGTTTTTAGTATATGCAAGCAAAAATACTGATTTTATCTTTTGCTAGACTATCACTTGAGAGTCAGAAACAACTACTACCTACTCTGTGTTGCCAGTGAACAGGCTACATAAAACCTGTACCATGTCTGAGAAACAAATAAACAAAAGCATGTTCATGTATGTCCCCTGAGGTGTACACTAGTGTCCTAATTAACATATTTAATTGTATTTGTAACTCAAGCTTCCATAATATAATAACAAAGTTCTGCATCAGAAAGAGCAATGATCTACAACAGAAGATCTAGAGAGTCTAGAGTCTATACTATATAATAAAATTCTTATTTTGTATTCTAAAATATTCATTGAGGCTGTTAAACAGATCTGAATTCATACCAACCAGAGGAAATGTTCAAGTGAATGTCCTTCTTTTCCACCTGAGACATGGCAGGAATTCGTTGAACAATATTTAGCAATCCACACATACCAATTCAAAGCTCAGTACATCTCCTCAGTAAGGAATTACAAAAAAGTGATAAATATTTATCACACAATATGACATTATAGCTTTTCTTTTATCAAATTAATTAGGTTAAAAAATATATTATCTTTTAGTTTTCCTGTGAAAGACGTGATTTGCATAGTCTATACAGATTTAAATAAGCTACTACATTTAAACATTCTGAAAGCAACACTTTATTTTTCTCTGTATTACTTAGAGCACCTAATGTAGTTTAGAGTGAGGAGAAAGTTTTCAACAAATACATAATGAATATCAGAATGAAATAAATGAAAATTTCAATATAATATATTTGGAAACTGGGCAAGATGTTTAAGTAGGATGAATTTTATTTAGCTTCCTACTTAGTAGACTTTGGTTGGAGAATATTTCCACCCTGGTGGAATTCTATTACCATCAATGTTTGGTGTCATAGAAATACCTATATGACATCAATACCTATATGATGCTTATAATTCATAAGGTCCTAAAAGATTTAGAGAAAAGCTTAGACAAGAACAAAATTAACAAATCTACCAGTATTTGCCAACTCTATGAACTAAATAAATGACAAAATAGCAACATCTCTCTCTCACTTTCTTCCCCCCCCCCCCCCGCTGTCTCATCTCAGCATCTAGAATAAGCAATTAAAGTGTGTCACTATAGTCCTTTGTGATCTAACATCAAAATTTTATGTTTCCCATTCACTATGTACCAAGTTTAAATGTAACTGCTAGCAAGGGAATATTACCACATGTCTGCATGAAAAATGGCTGTCTCCTCCCCAAGCCTTGTTTCCTTATTATTAATTCTGAGTCTTGGGTTGCCAATGATGCAGTGGGACTGAGAACTAATAAGCTAGTGTGTCCTCTGGCCCTGAACGTCTTCTTATATAAGATGCAGATATATTCCTTCTTTCTCCCTTTTCCTTCCAATCCACTCTGGAGGACAGTGCACTGAGAGAAAATATGTGTTGCTTATATTATGCCAAATCTAGTTTCCAGAAACAGACTCCCCTTCTAGCTCCCAATGGTTTTTGAGGCAGCTCAGAAGACATGAAAAGAAGCGGGAGGAAAAGATTCACTACAATTCAGGTCCCACCATATGGCAGGTGCTAAGCTAGTCAGCTTCTAATGTGTTTACTTTAGTTCATACCCTCTAATAAAGAGGATATTATTGTATTGCCATTTTATAGATGAGTCGGTTGTGACTTGGGATTTAAATAATTTCTCCAATTTACGTAGCTAGCAATTGACAAAGCCAGGATTCACGAGCGGATCACTGGCCCCCAAGTGCTACTCTTGGCCACGCTACCCTCACTATGTCTCACATCTACGTTGTTTGCCTTTTCTCTGTGTCTACCAGTTAAATCCATTAAGGACTGAAATTCCTTTTTCCAGAGGTTGTATTTGAGAATTACTGTTACTGAATTTGCATTTGACAGAGCATATTTTGAACAATGATTTCTAAATTCATTCAGAACCTCGAACGTATCTACAGTGATCCAAAAGAAAATTTTATAAAAATCTTAGGAAAATCTAAATGGAATTACTTTTGTTTTGATGATTTCATTTCCCTATAGGGCTTTTGGGAAAAACACTGCTAGAAATAATTATAAAGTCATAACTACGTGGTATTTAACTCATTTCACAAATGCAGTACTCACAGAGCCATGTAAAAGAGTTCTATTATTCATCCCTAGTCATCTTCTACTAGCAAGAAAGAAGAGATGAGCTGCTCTGGTTAAATTCCATTTTTCCTTTCCTTCCTCTCCTGCTCTGCTCTATGTTCTCCTGGGCTGAAATCTACAGGCTACAATTCCCAGGCTTTCTTACACTCTGGCTACCAATTAGATGCAGGCAGTGAGAGACACACGAACAGCTACCGTGGGAGGAGGAAGAAGGGAAGATATTTTTATTCCTGCCCTCTCCCTGCCAGATTATACGGTGTTGGCAGGGGCTGCCTCCTTTGATCTGTGGCCACTGCTCCTGTCATATGGCTGTTTCTCCTTCTGTTTCAGCCTCTCTCTCTCATCCCCAGAACAGTTTCCTCCCCACAGTCCTTCAGGCCCCACGGAGGTAACAGCTTTTGGCACCTAACAGTCCCTGGGTGATTTAATAGTCCATCATTAAACTCTCTTCAGGTAATTCTTTGGTTGTGACTACTGTCTCCTGCAGGAACCCTCCCTCCCCCTGTCCCACCGCCAACTGTTGAAGACCACTAGAGGTATTCCCAAAGCACACCCTCAACACAGGATAACAGCACAGGATTGCTCATGGATTTCATCACCGCAGACACCTCCTCCTGGAAGAGGAAGATGGGCCTTGGAACCCTGTGGCCTGCAGTGGCATGACTCTTACCCAAACCTACGGCTGCTGATAGTGCGGGATGCAGGTCAGGTGGAGGGAAGATTGACATGTAGGTACCAAAGCCCCAACGGTGTTTAACGAAGTCTGTGAGGGAAAATAACGATTGCTGGCTACCCGGGAATGTACCCGAGGGGAAAGATAGATTTAAAGTGCTGATTAATTCAAAATACTGGCGATGTAAGCCTCACGGCCTGATAGTCAGCTGTGTCTGCCCTATATTTGCAGACCTCTGATGCGAAGATTCTTCCCTGGTTGGGAAGAAATGGGATTCTGACACGTGGGATGTGGCGTTGGGTGAAGCACAGTTGAGGTTGAGAGCTCAGAACCTAGCACATCCCTCTGTCTCCGTCAGAAGCCAGTGGATGACAGAGTATCATACTAAATTTGGGCTAAATTTATTTACAAGCCTGCACTCTCTTGGGATTTGGGGTTTAATAAATTGATTTGAACACCTGGAATGGAATTAACAGTCTGCAGGACTGATTAATTCTTTCATCGATGGGCATCCATCGTCAAAAAGGTTAAAGTAAGAAACCCCCAAGGAAATTCTTGTGACTGAACAAGGCCAGTGGCTTAAGAAGTGGGTCTAACTGATGCAAACTGCTCAGTCACCCCTAAGTATACCCCTAGAAGGGACAGGATTTGGCTGTGACCTGCATCTTGGCACTCAATGGACGTCAACGGAAAGCTATAAGAACGCAACAGACTTGAATTCCTTACAAATTAAGTCGTAGGTGCTGTCAGAAGAGAAGGAGATTGTGAAGTTGGTAGTGAAAGAAAGGCATTATGAGCATTCACGTAAATAGCATGATGGGAGCAGCTATGTTTTGTGCCAGGGAGTTATTTCCTTCTCCCCCAGTTTCCTGCTACCTTATATAAAGAACACCAGTCGTGACTACAGTTTACTACTTACCTTCCAGGTTAGAATATGAGCATATTAACGTCCCTTGAAATAATACAGTAGTTAACGGGGATTTTGTGTTGCCCTTACACTGGAGATGTAAGCGTGAGGTTTTGGTTTTTGTTTTTTTTTTAAGTAAAGCACAACAAGGAAAGGGCAATAATGGATTCTAAGTGGAAAAATGGGAGAACTGAGCTAGGAACTCTGTTTTCCCAGATACGTATTTAAATTTACATATATATGTGTGTGTGTGTGTTATCTATCTATCTATGTAGAAGCCAAAGGGAACCCAAGGTTTATACTATCTATATCTACATGTATCTATATCTATAATCTATAACCTATACCTATCTCTATTGTATATCGTGTATCATATATAATATATATATACTATATATACTTACCTTTAAGTTATCAGAACCAAGCTGGAAGCCGGAGGGACATGGTTGTGATAATTTAAAGGTAAGAAGAGAGGGACGCTGGCGCATTCTCCTGGCTCCCTCCTGCCAGGCTGGAGTTTGGGGTGGGGCTCTCTGGCTGGAGTTTACCCCCATCAAGCAGCCCTCCTGCCGCTGCTAAAGCTCTAACCGAGACCCAGACCAGCTGCTTCTTTGTGCCCCTCTGGCCTTGGCATGGTAACAGCTTTTAGCAGTGACTCACTGTTACCATCACTTGCTCTTCCGCTTGTCCCTACAACTGATCTCTCCATTAAAATCCCTTCAATTCACTCAGGGTGTGTTATTTGCTTCCTACCAGGAGCCTGACTCATACACAGTTGTTCTATCTGTGAATTTCAGATCAGCCGTATACGGTGACTCAAGACTTTGGGAACAATATACCTTCACTGGGGTATGATTACATCATGTTTCTTTTATGAGCCAGAAAGAAAAAAAAAAATAGGTCTTTGTATAAGAGAAGGTTTCATTTCTTCTAAGTAAAGAGATTAATGTTTGATGATACTGTGAATTATATAATTTCTTTTTTGTACTATTAGTAAAAATACTTCCTACTCATCTCCATTGTGCTTAGTACTAAGGATACAGCAGCGAACAAAGTCCCTACTCTTGAGAGAGTTGGGGACATAAAAAAAAAAAAAAAGCAACAATCATACTGATAAAGTAAGTACAGGGGCACCTGGGTGGCTCGGTCGGTTAAGCGTCTGACTCTTGATTTTGTCTCAGGGCATAATCTCACGATTTGTGAGTTCGAGCCCCACACTGGGCTGTGTGCTGCCTGTGTGGACCCACCTTGGGATTTTCTCTCTCTCCTTCTTTCTCTGCTCTCTCTCTCTCTCTCTCAAAATAAACACATAAACTTAAAAAAAAAAAAAAGTCCGGATTGTGCTTGGTGCTAGGAGAGGAGTAAGTAAGGAATGTCAGGAGGGAGGCCACCGTCGACCTGAGGCACAGGACAAGCACGGAAGGGATGTTGGTGGCCTTCCCCACTTTCATTGCCTGCTTTAGTTCCGGTGCTTCCTGCACTCCAGGAAAATGGCTCATCCCCAGCCCCAGGAGGTAAATGCTGATGAGTGTAAGCCAATCATGGTAATTCCACCCACTTGACATGGAGTCATTCAGGCCTGACCAAATGAGACATACAGGGGCACCTGAAGGGCACCTTCCTGGAAGTGTTTTTAATCCCTAACCAAAAAAGTGACATGACGCTATAAATGCTCCTTCTTCTTTGTGGGAATGTCACCATAAGCACCTGTGAGGCGTGAAACTACAGCGGACAGCTTCCAGTCATAAGGTGACAGGACTGTGTCTAGCCATGTGCTAAGGACAGGAGAGCAGAAAGATGAACAGATTTGGGTCCTGGGTGACACTGCTGAGCTGATAAGCCTCGGACTCCCCTGTCCTTTCCTTACTTAGCCACTCTTAGCTTAAAAGCAAGAATGCAACAAAGCAGTCACATTTAAGCTGAGACCACAAGGATAAGAAGCCGCCAGCAAAGTAGGGGACAACACACCAGGGGGAGGAGAAAACAAGGATAAAACCATGATAGTTGGGAAGGACAGGGCCCCAAGCTGCTAAGATCTCCTCTCTCATCTTTGTACATGTATATTTGCATAAGCTGTCTTTAATTGTATTTGGAGAATCGGAAAAAGTACAGAAAGAAACCCCCCAAAACTCCATGACTGTCCAAGTTAAAATAGTATGTCTTGTTCTTTCCACAGTATTTTACAGAATGGGATTCCATTTTTGTTAAGAAAATGTTAAGTCATTATTCATCTTAGATGTCAATCCCAATATCTGAGTTCAGTCTAACTCTCTAGAACTTAGTCTAACAGATAATCAGTCATAGTTTAATACCAGTGTAAAAGATAAATGAATTCAGAGACAACAGCTATGCTTCCTGTTTTGACCATCTTGAGTTAGTGCTATTATATAATTTTCCCTATTATTTATTTTTACAGTGCCTTTGGGGTTGGCTGAATCTGCAGAGAAAGCCTTCCAGGCAGTCATTAAATGTGCTTTAATATAATCCCTTTATTAACTGCCAACATAATCTCTCTAAGAACTACTAAGCTTCAAAACTGATGACTTATTAATTGTGGTTTATGACATTAAACATGTAGGGTCTTTAATAGTAAACCAAGCAACAGGCAGAAAGTTCTCTGAATTCTAACCTTGCAAAAGAATGAAACAGTTCCCAAATTTGGTCCATAACTACTCTATCCAAAAATATCAGAGGGGCACCTGGGTGGCTCAGTTGGTTGAGCGTCCAACTCTTGATTTCAGCTCAGGTCACAATCCCCGGGTCGTGGGATTGAGCCCCGTGCTGAGCATGGAGACTGCTTAAGATTCCTCTCTATCTCTGTCTCTCTCTGCCCCTCTCCACCGCTCGTGCACTCTCTCTCTAAAATAATAATAATAATAATACAAAAGAGTAACAAACCCTGCAAAAATATCAGGAAACAAAACACAACAACAAAAAGCACGTGCAATAGGAAGTTTCGGCACACTGGATTCTGTAGCAAGAGCCATGGTTTTAAGACTGTAACTTCATTTATTCTGTGGTTCTGTTTCTCCTTCCTTTACTTTTCTCTTTATTTTGTACTTGAATAATGCCAGGAATGGTGTTTTGCCATTAGTCTGCAGTGACTCAAGCCTTCTCAAGTTTATTATAAATCCAATATAATTCTGCAGGTGCATTGTGGGTATCTGATTTATGGGTTTCAGCTAAAGAAGTACACAAAATAAGTATTTCCACCCTGTATATACAGCAAAAGCTTGATAAGACATGGTTTAAATCAGGTTTAATAGAAAACGGGCTATAAACATATTAGAACAGTTTTAAACAAACTATTCCAAAACGTGCAAAAGCCCTAGAAGTGCTAAGTTATAGCACTGCTCGCCATATTATGCAGGTAAGAGCCTCTGAGTCTTGCCATTAAAAATCCTATTTTCAGTGCTGTTTAGCACCCGCATAAAAATTCCATCTGAACCAAGATTAAGGATATAAGTCCTCAGTGAAAGGACAAGGTATTTTGGTTTCTTTAAAGCCTTGGGATTTTTGTTGTTGTTGTCGTTCAGTTAATATAAACCATAAATCTACAGAGTATATTCACTTTGATTTTGTCCCTTTATTTGTAAAAAATATAAAGACATGTTTTGCTAATGCAAATTGACAAGATTTTTTTTTTTTTAAGTTAGAGAGCACGTGTGAGCAGGGGAAAGGGGCAAATCCTAAGCAGTCTCCATACCTAGTGTGGAGCACTATGGGGGGCTCAAACTCACGATTATGAGATCATGACCTGAGCCGAAATCAAGAGTTGGATGCTTAACTGACTGAGCCACCAAGTGCCCCAGACAAGGTTTTAAATAATAATAATAATAAATGCTTTATTCCTATGGTAGTATTTTTTAGTCTAAGTCACTGGTTATGAATTGGTTTGTCAGTGATTAAAAACAGACATCATTTCTCACAGATTGACCCAGAAGTTTGGGATATTTATCACATATCCATTTCAGTAAATAGATAATGGGTAACACACACAATGGATGGATTTTCCTACTTTTTCCCTAGTCAAATAAGAAAAGTCTCTGTTCGCCCATGTTCAATTGATGTCAAATGGCAAAGCTCTTAAAAAGCCTCCTGGGTAAGACCACACCCAGGCTTAGATTTTTAATTTATCTATGTAATCCATAACATTATTCTCTCACCTACTAAGTGGTAAAAATGGTGAATGGAAAGACATTGGCTAAGGCCCCATGTTCGGAGGCTACATTGACAGGTCTCTTACTCTCTGTGGTTCAGTGTGAATAGCCACTTCAGACATCATATGATTCCAATAATTGATGTCCTGTAACAACTGATATCCTTTGGATTGTTGATCATGGCATTGCTTCTCTCTCATTGATTTTAATCAATTATTACTATTAGCATTATTATCATTATTGTGTATTCAAATCCTGTGTAATATCTAAATATGTTAAAGTTTTAAAGGAGCAGGAAGGAAGCCACTAGAAGCCATACCCAGGGAGGAGAGGTTGGATTCATGTTTTCAGATAACTCAAGAATCTTCTAGAATCTCTTTTCTGGCCAGAGCAGGGAAGAAGAGCAGGGGAAGCAATGCTGTCAGTGTGGGAGGCCCAGTGGACACTGAGGGTCAGCACCAGATGGTATTCAGTCCAGGGAAAAGTGTCCTGATCATTCAGGAAAACCCAGGTGACCCCACAGATCCCCAGGGTATGCAAGGGAAAGGCTAACTATCTTCCCATATATGACCAGGATCTCACTTCCTACATTAAGTGAGGCCCAAGATCCAGCATTGTAAACTTTCCCTCCCAGGTGAGCAAGATGGTCTTTGCTGCTCTCAAACCAAACGTCGGGGCTCTGACACAAACCATGGGGCTCAACCAAGCACTGGATTTGCCATGCCCTCACCCACACACACCCATGCATGATTTTAATTTCTCCCACACAATGGCCAGCACTTCTGCAAGAGACTGAAAGAAGAAGACCTGCTGATAACGTGTGGGCAGTCCCCTTTCCATTCTTGAGGGATGTCAATCTTTAAGAGGCAGGTTATGTTTGGTTCTCACAGAATTGCCTAAGCAGCCAGTTCTCTTGCCAAAGTCTAGACGCTGGCTGCAAACTTCGTGAACAGCCAGAATAGCAGATAGTGTGGACACAGAATGGCCCAAGGAGGCAAGATTATTCCTGACAAGTTAACCAGCTCATCTCTGAACAGGGACTGTGTCAGGCTCAGAGAGACCATGGAAGCAAGACAGATTCTGTCCCTGCCCTCGAAGACAGAAAACAAAACAGAAACTTTGATACAGTACAAAGCCTACATCAAAAGGACTGTGATGGGGGTCAACACAAGGACCTCTAACATAAGCTCATGAAGGCAGGCAGATGGAAGGGAAAGGAATGCGTTAGTCAGGGAAGTCACTCTGGAGGAAGAGAGATTTAGGTGAAGATTGGAAGGACCCTCCCTCACTGTAGAGCCACCTAACCAAAAATAATTAGAAATAGATTTTCACTTCCAGCCTAATCCCACCGCTTGGTTTATTTTCCTGGTTACTCTGAAAAGTCAACTGTCATTAATTAGTGCCCTAAATTCTTCTCAACTTGTTTTCTGGGTAAAAACACTGTCTCCATGATTAATTGCTATCTCTCTGAGGACAGTCACTGTCTTGGACATCTTTTGCACTCCCTGGTGTTTACCAATGCTGGAAACAGAGAACTGAATTAATAAACTCTTGTTATGGGAATGATTGATTCACAGATTTAAAAAATAATGTTCACTAATATTTTGTAAATGTTGACTACTGTACTCTGTCATCCTGAGGACAAGGAAATCTCTTGAAATGGGCGTACCTTGAATGCTGCTTTTTAAGGCCCATATATCATTGTTATCTTTAAGAGCATTTGAATTATTGATATAATCTTAAGGCACAGCACTCTAGATCATCACCAAATCTACCATAAACATTCTTTTCCATAATGGAGATTTCTGGAGAACTAGAGTTTGCAAATTGTTAAATAGTTGCTGTGTTAATGAGAATCACCATGACTAACATTAAAATATTAAAATAAGTTGGTATTAAAATAAAATAAACCCTAAACTTGCATTACCAACATACTTGAAAGGACTCTCTTCTTAGTTCTAGAACAAACTGCACTGAGCACTATTCTCTTTCAACTCCCTCTTATTTCCAAACTAGCCAATATTTTTTGCCAGAAGATGTTAATCACCAGCATAGACCAAAGAGAGTCCTAAAAATGGCCAAATCAATATAAACAAAATTTATTCAGTAACAGAAAATTGCTTCTGTGCAGTTTCTCGTGTACTATGTTTTAACATAAAGGGGATTATTTTACAATTATAAGCACCTAGTGACAGATTCATAGCTGTTAGTGACAGCAGAAGCTACTAAATTAGTGTCCCGTTTCTTGAGTTTACTAATTTGTCTTACACAAAGTAATTATGATTGTTTAAAAACATGGTCCTAAAATAAAATACAGACCCAGGTGAGGAAAGCACATTGACTGAAAAGAATACAAAAGAAAATGTAAAATAAAAAGTATTTACAATTATTTCATAAACAGAATTATCTGATTTGTTATTTCTTCTGAGAAAATTGTTTTTGGCGGCCGCCTTGGTGGCTCCGTCAGTTGAGTGTTCGGCTTCGGTTCAGGCCATGATCTCACGGTTCGTGAGTTTGAGCCCCGCGTTGGGCTCTGGGCTGTCATCGCGGAGCCCGCTTCAGATCCTCTGTCTCCTACTCTCTCTGTCCCTCCCCTGCTCATGCACATTCTCACTCTCCCGAAAATAAATATGAAAAAAACATTATTTTTGCAACTCAACCTGAGCAAGAGGTAAGATCTTCCAAAAACGTTCATATGAGGGAAAAGGAACATTTTCTTTTGAGCTTTACAAAGATGCCTGAAAACCTTCCTGTAGTTTATGTATACATTTACAGTATGTTCATTTTATGATATACGAAATGTAACAGTTACAGTACCTTTTCCCATAGCCGCCAGGCCATGACTTAACTGAAAAGTGGTGCTAACTTGGGCTCTCATCCTTCTTCTCTCAAAACCGTGTGAAATACTGTGGACACAGACAAGTGATTTAACTTATCTCTGCCTTAGTATCTTATCTGTAAAAAGAGAACAATAACCTTCGTCCAGCTGGGCTGGGACTCTGCAAAGCACCTGTCCCCTCAGCCAGTTCTTCTCTGATGGCTTTGCCAGTGGCAGGCACCAGAGAGAGACCATGCGGCCGGAGGAGGAGAGATGGACCCAGTCCTTCCTGGTTGCCTCCTGTCACTTCCTCTGGCACCACTGTCTCCCCCTTGTACCTGTCAGCTTGACCTTGGCCTTGCTTCTTCACCCTGGCAGCAGCGGTGCCTTCCTACAGCAGGATCTGAACTCAGCCTGCGATTCTCCCAATGCCTGCAGGGCCAGCCTCCTCAGAACCTCCCCTCTCAGAGATGCCTGCACCGGGAAGTAACCGCTGGCCTCCAAGCCCCAAATGCCAGTCTCCCCGGGCTCCTCCTAGGCTATCAGGGACATCAGCACCAGCTGAGAATGACTCTTCCTCAGAGGCCTGTGTGTCAGTCCCACGAGAGTGTTGTCCAAGCTTCTGGTTTTAATAATTCCAAACTCAGAGTGGTGACAGCTGCTTTCTGAAATTGTGACCTGTGACAGCTCAGTTTTCTCTGTTGGCTTTTTCAGTTGCCTAGTAAACAATCTGTGATATCAAGTTAATAATTCTTAAAATCAGATTCTTTTTCTCTACTAAAATAACTGACGTGACTTCAGTCTCCTTACTGGACCTCCACTGATACAACAATAACCTCATCTCATCCCTGTGGTAAAGATCACATTCTTTTATTTTTTGTCATGAAAGGGGAGCCTGGGTGGCTCAGTCGGTTAAGCATCCGACTTCAGCTCAGGACATGATCTCACAGTTCGTGGGTTTGAGACTTCAGCTCAGGTCATGATCTCACAGTTCGTGGGTTCGAGCCCCACGTCGGGCTCTGTGCTGACAGCTCAGAGCCTGGAACCTGCTTCAGATTCTGTCTCCCTCTCTCTTTGCCCCTCACCCGCTCATACTGTCTCTCTCTGTCTCTCTCAAAGATGAATAAACATTAAAAAATTATTTTTTTTCATGATTTAATATCTTTATAGCAGGGATGTGGCAGGTGCTATGCTACGCAATGGGTGCAGAATGTTGATCAAGACATTCAAAATTACGCTGTAGAATAAAATCATTTAACAGTGTCGGACACCAGAGAGAGCCTAGAAATTTAGAGAACCTTCTAGTTCTAACTCCAGTTGGAACACTTAACAGCCAAGCCTACTGAAAATAAGGCATATTACACATGGCGGCGTGGCCAGGAAATTAAAAAAACCAGCCTCCGAGGCTTTGAAGACAGAGATACAAGTAAGGGAGTTTTCTTTTTTCTTTTTTAATTTTTTTTACACTTATTTATTTTTGAGAGACAGAGAGAGACAGAGCATGAACAGGGGAGGGACAGAGAGAGAGACACACAGAATCGGAAGGAGGCTCCAGGCTCTGAGCTAGTGGTCAGCACAGAGCCCGACGCGGGTCTCGAACCCACGAACCGTGGGATCATGACCCGAGCCGACGTCGGACGCTCAACCGACTGAGCCACCTAGGTACCCCAGTAAGGGAGTTTTCTAACAAGTAAATGCCACCAAGACATGCTGCTTCCTTCCAGGCAGCAGTGAAGGTCTTGCCTTTATTCACAGAGGTTGCTCCTGGCTTTTCTTTTGGCTCAATGAAATGACACAGAGAAGGAGGCAAATTGGAAGGAGTTCCAAGAAGTTCACAAAAAATGACTCAGAGCAGTAGAAGAGCAGAGTAATGAGGCAAGATTGCAATAACTCCATATATTTTTATCTAGTATTCAACTAAGTGCAATTGTGACATCTAAAAATAAGTGAGGCAGAAAAAGAAAAAATTATAGGGAAGATAATATATAATAATTAACTACTGAAAAAGACTACACTTTAAATAATGGGATACAAGGAAAGCAGGAATAACTTGAGCTGATTATACAGACTCAATTTCCCACATCGAGGTGAGAGCAGCATTATCATTTGAAATTCACAGCCCTTACAAAAACAATAGACAAAACATGTAATTATTATCTGCCAAAAGTGTAGCCTGAAATGATGCAGTAGTGTTTGTCCGTTTCTAATTTACAAAGTTCTACATGTTCCTCAAGTTATCCACCCCATTCATTTCTCTGTAATTAAATTACTCAGAAAATTCTTGTAAATCTTGGGTGTGATAATCGCTTCCTAACAGACACTGGTAAGTGACACAAAAAATAATGCAGGTACAAAAACATTAAAATTAGAGATCTCAAATTCAGATCTGCTTTTGTGGTACTGCTTTCGTGGTTTCTTTATCATTCAACAAACAAACCTCCAGGGGAAACAGTGTATTTTATGTATTTAGTATAATTTCTGATTTTGAAAACGAAACTTTACTACGTGATGAAAGTGGACACAGATAGGCTCACGTTCAAGTGGCAAAAGCCAATAGATTATTCTGTGGTAATTGGGCCAGCAAGGATCAGCATTAGAAGTGAACAGAGAAGGTATTTTACTCAGATATTCTCAATCTTACAAATAAATCTACTCCCAAATATTTTCTTATGTTCCTCCTGAGTCAACCCTTCCAACATATTTAAGGGTCTGTCTTTAAGTTGATAATCCTTGTTGGTCCTCACCATAGACGTTGATTGTCTTTATGTGAAATAACCTGTTAGAAATATGTCTTTAGGGCTCCCTGTCATGTTCAGCATACAAGGGCCTCTTTGTTACCACGAGAAAGGAGTCTACTACTGGTTTGAGTTAAATATCAGGTCACTGTATTTGATTGACAACACAATTTCTCTGAGGTTTTGGAGCATGATTGTTTTTTGTTCTTTGTACCTCTGTCATATTTTCTCCATTCTTCGAAAGGTCCTGGATCTAAGGTTGCATATCTTCCTTGGTTCCTGTAAACTGGAAAAGAAACTTTTTCCAAAACCACAGTAAAGTACAAATGCGATGTCGCCTTTTGATGTTTTAAGTTTTCTACTTACATTTATAAATAAAAATATCTCTGCACAACTTATCAATTTGTTGAGAAAATATACCTTTAAAACAGAATTATCATGTGGAATGTAAATTAATCAAAGGTGACTCTTGATTTAAAATGTCATCAGAATGATGCATCTAAAAGCCTCTCAGCAATTTCTGGAGTAACTTATTTTTGTCTGGTCACAGGCCTTCCAGGGTCATGGATGGCCATCTGGTCTTGCTTCAGTTGAGCTCAGACAGTGAAGCCTTAATCTCATGAAGTATGAAAGGCTGTTTTCTAAGTGGTGACTCTGGCTCTGATGGTAGCTTGAATACTGTGGTTGAGTCAACTGCTCTTCTGGCCCCAAGCCAACGTCACTTCTCTCATGGAGTTCCCTACAAGCCCCAGTGAAGCCCAGTATACAGCACTGAGCACCATACTTGGGCTCACGTAGTCCTACCGTTATACAGAAGTATACAGGCAAACTGCCTCTTCCACTTTAGGAAAGAACATGAGGCTCAGAGTCCTTAAATTAATTACTTAAAGCCCTACAGCATGTTATGAATGATGTGTCATAACAGTACAATGGTGTGTATGGAGCACTTGGGACACGTCAGTCACTAAATCAAGGGCTATCTGTGTATTACGAGATTTAATCCTCACATCAGCCATATAAGACATTATTATTATTATCCTTATTTTACACAAAAGAACATTAAGGGAAAGATGAATGGTATAATTCATTTTAGGTCTCACACTTAGAATATGGGAAGATTAGAACTCAGATGTCTGGACCTCCGAGAATATACTCTTAACCACTGTTACACACTTGTCTGCAGCTGGTTCAACAAATAATTAAGAAATGTGGAAAGTACAAAGCAAAATGTCAAAGACTCAAATGTGAATAAATCTCTGTCTTTGGTCTCCTGAAGGTCACAGTCTAGTACAGGGGTTGGCAAACTTTTTCTGTCAAAGTCAGATAAAAAATATTTTAGGCTTAGCAGACCATTTAATCTCTGTCACAACTACTCAGTGTTGCCACTGTGGCATGAATTCAGCCAGAGACAATACGTAAATGAATGGCTGTTGCTGTACACCAATAAAACTTTATTTACAAAAAAAAGCAGAAGGCCGATTTAGTTTGCCTATCTCTAATCAAATGGAAAAATCAGTTACATAAATAAATATATTACAATGTGACATATGTCCTACAAGTGTAATACATAAACCCACTGCAGAGTCAGTGCAGAGTCAGTGCAGAAGGAGAAGTGATATATCCTGCCTGAGGTTATTTAGGGAAAGAAACATTTCAGCAACATATTCAAGCATTAGCAAATTAATTAGGCAAGAAGGTAAGAATACTCGAGGCAGAGAGGACATCATAAGCAAAATGGTAGAGGCAGGACGTTTTAGAAATACTAGGTAGTTTAGCAAGACTAAAGTACATGTGTATGCGAGTAATGGCGGAAGAGAAAAACAGATGTAAATGGAGTAGAGGGGGCAGTTCATGACAGGCATACACTGTAGTACTAAGGAATGTGAATTTTATATGATAGAAGATGAAAAGATATTGAAAACTCTTTAAAAGAGAAATTACATCATTAGACTTATATTTTTAAAAAATGAATTATTCTGCAGGATTTTCTTCAAAAGAAAAAATGTGATAAAACATATTCAAAAAGCAACGTCTTTGTAGTGGCCAGATCCAAGTTTTAGAATTACAGTTTGACTTCAAGAAATACACTAATCCACTGGAGGAAGAAACAATAAAAAAATAAAAATAAAAGCACAATGTTGGCTTCTGTAACTTGTGATGCTATTCTGCCTTTTTTAAAAAAATACCCTGAAGCTATACTTTTTATTTAATTAATCTTTGCATCTTGAATTCATACATGGTTTTTATGTTGTTCATAAATAGGAAATTTGTTTAATAAGTTCCTCTGTTTCAGTCCAAGTGAAAATGTTTACTAGAAGTTTATATTTACAAGAAGTCTCTCTTGTGCCACCATTTTAAAATACTTTTTCACAACATTAATTTTGGCACATTATGCTTATGTTTTGTTCTAAGTCCACCTTAAATGTAATTCAAAATAGATCAAATGAAGAATACGGACAAAATAGCAATGACATAGAAGTTAGGACATGTGAGTGCTCTTTAGACCCTGCCATCAATCAGCTATCTCACCTTGAATTTACTAATTCTCAAACCAAAAAGCAGATTACATACTATAACAATGCATCAGAGTATTTCCAAAAGCAAAGATAGTTTCTGTGAATATGTGGCAACTGGCAAATTCAATCACATTTTTATGGCTTCAAATTATTAATTTTCCTGTTTTCTTTTCACTAATAAGCAAATCCTTTCCAACCAGACACACACACACACACACACACACACACACACACACTCCAAATGAAATGTTGGAAATCTGAACCCTGTATGAGTTGCTTTAATGGGTGGAAAAATTAATGTCATTTGAAACAAACTTGTGGAAGGGTCAACAGAACCTGTCAGAGTTATCTTAGATCCCCACAACTCCCAAAACCATGGAAGAATACAAGAATATTTTCAACAGAACTAATATAAAATCACAGTGGGTTTTTAAAAAACCTTCTAATTAAAACAACTGTCCCCTCTTATCATAAACTATGACTTAAGTTACTCTCAATTTAAGCCCAACACTGTCTTGGGTCCCAGGTCTTGGCATTGACAAAAGGCAGGACTGCTTGAAAGTTAACAGTACAATACTAATTTTATATAGCCATTTTTCACAACAGGTTCACAACAACCATAAACAGGTTACTAATTGTTCTGGAAAAATCTTTCCTTTCTCCCAGGGCAGGTATGGTGATTTGAGGAAAAATTCTCCATTAGCCTGTTAAAATGGTAAAAAAAAAAAAAAAAAAAAAAAAACCAACAACAAAAAACATTGATTGATTTTGTTAATGTTAAATCAAAATTGCATTCCAGAGATAAAGTCTACTTTTTCATCATACACCACCGTTTTGATAGAGTCCTGAACTCAAATTGCTAATATTTCATTAAGGATGTTTGCAGCTATGTTTATAAGAGATAGGAGTCTGCAATTTTCTTTTCTTGTAATGTCTTTGATATCAGAGGACTGCTGGCCTCATGAATCAAATTGGGAAGTGTTCCCTCCTCCTCTGATTCCTGAAGGAGAAGAGTGCCTGGGTGACTCAGTCAGTTAAACATCTGACTTTGACTCAGGTCATGATCTCTAGGTTTATGAGTTCAAGCTCTGCATCAGGCTCTCTGCTGTCACCACGGAGCCTGCTTGGGATCCTCTGTCCCCTTCTTTCTCTGCCCCTTCCCTATTCATGCACATTTTAAAAAAATAAAAATAAATAATTCCTGTAGAATCTGTACAACCAGGTGTTCTTTCCTGCCTCAATATTTGATAGAAATCAACCAGTGAGACTCTCTGGAGTAGGCATGTCTGTGCATGTGCATGTATCTGAAAGTTTTTTGGGACAAACTCAAATTACTTAATAGTGTGTGTGTGTGTGTGTGTGTGTGTGTGAGAGAGAGAGAGAGAGAGATTTCATTTCATGTCAGTTGGGTAAGTTCAGACTTTTATGTTTTTATACATTTTCGGTTTTCAGATTTTTTGGCATTAAAATGTTCATGTATCTTTTTAATATCTGTAGGATCTATAGCAATAGATCTTCTCTTATCCATGACATCGACACTTTATGGTCTTTCTTTTGTGTAAAACTCTTCTCAAATGAGTTTCCATGAGAAAGTTAAGGCCCAAAATATCCAATGATTGTAAGGTATTAACTTATCTACGTACTAGAATGACAGCAACTACAGACCGACCATCTTTGGGACAATTAAGAAATCAGTCCCTACACTGTCTGTACTGTTTAATTCTCGCATGGAAATTTGCTTGATAAAGCCTCCTTTAGGAGTTATAATGTTTTCCCTTAACTCATCACAGTCTGTTCTCCATATAAAATGCAAAGACACCAAAACAGTGGAGTCCCATTTAGCCCGTCATTTGTGGGTTGTCTCATTTTTATTACAAATGCACTATGATCTTGATAAGGTCATGTTATCTTGTTTAAATATTTATACTTTTTTCAAAAAATTAAGAGAATAAAAATATTTTATATTTCCCACATATTTACAATTTCTGGTGCGTTTCATTCCTACCTAGAGTTATTAGCTTCCGTCTTCTGTCACTTCCCTTTATCCAGAAGAACCTAGCATTTCTTGGGAGTCCTGATCTAGGTGTTCTCATTTATCTGAAAAATGTCTTCATTTCACCTTGGTTTTTGAAGGAGATCGTTGGTCTATGTAAAAATCAGATTGACTGGTATGTTCTTTAAGTATTTTTTAAACGTGACGTCACATTGCCTTCTGGCTTCTTTTGGTGAGAAATCAGTCATCATTTTACATTTTTGTTCCCCTTGTGTAACGTGTCATTTTTCTTTTGCCGCCTTTTAACAGTTCCTTGACATCTTCGGTTGTTAACATTTTGACTGTCATGTGCTCAGCTGAGCTTTTCTTTGCATTCATCCTGTTTGGTGTTTGCTAAGCATGATGGATCTATATGTCTGTGGTTTCCACCAAACTTTGGAAACTTAGCCATTATATTTCCCTCAAATACTTTTCATCCTGTTCTTTCCTCCTCCCCTGGGGCTTAACATGCACATATGCTATATCACTTGATATGTCCCATGAATCACTGAGGTGCTGCACATTTCTTTAATCTTGCTTCTCTCTGTTCTTCAGAATAGATATTTTCTTTGTTAGATCTACAAATTCCCTGACACATCCTTCTCCTATCTTTAGGATATCCTTACAGCCATCCAATGTTCTATCTCACATGCCTGACTTTTAAGATCTAGAATTATTTGATTCTATTTTAGAGTTTGTAATTCTCTGCTTACGATATTCTAATCTCTCATTATGGCCATAATTCCCTTTAAGTTCTTGAAAATATATTTATAGTATTTATTTGAAAGTTCTTGTCTATTGATTACAGTATCTGAGTTATCTTGTCATGAGTCTTTATATACTATATCTTTTCTGGATTTGGGGTCATATTTTCCTATTTATACACGTCTAATTTTTTTTATTATATTGAAGATACTGTTTACAATATGTTAGTGACTCTGGAATCTGGTTCTCTTCCTTGAAATGCTGATTTTTGTCTTAGCAAACAGTTAACTTGGCCTAACTCAAACTTCCACCACTGTCTCCCCGAGATGAATAGAAGTTAAAATCTCTGCTTAGTTCTTTCAGGCCTTCTGCTGTTGCTAGCAACTTTGGTGGCATCTCCCGTATACATGCAAAGTGCAGGAGTAAGGACAAGGATTTGAGGGCTTCCCTTCCATGGGTTCCTTCTTTCTGGGATTTCGCACCTCACATCCTAGCAAATAAGAACCCTTAAACTCCCAATTCACTGACTATCCACCAGCAAGACTGTGGTTTTCTTCGCAAGGTCTTGGCCCCATATAAAACATAACTGGCAGAACGAAACATATTCATATGCATTTCTCTTTTTTCAAAGGCCATTTACTTACCTGTTTCTGACTGCATTTGGTCACTCTCTAGTCCATTCAAATACTACTTTCTTATATTGGTTTAGAGTTATAATTGCTATCTGCTGAAGGGTTAGTCTAATACAAGCTACTTAGTCATTACTAGGAGTCATTCATCTACCTTTTTTTTAATGTTTATTTTTGAGAGAGACAGAGAGCGCGTGTACACACATGAGTGGGGGAGGGGCAGAGAGAGAGGGACAGAGGATCGGAAGCAGTCTCTGCGCTGATAGCGGCAAGCCTGATGCGGGGCTCAAACTCACGAACCATGAGATCATGACCTGAGCCGAAATCAGATGCTCAACTGACTGAGCCACCCAGGTACCCCAACAGAGACCCCATTTTTATGGCTAATAACATTATGCCTTACACACAGCAGGAATTCAGAGGATATTTTGTTGGGTGGATTTAGATCCTCCTAGGACAGTCTTTTTTTTTTTCCTCCAAATGTTCTGATTAAAAAAATAGATTTTTATACCTTAAACTCTTGTGTTGCTCCCTATACTCTAATCTGTACCATTTCTCTTGCCTGTATTATTTTACTGACATCCACCTGTCATCTGTCATCTGTCCTCTAAACTCTTAGCTCTCCAATGTATCTTTCATGACTAATTTACATGTCTAAAAACCACAACCATGATGATTCCCAACCTCACCTCAAACTAAAAAAACCTTCGTTAACTCTCATAGCCAAAACAAAAAACCTGATCTTTAAAGTTAGCAAGCCATGTACTGCCTCCCCAATTCAGATTCCAAGTTAACTTTTCTTGGAAAAATTGCCTCACACACCCTGAATTCAAGCCACACTGTTCTACCTCATTTAATACATCCTGTATCCTCCCTATTCCACACCCTCCCTCATTATTTTCTACTCGCCAAGTATGCTAATCTTCTCCAGTTAAAAATAACATTTCCCCTGTAAAGCCTTAGAATTAATCATACTAGCGACTGAATAAGCACTTTTGAGCCATTATTATGCTCCTTTATCATATTCATCTTCTGTCGTGTAGTTCAGCAAAATTCTCCTCCCACCTTTATAAGCATCTTGTAGGAAGAAATTACATTTTATTAATTTGTGTTTCCAGTATAGAGCTAAGTGGATGGTACTGCTGATTCTCTGATGCAACTTTAAAGCAGCACCATTCATGCAATTGGACCCCAGGTAGTACCATCCACAGAGCAAAATACAAATATCCGTTCCCACTCCAAGTGGGCGAACTCATTCGGCTCTTCCCAGTGCATGTTCAGCAAACGCCCGCAGAACACAATTAAAACGACTCACACCCCATTTTAATAAGGTTGAAAGGGACGTGATGGCCCCTCTCCATGTCCCTCATCTATCATATCCTCAGGCCCCACATATCTAGTAGATATTCTATGAATTATTATTGTGCTCTTGACCATCTCCTGGTTTATCAAGTTCCCAGTTTGAAATATGGACATTCCAACAGCAAAGTTTCATTGCTGGTTTGTCTCACTTCCATACCAAGCATCAGTTTGGCTAAAAAAAAAAAAAAAAAAAAAAAAAAGAAAAAAAGAAAAAAGGGAGCTCGGTTTCCTGTCTGGATCTTGTTTTACCTAAACACACAGATTTGAATATTTTCCCAGCTGAAAACAACCTACTGTTGGGGGAAATTTTATTTATTTATTAAAAAAATTTTTTTTAATGTTTTATTTATTTTTGAGACAGAGAGAGACAGAGCATGAGCAGGGGAGGGGGAGAGAGAGGAGACACAGAATCTGAAGCAGGCTCCAGGCTCTGAGCTGTCAGCACTGAGCCCGACATGGGGCTTGAACCCACAAACTGTGAGGTCATGATCTGAGCCAAAGTTGTGCACTTAACCAACTGAGCCACCCAGGCACCCCAGGGGGATATTTTAGAAGTAGAAAAGGTGAGACGATGAAAGAAGTTAATGCTTCACTGAAAAAAATAAAAAGGCATCACTAAACCTGTTCATCCTTTTGCCACAAACAGTAGACACCAGGAAAAAATAAAGCACGATTAGCAAAAGCAATCTAAATACATTTCCCCAGCTTCCTTTGAGTGAGAAGTGGCCATGAACCCAGTTCTTCCCCATGGGATAGAGACCAATGACCCCTCTTCCTGATAAGAGGGAGAGGTGAAGCTGGTGTCCCCGTCGCTTTTCCAGTGGCAGGATGTACTCTACAAACATAATGCAACCCCAAACAAATCTGATGAATGTCAGCTTTTACTTGATTCAACTGTTAAACTAACTCCAGTAGCCACTTCACCCTGGAGCTTTTCGTTGTAGGAGAAAATTAAACCTTGATTTGCTTAGTCGATCTTTTTCAGGTCTTGTCACTTGCAGCAATATCCATTTCTAAATGAACAAAAATGTGACCTAACAGGATCTGAGTTGCCTTGTGTCCCAAACATTGTCCTCAGCTCTTCAGTTCTGTTCATTTTCTTTAGTCCTTCTGTTAATACATTATACCTCCATCTTTTGGTTGGATAAACTGAGACTTAGGAAATGCAGTGACAAAGTGAGTAGTTAAGAGTATAGACTTGGATATCAAACACATCGATATGTTCCACCCCTGGAACTCGCCACTTCTTATCTAAGTGACAGAGAGCATGGTATCCCTTTAAACTTCAGCTTCTTAATCTAGAAAGCAAGAATACAACAAGTCCCTTTTTATAAGGTGGTTTTGGGGTTTAAGTAAGATAATGCACATAAAATGCTAAAGATGGACCTGACACCTAGTTGGTGATGTAGAAATATTATCAGTTTTCATTATTTTTCCTATTCATATGTCAAGTATTTACTACCACGCATCAGAGATAAGAGGTGACGGAGAGCTACTAATAATAAAAATGACAATATCTATCAATAAATAATCAAAGGCACAGGATTCAAACTCAAGCTTCTGTAATCCCTTTAGCTGTGTTTTTCTTCTATACTATGGTACGAATATTTACATAGCTCTAACTTCTCCTAGATGCCATAAGCATCCAGCCTGCTCTATGCTGTGGCATTTTATATTTCTATAGCCAAGATGTTTGTGAGCTCAGAAAGGGGCAGAAAGGTACCTTAAATATTTAACGATGTGTATCTTTTGGTGTTTTCTGATTTCTTTCTCTTCAAAGAAATGTTTTAAAAATCAGAGCAAGCCTTAAACACTGCAAAGTATTTTGTATGCCTAAATGCATTAACGATACACACGTACCCATGTGCAGGTGGTCCCATGCATAACTACCTGCCATAACCCAGGACAGCCATGGGGTAGATGGTGAGAATAGCTAGGGATGTTCAGGTGATGAATACCCTTTGTCCGATGAGAATATGATTAATCTGCTACCCGAGTCTACACTGATGGGGGGGCAGCAGGAAGGATGATAGTGATGGCGCATCTCACTGTTTTTTCTTCTTTATAAGGTAAAATGTGAGACACATGAGGCTGCCTACACATTTGCTATTAAACCTTTGAGGCGTGGATAGTGGATATACCAGTATTTCATTTCACTCAGCATGGAAACCACAACCAAGCTAGAATTAACTAGAATTTCAAATAGGATTGGAAATCCTGTCAGTAACACCACAGCCAAGGTGCTCTAACAAGTGTTTTTAGTGAGAGGCTTCCTGTGCAGTGTAGGTTAAATCCAGTGGAGCCTGAGAAGGAGAATATTCTGGAGTTCTTTGCATTAGAATATTTGGGTATCTCTTTCCCTTTAGATTTCTAAAAAGATGATTTGTAGAGGAATAAATTAAATCATATCAATAAATAGTGATGCCTCTCTGACCAATTAAAGTTGCCATCTGCTTAGCTTCTTTAGAGAATTCCCCAAAAGAAGTCACCTTACCGTTGATTTATGCCATCATGGGAGCTTTGCACCAAAGAGAAACCACAAATTCCTTTTCTTCTGACTTAAGAAGTATCTTCCAGTGTGAAAGGCAAACTTCCTAAAGGAAGAACTGATGATGTGGCACTTTTCTGAAACTTTGATTTCTAAAAGATCTCTAAGAACTAGTCTCTAGAAACGAGGCTTAACTTGGTCTTCCAGCTGTTGAAAAGAAAGGGAATGGAAATCTCAATACAAGCCATGAGACAGACCTCACTCATATGAATACATATTGCTTGACAGAAGCCCCTAAGAAGGGCTAAAAGGAGGAGTGACACCTGACTATGAAACTAAGCATAGGGCTGGGTCTTGGCTTTGGACCAGGTCAGGGCTGGGTTTCCATTCTCAATGTCACTTGTAAGCCATATGACCTTGGGCAAGTCCCTTGGCTTACAGGAAACTCGGTGTTAAATACAGATGGCTGCCTACTCCCTGAGATCACAGAAGGGCTGAATGAGACCCCTCAGCACAGGGCCTGGCCCATAGTATGGCTCCAAAATGGTAACTCTTAGTGTGAGTACAAGAAAACAAAAAAGCGAACACAGAACTATTACCTCATGCATACAAAGTCCTTAGTAAATGTGGATTGCCAAAATACATAATGGTGAAAATAAAGTAAAATTCCCAGCAAAGACTTCCCAGCCTATTTATATAAATGGATAAACATAATTAATCTTATTAGCATAAATGAGCTGGTTTCCTTCTCGAGAGTGCCTCACATGATTGAGAATGGACTGGCCTTTACTCTTGTCTATTACTGATAGTCTTAGTAAGTTTATGCTCCCCCTCTACGAACATAAACAAATATTAAAAAAAACAATTTCACAAGAGAAACATTAGTCTTTTTCTCAGTTTACATTCACTGGGTCACAGAACTTAATTCTGAAAACAGCCTGAAAAAAATTATAACAGTAGCGAGTATTTATGTACTGTATATTGAGCAAATACTCTACCAGTCAGTAATCAAAAGTCCTATGAGTGCTCATTATAAATGAGCTCTTTACAGGTGGGGAACCTGAGAAATAGAGGAGTTAAATGGTTTCCCAAAGTCCTATGACTATTTATCAGAAAAGCCAGCATTCCATTGGCTCTATGATAGCGCCCTGAAAACCGTTTGGCTGAAACAAATGACAGCAGTAGACTCTCATCCCTTTTCCTCATGCTCTCCTGTCAAATCACGGAAGGTTCTGAGGAGGGGCCAGGCGCATGGGGCCTTGTCTAGTCAGCAGCAAGGACTGTCCTCAGTTCTTCAGGGCCATGTCCTGAGAGGCCTAACGCTGTCCTGCCGCCTCTGGCAAGACGGATCACTTCACCCAATTCTGAGGGAACCACGAAGAAGCCCCCTTGGGTCAGAGCTGGGACAGTTTGATCTAGGAAGTTTTTATCAGCAGTAAAAGCACATATTTTGGTCTCCGCCTGTCTGACTCCTGTTTCTATCTCTTGACCATCTCCAGACTCGGGATGGGAAGAAATGAGGTGCAATTTACCACTTCAGAATGCCAGCATGCTTCAGGAGGCAGTTAGCTGGGAGATTCTTCAGTTTATTAATGAGATTCTGGAACATCTATCTGCCTATCCTTTCCAAAGTCAAAGCCCTCTGCCCTCAGAAATATATAGCCTACCATATACTATCCCATCCATCCCACAAGGATTATAAACCAAGAAAATTGTATCAGAGGCTATATAATTCTGGGAGGAGATCTGAGAAGGTACTAGCTAACAATAGCGAGGGTGTCTTCATAGCTGGATAGGAAGCAATAAAGCTCGAAGATGAGAAAAAAAGTGATGAAAGGTGGTCTAGGTGCCTGTTTTATTTTAAGTTTATTTATTTATTTTGAGAGAGAGAGAGAGAGAGAGAGAGAGAGCGAGCATGAAGGAGGGGGCAGAGAGAGAAAATCCCAAGCAGGCTCCATGCTGTCAGTGCAGAGCTGATTCAGGGCTCAATCCCAGGAACCCTGAGATCATGACATGAGCCGAAATCAAGAGTCAGACCCTTAACTGACTGAGCCACCCAGGTGACCCCTACGTGCCTGTTTTAAAATAAGCAAACTGTGCCATCAATAGTACCTTCCTTACTGAATTTGCTGGTTGACATTGGACAACTTAAAAGTCTTGGGTGCTTAGTTTCCTCTCCTCAAAATTAACAATAATATCATCAATCTCTTAAAATTGTTTCAAATCAAATATTATTATTTGAAAATATTATTATTCATATATGGTGAAGCTAATAGAGCAGGAGTGACCACCATAGAAAAGACTGTGTCTCAGATCAGTGGAAAAGAATAGAGAACCCAGAATGGACCCACAGACGTCTGGCCAACTAATCTTTGACAAAGCAGGAAAGAATATCCAATGGAATAAAGACGGTCTCTTCAGCAAGTGGTGCTGAGAAAACTGGACAGCGACATGCAGAAAAACCTGGACCACTTTCTTACACCATATACAAAAATAAACTTAAAATGGATGAAAGATCTAAATGTGAGACAGGAAGCCATCAAAATCCTTGAGGAGAAAGCAGACAAAAATCTCTTTGACCTTGGCCGCAGCAACTTCTTACTCAACATGTCATCAGAGGCAAGGGAAACAAAAGCAAAAATGAACTATTGGGACCTCATCAAAATAAAAAGCTTCTGCACAGCAAAGGAAATAATCAGCAAAACTAAAAGGCAACCGATGGAATGGGAGAAGATATTTGCAAACGACATATCAGAGAAGGGGTTAGTATCCAAAATCTATAAAGTACTTATCAAACTCAACACCCCAAAAATAATAATCCAGTGAAGAAATGGACAAAAGACATGAATAGACACTTCTCCACAAGGAAGATATCCAGCTGGCCAACTGACACATGAAAAAATGCTCAACATCACTCATCATCCAGGAAATACAAATCAAAACCACAATGAGATACCACCTCACACATGTCAGAATGGCTAACATTATCAACTCAGGCAACAACATGAGTTGGTGAGGATGCAGAGAAAGAGGATCTCTCTTGCACTGCCAGTGGGAATGCAAACTGGTGCAGCCACTCTGGAAAACAGTATGGAAATAGTTCCTCAAAACATTAAAAATAGAACTACCCTATGGCCCAGCAATGGCACTACTAGGTATTTATCCAAGGGATACAGGTATGCTGTTTCGAAGGGGCACATGCACCCC
>CM053563.1:46376392-46413042 GCA_028646485.1 Cryptoprocta ferox
TAACTAACTTGGATGTAAATTTAAAAAAAATAAATTAAATTAAAAAATAATTAAAAAATAAAACCAAATCAAATCACCATGCTTTATGTTAGATCCCCCCCAAAATAAAACAAAACAAAACAAAATTAAATTAAATTACATTACATTACATTACATTACATTAAAAAAGACTGCGTGTTACTCACAGGTGCCAAGAGGAGGGGGCACACCATACCAGGGTCGGGGGGGTTGGGGAGGGGAGGGGGCACATGGAGAATACTAGAGACCCTCAGAGAGTAGAGGCAATGAAGGAAAAATGTGGGCAAGAGGCTTTAATGTGATTTCTGCAGGGAGGAGCAGGTAAGCAGGTTTAGGATCGGCTACTGAGAATAATTCCAGTGGTTTCTGAGGCACAGCTGACTGGTACGTGCCCTGGGCTGACTAAGGCAGGTGCACACTGCTGCAAGGTGTGAGAGCTCTGGCAGTTGGCTCTGGACTGGTTGTATGAAGGGAACACTCCTACAGAGGTCCCACGATCTCTAGGAATTGACTAGTACTGTGAGGGGGCAATCTCTCTGGGGTCAACAAGGCCCGAGGTATGAAAGAATCAGAAACATGCTGATAACACCTTCCATTCTTCAACTACTCTTGCCTTCTCCATTTTAAATAAAAATATATCCCAGTGAAAGGAGAAACAATATGTGGATAAATGTGATTGTCAATAACATTTCAAAACCTCAGGGAAAACAAATCATAATGTCATTTGAAATTTATAAATATTACCTTTATAAATACTGGCTTCTTCATATTATGCTCCTTTTCTACTTTCTTTCCCTAGAAGAGAATATGATGAGTTGATGCTATTTCAGCAGGATGACTTCCTTTTATCTAGTCCCAGGTCATGTTTTTGTTTTTTCTACTATAATTCTCATAATTAATTTCAAACAAAAGGGGGGGCATAAAATGTGTTTAGGCAGTATGATATGCTGGCTATTGGTTCCGTGTGGACTCCACACCCTCATGGAGCTTACAGTCTCATGTACACGGTGGGTGGTTTGGTTTTGCTGGTTTCCACAGACCAGCAAACATATTACTACTAGATACACAACATCTATACACCTTGGGGTGTCTGGATCAAACTTAAAATACTATAAATTGGATGCTTTGCCCATTTGACTCCAGACCGCTGGATATACACAACACATGACATCTTTAGGTAAAAAGGTCAGTGTAATTACATGCACCATTCCTTTTTAACTAAATATCAAGATGGATAGGAGGGTGTTTAATTTACCATCCAGAAAATCACTTGAGAACATAAAAGCATAAAGACTTGAGAACACAACGGTGCAAGACATTTAAAGATCCTCACGCTGTTGAATCTTTCAGTGCAGAATAACATGAAACCTTAATGAAGGAAAAGAAAATAAAGTTCACTTATTCTGACATTATTGCCAACCTTATTTTGATAAATAAGCATTTCAAAAAACCCACAAAATCTAAAGCCACTAATTCTGCTCTGTAAATGTACAAGATGCCAGTAGAATTTGATTTTACTTTACCTTTTGGATTTGTTTCTCCAACATGGGTAAAGATAATTTTATATATTGATTCATTCTGCCACTGATTTTCATTATAATTTAGAAGTATGATCTCTAATACATAAGTCTGACCTGAACTATAAACACAATTCACCCTTCAAAACTCTGACATTCATTTATTATAGTATGAACAGTGAATCTATTCATTTTCCCACATAAAGGGCAAAAATGTAGCTAAAAGTCTAAGTGCACACAATAATTACATGCTCGCTATGAAGCAAACCAGTGAATTAAGGTTCATGTTGCTCATGTTTGTTACTGATCTAGATGGTTTCCAGACAATGTCAAATGACAAGAGGCTCAATCAAACTTGGAAGTTATAATGTGCCAATCATCTATCTTTGGTAAGTATTAGCTGATTGATCAAATATTGAATAACATTTGGGTTATTCAGAACTTGATACTGAGTTAGATAACCACGTATGTCAATAATTTACTGGGAAAAATTTAAAGTTTCTTTTTGCCATTTAAGGTAGGTAGCCACTTCATTTAGGGAGACACTAGAGGGGAGTTTTTTCAGGTTTAAGGGGATTAAGAAAAACTTCTCCATTTTTCTTCCTCTTTATATTTTATGGACTAACTGATCCTAGCCTAGCTTTAATTAGCATATCTGAAGTGTCTGTTTTGGAACCTGAATTCCTCAAAGTGTGGCCACTCACTTGGAACTCCAGAGTTGATATAAGGATTATTTTGAGCTGAAGACACTGGAAATTCAACATATGGAGAAAGAAGAGCTTCCCTTATCTGACTAAAAACAGACACTTCCAAGAAATGAGGACTGCCTTAAATTCCCTCTTTGGGAATTCTACTCCAAAGAGAGAAACTTAGAGTCCAACTGCCATAAATCCCCTCTCTTGGGAGAGTTTTATGACTCAGAAGAAAACGGAAAGACTACTCATACCTCTATAGACAGACATTATCAGAAGCATTCTTTTTTCCCACTGTTCTCCCAAAAACCCATTTGTTTTTCCCAAAGAAACTTTTTTGTTCTTCCCTTAGAAGCCATTCCTCCCCACTTCCTGTCCTCTGCTAAGTTTGGCATATAAACCTTTAACTTCAATCATGTAGCCACCAGCTCTATCTTCTGTTGGCTCTTGTGTGCACACAATTAAGCCTTTTATGGAAGCCAGCTCCACACTGACAGCAGAGAGCCCAGTGCGGGGCTCGAACTCATGAACCATAAAAGATCATGACCTGAGCTGAAGTCAGACACTTACCCGACTGAACCACCGATGCACCACCCCTTATTCATCAGTTTTATTCACAGGTTGCAGGTACAGAATCTAAGAGGGAACAGGAAGCCGATTTTCCTGTTTGACGAAAGAATCATATTAAGGTAAAACACTGAATAATTCCCAGACTGTGCTGTTTTAGAGATGGGAAGGGACTACGGAATTAGAAGGACATCAGAGAGGATGCTATTGTAATAGATCTCAATTCATTTATAACATTGTTGGGGTGTCTCATTCTCCGAAACAAGCTTGGGATGGGACCAGGACCCTATTCTCATTGTACTGTGGCTGATCACACTTCATTTTTAATCCCTTTTGTTTTCCCTTGGTAGATGATATTGATCCAAACATTGACACTAAAAATGTTCAAAATTTGAACTATGAAAGAATTTTCCCCTCAGGTACTTATTCCCCAGATGTGTATTCTGCAGAGTGAATACCCCTATGTTCAACTTTAATTTCACCCTCTTCCCTTCTCCTTCCCATATAGAGATTTTCTGGTATTTAAAGTGCAGCTAACAACTTTTCACTCTCTTGGAATTTTCAGTGGCATCTGCATGAAAATTAAGAAATACTTTGGGAAAGTAATTTAATTTTGCAAATGCAAAGCTAATCTCCGCTCATCATCGAAGCAGTAAAACATAAGAGATTTCTATAAGGAAAATTGCAATTTAAAAAAAAAAAACCACCTTACAGAAGTGAATTATAATGAAGCAAACAGGCTTGGAAGCAATATCTCAGTGGTGGAGCGACCCAATTATTTATTTTTCCAGCCAGGAATTTACAGCCACATCAGCCACAGATGCCACGGTCCAGCTGACCAGCCTGTTTGCAGTGACTACTGAGACTTTGTGGCTTTTTTCTCCTTCCAAGACTTCTGGAACCTGGCAGAAGACAAAAAGCTTCTGGTTGAGAAAATCAAGTTGGAAAAAGGGCGAGCATTTAGCTTTTAAAGAAATGTGTGGCATTTATTCACTTTCATCCTTCAGAAGACGATGATATTCCCAGCCTTTTAAAAAGAACTCCATACCATCTGGCTTTCACAAACAGTGGCTCGTACATCTTCACTCTCTTCAGTGGGGAAGGATTCCTGCTCTCCCAGGACGGAACAAACAGACTTCACATGGTGATACAGCTGACGTGGACTTCCTGTATTATTCAGCACCTTTTCGTTATAAAATTAATTTTGTAAATACATCTTCGCCTACTTGGACTATAAGTACATAGAAATGACTTTTCCTATCTTTTCTTATACTAGTACTAAACATCTCAACAGTATCCCAGTATGAATAAAGTCAAGATCGAGTAGTCAAACAAGGAAAATAATTAGTATTAGTGGAGCTTATCCACTACAGATGTTAATTTTATCCATCAGAATCACTTCAGTGATACGCTTGCTATTGCAATAGCTTTTTAACTACTTATTTTTCTTCAATATATAAATGATGCAAGAGAGTTTTGTTTTTGTTTTTGTTTTTTTTAAGAGTTGCTTTAGAGCCTAGAGGTGTAAAGTGTCTTCTGATATGACTGGGACTTAATTTTCATCCATAGTCATTTTGAAATAGTACTTCAGAAAAAGCCTGGTTTTCTCTTCAGGGTCTGTGATGATTCAGAGTCATGTTCAACATTCTAAAACCTCCCGCAGATGCTTTTCCTAACCCTAGTCTGAAATGTGAGGATTTCTTTCGCTCTCCTTTCTATTCAGCATACTTTTTAAAAACTAGCTAAATGGTCGAGATTTATATTAAAAAAATAAAGAGAAGTTAAATTAATTTTGATTAACTATTTGAATTTCTAGACCATGCTCCTTGGATTGGGATTCTGCTTGGAGAGTGACCCACACAGGGACCATGTTAAACAAAAGCACTTTCTTCTGCCTCTGTCTTCCTTTATCCTTTCTCTCTGTGACCATTGCATTCTTTCTCTCCACAATTCCAAAATCCTTACTTTTTTCAAGATCTTATTCTCTCAAGGTCTAGATGACTAAATGCAAAAGTTAATCATGTTTCCTCTTTCCTGTTACCCCCAAATTAACTCCCCCCCCAAAATTATTATACGTTTTTGTTACATGGCTTTATATTATTTTCAAATTGTTTTCAGCATTAATGTTATGCTCTAAGCCCAGAAGGTTACTCTTAGGCTAGTCTGTTACATCTTTTATAAACTCAAAGACATGCATTATATACATTCTAATAAATAAATATATCAGTTATCGTGCTGCCATTTTCTCCTGCCATTTTATGACCATAAGGTTAAGCTCCCTTCCTGTCTCCTATTATGCAACAAGAGATCTCATTTTAAGTGCTATGTACATCATAGCAATTTTATATCCTTGAAATAAACAAAAATTTGAAAGCATATAGGAAGAAGCAAATCTACAATTTTATGAGACAGAATAAAGTCCTTTCAGAAACTTTTTAAATATGCACACACAAAATATGCAACAATAACATTTGGATAACATGATAAAAATTGGAATTTCATACCTCAGTAACAGAAAATGTACATTTATCATAATTTTAAATGACCAGGTACAGATCACATAAGGATTCCCAATGATTTTAAATTTTTTTAATTTTTTTTTATTTATTTTTGAGAGACAGAGAGAGAGAGTGCGAGCAGGGGAGGGTCAGAGAGAGAGGGAGACACAGAATCTGAAGACAGGCTCCAGGCTCTGAGCAAGCTGTCAGCACAGAGCCTGACACGGGGCCCGAACCCATGAACTGCGAGCTCATGACCTGAGCTGAAGTCGGACACTCAACCGACTGAGCCACCCAGGCGCCCCCCCAACGATTTTAAAGAACTGCAATTATGAAGACTGTATTATCAATCATACTGCGATAAAATCTGAAATCAATGATAAAACATAGCTTAAAAATCCCACGTATTCTGGTCAATAAAAGAACACTTCTTTTTCATCTGTCAATAAATTTGAAAATTTAGGATAAAATGGGTAATATTCATGATTAAAGAAGGAATACTCAAAATTGACCCAAGAAATAGAAAACTGGACTGGATCACAAAAAATCAAAACAGTGATAAACATTCCTTCCCAAAAGTCACTTCACTTAAGGAATCTTACCGATGAATGTTAACAAGCTTTCAGAATCCATATAATGATACAAAAGTCACTCCTGATCACATTTTAAGGGGAAAGACTCCTCCAAGAGTCAGCAATTTACCAATTTACTTTGGGGCCTAGAATTAGAAGAGATGAATACACATTTTGAGATTCTACTTCTTTAGAAAGAAAACAGCCGGTTCATTTGCCTTTAGGAGTGATGCCCACCAATTTGAATACACTTATCCAATATGGTCAACCAACAGGCAAGTCTTTTCAAAAGTCAAGATTATAGGTCATTGAAGACAACGTCATACTATTGAAATGTGGTGTCTTTTCCTACTAGAAAACCAAAATATTATAACTAATAGAAGAATTCCACTGGACACCCAGCAAAAATAAATGAGGAAATGTAATTTTAAAAAAAGTAGCAAAATTAATTTTAAAATATTGAGAAAACAAGTAGCATTGTGTAAAATATTTATGAAATACATTCTGAAACTTTATTAAAGGACATAAGATACCTTAATAAATGCAAAGATATTCCATGTTTATGTGGGAAAGATTCTACACTATAAAGATAATATGTGGGTTAATTTAGAAAATCCAGTTAATCTAAAACTGAATGCAATTCCAAACAAAATCCAATCATGTCTTTGGGAACTTGACATATTGGGAGCATACTTTACACTGAAGAATGACTGTATCAGTAAAGGTCTGAAAATAGCTTAAAAATATGGAAATCAAACAAAGGGAATTCACGATGTCATAGTAATTAAAACAGCATACATTTGGCAGCAGAACAAAAACAATAGATCAATGGAACCGAATAGCTTAGTGTATGCAGCTTACTATATGACAAATAGTGCAGAGGAGTGAGTTCATCATTTTGGGAATAATTAAATCCCCCCTCACACAATACATAAAAATACACATTAGATAGATTAAATCTACTAGCATGAAAAGGGAAACACAGGAGAAAAAAATGTATGATGTAGGATGTTAGATTTCTTAAACAAGTCTAAAGGGGAAAAAAAACATGAAGTGTAAAAGGAAAGGCTCATAGATTTGACTATGTTAAAATCAGCAACATTTAACAATGAACAATGGCACAGACACAATCAATTTAAAATAGGCCTTGAGAAGAAATCTGTAAGATGTATAACCAATAAAGATTAGACTACATAAAAATATCCTAAAAATCCACGATAAAAACCACAATATAGGAAAATGACTATACACTTCACAGGAAAAGAAAAAAGTACACGTGGAAAATAGGCATAGAAAGAAATGTTTAAAACCTCAGTAGAAATCAGCCAACATTTCCTGCAACATGTTTTTAAATAACACTTAATATTACTGAGGCTTTAGGAAATACTGTTTTCTGGAAGCTAAACTGATAAGATACTCTGTGAAGCACTGTGACAGCATTTGACAAAATTAAAAATGAGTGTCTGTACACACCCTTAGTTCTAAGCCAGAGACAAACTAAATGTACATCAAAGTGAAAGTGGAAATGAAATTTGCCAAGTTCATGAAGCAAAATACCACCTACCAGAAAAAGCAATAAAATAAGCCTACATTTGTTATTGATGGATAGATCTCCAACACATAACCTTTAGTAAAGCAAGCAAGATTCAGAATGAGATCTAAACTAAAATACAATTTATGTATATTTTTTAAGGAACACAACCTAATATGTAGACATTAGAGAGATATTAGACCATGAATTAGGGGCATAAGGCAGGGAGAGAAGAATGGAACTGGAAATGTGAGTAAAGATGTCAACAAGAAAAGTGGAGGAGGAGGAGGAGGAGGAGGAGATGAGGACGACGACGACGAAGAGGATGACGACTTACACCAATAATGATCCTGTTCACCTAACTGAGGAGCATGGTGACCTGAATTAATCCAATTGTGTGTACTGATTTCCTCCACAGATAAAATAATTTTAAAAACAAACCAAAAGTAAAGTTTGAATAGAAAAATGTTAAGTATGAGAGAATGGGAAGAGAACTCTATTGTACACAGAAGAAGACATCAAGACACAAAGAATTCAAGTCCTTAAATTCAGAAGAAACTAAAAATAGTGATATGACTCTACCAGGCAGCTGGGTATGAAGGAGACAGGTATATAATTGAGCTCAGTCATCACCTACCTGGGTCAATTTTCCATGGCTGCCGTCACAAATTACCAAAAACTTAGTGAATTAAGACAACACAAATTTATTCTCTTACAGCTCGGTAGATTAGAAGCTCAAAATCAAGGTGTGGGCAGGGTTGTGTTCCTTTTTGGAGGTTATAGGGGAGGATCCATTTCTTTGCCTTTTCTATCTTCTAGAGGCTGCTCACATGCCTTGGCCCATGACTCCCCTTTCTTCCACCTTCGAAGACAGTGATGGTGCATCTGTCTATTGGAGCAAAAGGCTCAGTATTTCTCACTGAAGTATCCACTACCCTAAGTGTTAAGGATAATGAAGGAGTAAGAGATGAAACAGGCTAGCCTGGCCTCCCTATCCATTATGTAGTCTGCGTTACCTCTGAAACCATTGTCCACTAGGCCCGGGGTGGGGTGGGGGGGTATTAAACAACAAATACAGCTGGGAAATAGAGACCTAGCATTTGGCAGAGAATCAGCTTTGAGCCTTGGTTGCCTAGACCAGCATGCTAGGAATGGGGACAAAATGTCAGCTAATAAATTTATCCCCTAAAGCTAATGCAGTTAAAGATGTTTGATTAGTGGTTTTCCTTTTAATGTGCTATTTAATATTTGAAGACATTTTAATCTTGTCTACAGTTTATTAAATCCTTCCCATTAAATTCTATCCACATAGCTTACTACCTAAATGTATCGTGCTCTGGAGTGCCACCTTCTCTCCTTTCCTAGACCATGCATTTTCCTGGCATTTAACAAACTTGGCAGGAGAGATAAATTTTGTTTTAAAAAACTGCTAATAAGGTGGATCAATGACCAGAAACAAGCCTGATGCAGTGAGATGGTGCTCCACATTAAAAAAAAAATATGACAGCCTGGGAAACACTACCTTGACTAAGTGATCAAAGCTAATATACCAGTGAGAATTCATGTTGACATCATGTAATTCCTGATAACTTCACCTGGGTGATATTTTCTAAAAAACCCCTAACCCCAGACTAATCATGAGAAAAACATAAAATCGAAAGTGAGTGATATTCTACAAAATGGTGAACCAGTACTCTTCAAAACTGTCAAGGTCTTGAAAAGGAAGGGAGCAATGTGAAACTAAGGAGACAGCACAACTCAATGCAAGGTGACGTCCTGACTGGGACTGTGGGATGGAAAAGGAACGTTAATAGAAAAACAGATGAAATTCAAATAAAGTCTAGAATTTTGTTAACACTATTGTGCCAGTGTCAGTTCCTTAGTTTTGATGAATATATTTGGGTGATATAAGAGGCCCACACTAAGGGAAATTGGGTGAGGGGTGTACGAAAACTTGCTCTACTCTATTTTCAACTTTTCCGTGAATCTACAGTTATTCCCAAATAAAATATTTATTTTTAAAAAGGAAATGTAAGGGGCGCCTGGGTGGCTCAGTCAATTAAGCATCCAATTTCAGCTCAGGTCATGATCTCACAGTTCATGTGTTCAAGCTCCGCGTCGGCCACTGTGCTGACAGCTCCGAGCCTGGAGCCTGCTTCCGATTCTGTGTCTTCCTCTCTCTCGGCTCCTCCCCCCTGCTCACACTCTGTCTCTCTCTCTCTCTCTCTCTCTCTCTCAAAAATAAACATTTTAAAAAAAGGAAATCTAAAAAAAAAATTTTAATATTTTTAAAAATTTAAAAAGGATATCTGACTGTGTAACATATAGATACAACCAACTATGTCAGGAAAGGATCTTAAGACAGGAAGGAAGGGAGGGAGGGGGAGAGAAAAGGGAGGGAGACAGGGAGGAAGGAAGGAAGGAAGGAAGGAAGGGAGGAAGAGAGACAGAGAAAGAAAAAGAAAGAAAGAAAGAAAGAAAGAAAAAAGAAAAGGAGGGAAGGAACGAAGGAAGGAAGACAGTAAGTCAACATCAATCAACAATAACCACAACCCCCACATTTTTGAGGGATTACTGTACTAAGTGCTGTACATACAGTATTTACTTGTCACTTCAGCGTCAACTGACAGATTTACTAGAATCAACATTTTAGAGAGTAAGCAGTGAAGGCAAAGAGGTTCGCCACTCTGCCCAAGATAATCCTGCTTGGAAGAACTGAGATTCAGATTCAGGAGGTCTGTCCACAAAACTCATCCTCTTTGGCACTAAGCTTGAAGATTCCATGACCTCTTCCATCGCTTTCTGTCATTTTACACTCATTTTACACCAAAGCACATTCCAGCAAATTGAGTAAGGACTCAACCGTGTCACCCTACACATGGTCTTTGCTGAACAATTTAATAGAAAATCACAATGAGGACTGTCCTCTATTTCCATGAGACAAGAAAAAATAGGTATACTTGGAGAGAAGTTACTCTAGATTTAAAAATACTCATCTGGCAAGAAGTGAGCCACGAAATTCACTTTTAAACAATCACTTGCCGACTTTCTCATGATGCTCTGACCATGAACTGGTCTGTTTAATTACCTGTACAGCGTAACTGTTACGCTTAACTCTCACTTTGTCCCCATCCACTAGAATGTAATGTCTAGGAGGCTAATGCTTTTTGTCTTTTCTGTTCACTGGCATTTTCCAAAGGCCTAACAGAGAATCTGGTACTTAGCAGATATTCAAAAGATTATCCCAAGGAGGGAAGGAAAGTGTGAGAGGGATGGAGAAAGTGGGGAGAGAAGGGAAGACAATTTCTCAAAGCAGAAACAAGCTGACTTCAGCCATTGTCATGTACCATCGACAGAAAAGAAGTGGGGAAGAAGTTTGTAGCATTTGCCTAATATCCCAAACTTTAAGTCTGTATTAAGTAAAGGAATAGATTTTAAGGAAAGCTGAAAAAAAGCCCCCTTCTCCTGGGATGGATTGTCAAGTTTAGAATATGAGTTAGGTGGGCTCCACTCTCAGGGTAAGAAGCAAATTATCAAACTTTTTTCCATGTTCAAGACATCATTTTATTCATATTTTTTAATCCATACAAACACTGATACCAGTTTTAAACCACTATTAAAATATGGGAGATAAAACCATGAAAATCCGAAGTGTCAGCTGAAAAACTCTGATGCGCTCTTCCCTTCCTGAACTTGTAAAGTACCTCACGGCCCAAATCAACTGGTATTCTTCCAGAAGAAGAAACATTTCTGAACTATTTTCTTTTGAGTCCGTTGGTTGACAAATGAGACTGTTTTGCCAAATTTCTCCTTGCTTCTGAGTTCCTCTTTGGTGTGTAAAAAGTTGATTTATCAACTCAAGCAAAATCTTTTGAGGGTTTCATCTTTTATATGGCCATGAAAACACTGTAATCAGTTCTGCATTTCTGATTAGAGTTAAGGGCCTTTCATGGATTCCATTTATTGTAAATAAATGGGGACAATATCAAAAGAAGCCAATTTTAATAAAAGACTCCCTCCAAAAAGATATGAGAAGCTTCCTCCTTCTGCTGTGATAAATACTTCCAGGTGGTATTTGATGGACAATAAGAACCCTGTGCATCTGGCATTCATAGCAGAGTTTAGAATTAGAATTTTAGATCATGCTGGCAAGCCTGAGTAATTCTTTAATTCTTCAAATGGAACACAATTTGCTCAATCTTACACAGCATTCTCACTTTAATTAAAATATACTGTATGATATAGAAATATTACATCAACTTGCAAAACCCTTCTTGATGGAAGTTGGAGGGGGCATCAAACACTGCTATTTAATTATCTGTATTATACTTCGTCAAAAGAATCAAGCATTACCAGAGGGACCATAATGGTTTCTTACAGAGTTTATGGGAGCTAAGCATTACAAAAGGATGCTATCATGCCACTGAGCAGATGTGAACAGTTTTCATTTCTATAGAAAAGCTTTAAAAATAAATACAGAGATCTGCTTCTTGAGCGACTGGGTTTCCCCCAAACTTTCTTCTACTCAAATGATATTTTCAGGAATAGCAACTCAGAAAGAGCAACACCTAATTTAAGACAGATGGGTACTCATTGCGTTACACTGATGACTGAATTCAAAATTCAATATCAAAAAAGGCATGTGGTGGTAGGAGCGGTTCCTCACAAGCCTTTGAAATGCTGCCTATGTATCAGTCAGTGCTTCATCTAATCAGGGAGAAGAGTCATGGGTAAACGCGGGAGCTCCCAGACTCTCCCGCATCCCTGAAGAGCAAGATCAGACTGAGAATTTGTCCTCAGTGCCTGGACTACCGAAACCTGCGAACTCCTGAAAAGGGAATATGGTGCTTAGTCCTGCTAAATAAATTTCAGAAGTGGATTTTTAAATGCTGCAAAGCAATTTCTATTCAGGCTTAGAATAGACAATGGTCTTGTGGGCTTCTTGCTCAGAAAAGCTGCATATTTTGAGCTCTCAGACAAGCATAAGAAATTCTTCTCCGTTGAGTCTATAAAAATGTATTAAAGACACTCACATATCTATTAAGAGAATTTTACCAAGTGACAGGAACATCCTCAAACTGGAGCTTTCATAGGCTTTGCACTTTTCTGAATTCATGAATGAATTACAGTCTGTATAACTAGCCGATTGTATAAATCTTCAAGACAATTGCCTCTGGAATTGGGCCCAGTACCATGACAACAAACTTTTATCGTTGAATTGTGCAAAATTTTCAGATTTTTCTCCTAAGCTATACTTTAATAAAGCAACTCTGTCCACTCTTTATTATATATACCCTAGAACTCAAGCTACATTGAAGCGAAATATGAGAATTGCAATAGAATTACTCTTCCTAATTAGTCACTAGCCTACAACGTAGACCACTGCCATGTGACTTACAATGATGCCTTTTAGTGGGAGGAATAGATTTCTTCGCCTCATAAATGGCAGACTTGCTCATGTGACCTGTATTAGTCAATGGGATGTAATGGACACCCAATTAGAAGACCTAAGAGTCATTGCTCCTTTGTCCATTGATACTTTTTCCTATGCCATGTCCCAAACAGTGGCAGCTCCTTTAACCTGGATCCTGGAGGGATAAAGACATACAAAGCAAAGACACAGCTAAGCAGCAGACACTACAGCTCAAATGTAATATGAACAAGAAATTGACTGACTTCTCACTATGTTGATATTTGCACTGATAGTGACAAATCAGTGATGGTAAAACTGTGGGAGTTTTCGCACCAAACAAGGCCAGGGCACCAAAGAGCAAAAGCAGTCATTATATTTTTCAATGCCCCACGCTTGAAGTAAAATAAAGGAAATCCAGCTTCACTTAACAATGTCAGTCATGAAGCAATAAATTGTATTTAGTAAAATTAGATTTTATTAAATTTTAATACTTCAGTTCTCAACTCTTTAATAATTCTGTGACAAAATAGAAATTATACATAAAACGCTTTTGCTGCATGCCCAAGTATGGCGATTGTCTCAAGAATAACAGCTGCGATCGCACTGAGACTTTGCAAGGGTTTTCATGAAATAAGCTACAAAAAGTTAATTGTGTTGGCAGATTCCATGTTGCTATGGAATCTTCAACCCTCAAGAAACTCCCGTTGGTCAAGCTTTGGTACAGTAGTAAAGAAGAATGTCCACAATGTCTGAAGGAGCTATTAAAATACTCCACCCCTTTCAATTACATCTCTGTCTGTACATATCAATTACAGTTCAACATAGTTGGCTATTCTTCCCCTATTTCAGCCAGATTGAAGTCAGAAGCAGACAGGAAAATCAAGCTCTTTTCTACTGTGGTAGTCATTTAAAAAAAAAAACTGCAAAAATGTAAAACAATGCCTTTCTTCTCATTATTTTTTAGTTTTTGAAACATAATTGTTTACAAAATATACCAAGTAATGGGTTCATTTGTTCTTTTTAATGAATTGCTGAATGTATATTTTAAAAATTTATTAGCTTAAATTTCTAGGACGATAAACAGCACTGTATGTAACCCACATTAACAAAGGCTCTTTGGGGGTCCTTGATAATTTTTAAAGACCATAATGCTGTCCTGAGAACAAAAGTTTGAGATTTGTTGCTTTAGCATAATATCAATAATCTCATTTATCTTAATGAAATATACATTAGAGCAGTTGCTTACTTTATTGTCATTTTTGAAAAGGAAAGAAGAAAAATCTATATGTTCTGAATCATAATCAATAGCATTCAAAAAGTTTTAATCTTTCAAAGGCGCTTATAATAAACAGGTGGGTGTAGTGTATAAGTAACAAGATATTGATATATATTCAGAAATACTTTTTTTTTTCAGTAGCTGCTATTCAAAGATGAGGGAACTACCCCAGTTTTACTCCTTATTATATTGTTTGCTATACGGGTTTCCTCTACTGAGACAGCAAGTTGCAGAAATTTTTTAATTTTAACAATTAGAAATTATACATAATGTACATATATATATGCATCTTGTGTATGTGTATATACGTCTATAGACATAGACATAGACAGATCTGGATACAGGTATCACTTGGACTCTAACAATAATTAATTGTGATTTTGCAGTTCCATTCCCCACACCTGAGGGACACAGACTGCATTAGTTTCCTATTGATGCGATAACAAACTAAAGCCACATAAATGTACTGCCTTCAAGTTCTGTAGGACACAAGGCCAACATAGGTCTCATTGATTAAAATCAACATATTGGCAGGTCTGCATTTCCTTTCTAGAGGTTCTAGAGAAGAACTATTTCCTTGCTTTTTCCAGCTTCTAGAAATCTCCTTCTTTATTTTCAAAGCCAGCAATGTTACATATCTTGGTGTCTTTTTCATGTGGCCACATATTCCTCTGATCACAGCTGGGAAAGGTTCAAAGGACCCTTGTGATTACTTCGGGGAGTCCAGGATAATCTCCTCATCTCAAGATCCGTAACTTAATTTGCACCTTCCCAATCTCTTTTGCCTCGAAAGGTAACATATTGACATGTTCCAGGGGTAAGTACATGGTCTTCCTTGGGGGGGGGGGGAAGGCTCATTATTTTTCCTACACACGATCAAATAAAGTAAATGAACTGTTACTTCATAAATCCTATCTGTGTACCAACATATACATATATCACAGTAGTCCCGCTGAATGGCAAAAATGACCATTCACTGTGTTGCACTAAATCTCCTAAGACTTTTATCAAAGAAAACCCCAGTGACTCTGAAAAACAACTGTGTATTAGGGAAAAGCCTCATCATCTGATGATTAAAATCACTAGCTGCCTCTATGTGGAAAACTATTACATGACATCACATTCCTGCTGGCCCCTCCCACTGCCCTTCCGGAGCTTCGCAATCCCTGAAAGAATTACACCCCCGCTGACATGTAGGCCTTCTTTATTTTTAGGCCATGCTTTCCGAAAAAGTAAAATGATGTAAAATAATTAAAAGGTAAACACATGCATCCAACACATATGCCACCCTCACCCCAGCATATCCCCCATGAAACACACATACATTTCTTTTCAGCTCACTGGAATCTTTTCTGGTTTTTTGAATAAAATTTGACTCTGTAGGAATGTAAGTGTTTTTCATTGAAGCTGAAGATACACTTAACACTTGTACGTTTGTAACCAAGTTGGTTAATTATGGCAAATCATATTCCAAGACACTAATGGCTAGCCCAGGCGTGTCCTGGGCAGGGCCATGACTTGAAGGGCTGTGCCCTGACAGACTCACCCGTTTTCATATAATCATTTCCTGGCCTGGAGACTTCCAGTTTCTCTCAACTGAGTACAGACCAGTAGTATTTGAGCAACAGGAAAATAACATCAGGTACAGTGAAGATGAAACTGGGGATGATCTGTAAGAGAAAAGACAAGAAGTTTGGTACCAACTTCGGACAGGGTTGGTCTTTCCCTGCACACTGCTCTCTGCAGCATCATTAAAGGTCAACGGTAAGACTTATGCTGTGTACCTTCCCTCTTGTGGTGTGCAGCCTCTGTGGTGGACGTCAGGGTCCTGGCTGAGAATAATCGATCAGAGCCAAAAGTCCTGACTATCAAGACTATGCGATTTGTATCACCTAATGCAAATCGACAAATGGAAGTTATTGCTGATGTGCTTTCTCTTCCTTCAGTGTGTCGAGTCTGAGACCCCAAAGGCTTCAAAGTCTCTCTAAGAATCTTCTGAGCACTTATGAGACTCTTACAGAATGGATTGGGGTTTCTCAGGGAGGTGAGTTTTGCGTCACTGGAGATATTCAAGATGAAGCTGAAAGACCACTTTTCTGGATGTTCTTAGGGAATTTCCACAGAAGATTAAGACTTTTCTATACCATCTTGTTTTAATGAAAACTACTGCCTACAAGATAGTTTTAACAACAAAAGCTATACAACTTAGGTTTAATTCAAGTGTGAAAGAAAAGTCTTATTTTAAGAAAGTACCAAAATCACACTGACAAAAACTAACTCAGAATGAATCACAGACCTATATGTTGGGAAAATTAATAAAGGAAAACCTTACTAAAATGGAGTTGGGGAGTTTGGCGGGGGGGGGGGGGTGAACTCTCATGCCCTACCACTCATCAGAAATTGCAAATTCAACAGGAAGAGACAGAACTTGCCCACAGATACTCTTTTACTGCCCCAGCCAGAGAATGAAAGGCTTTCCTGCTCCCCTGGCAACAGCCCAGCCAGTGAGGGACAGTCACAACTCAGACAATGAAAAGCCACCATACTTCAAACTCCCAGTTTACTCCAATGGCCTTTTTGTTTACAAGAGCCTTCCCAACTGCCCCCTTCAAAGAGTGGTACTCCCCTTCTGTGCTGTGGATTAGAGTATGGATTTGCCACAGCTTGCTTGGCCTGGATTGCAATTTTCTTTCATCCCTAAAGAACCCCATCTTTTGCTGGTAAAATAGCAGTTTTATTTTTAAGGTTAACCTTACAAAAGCAAATACTGTAACATTTAAAGAAGAAAACATAGGAGAAATCTTTGTGACTTTAAAATAGGCAAAGATTTCTTAAGGCAGAGCAAAAGTAAATACATAAAAGAACCAAAAAAGGAAAAAAAATGACCAATTGGATTTTCACAAAATTAAAAACCTTTACTCTTTGTAAGACATTGTACAGAAAATAAAAGGGCAAGACACAGAATGGGCATAAATATTTACAACACATCTATCTATTGTCCCTATATTAGTTACTGCATCCAGATCATATAAAGAACTCACAACTGAATAAAAAGACAAAAATATAAAATTGTCACAAAACAGAATACCTTAGCAAAATATTTAGCCCATAAAAAGATGGAAAACTTCATTAGTCATTATGAGGGAAATATATAAATACATATATATATATAAATATACAAAACCACAACGAGGTATTAGTAACAGCTTTTAAAAAATGATTGAAACTAAAGAGCTGACAATCCGAGTGTTGGTAAGAATGAGGGAAAAAAGTACAATGAGGCCAAGAGTGTGGTGAGACCAGTGACTCATTCCATAAGAAGAGATTTTAAAATGTAACATATCGGGGAAAGCCACATTTCTGAAAATATACTCTAATATTAAAAATCCAGGAATAAATGGGGCACATGGGTGGCTCAGTCAGTAAAGCCTCTGACATCAGCTGGGGTCATAATCTCATGGTTTGTGAGTTTGAGCCTTGCAATGACAGTGCAGAGCCTGCTTGGAATTCTCTCTCTCTGCTCCTCCCCTACTCATGCTCTCTTTCTCCTCTCTCTCTCTCAAAATAAATAAATAACCTGGAAAAAAAATCCAGGAATAAAAGTTGGAGAATTTAAAACAAATAGGATTCTTATCCTATTTGGGGTCTTAATCCCTCACTCCCATTTTTTAGAATCCAATAAAAGTTACATACTCTTTTCTCTAAAAAGTACACAAATGCACAAAATATCCTTCTACACTCCTGTCCTTTGGTTCAAATTGTATGACTTATTTAAATTCTGGATTTTTACAAAACATTGGTACTCTGAATGTTTTTGAAAAATAATTTTTTTAATGTTTGTTTATTTTTGAGAGAGAAAGACAGACCATGAGTGGGAGAAGGATAGAGAGAGAGGGGAAAACACAGAATCCGCAACAGGCTCCAGGCTCTGAGCCGTCAGCACAGAGACTGACTCGGGGTTCAAACTCACAAACAGCGAGATCGTGACCTGAGGCAAAGTCAGACCCTTAACCCGCTGAGCCACCCAGGCGCCCCGAAAAGAATGTTTTCTTAGGGTCACGTGGGTGGCTCAGCGGGTTGAGCGTCCTACTCTTGATTTCCACTCAAGTCATGATCTCACGGTCCTGAGATGGAGCCCCACATCAGGCTCAGCACTGAGCATAAGCCTGCTTGATATTCTCGCTCTCCCTCTGCCCCTCTCTCCTGCTTGTGCTCTCTTTCTCTAAAATAAAAAGTAAATAAATAAAAATTTATTTAAAAAAAGAATGTTTTTGGAATGAAGTTCCAACTAAATACAGAACTATATATTTTAATATACTGCCAGGTCCCTGTCATCAATAATTTTCAGATGTATTTGAATTTAATTGGATAGGAAAAGAGGTTTTTAAAAAGTTTACTGAAGAAATTCCACTCCTAGGTATTTATTCAAGAGAAAGGAACACAAATGTCCATTAAAATGCTCATATAATAATGTTCATATCAGAGGGAGAGGGAGGGAGACAAAGCACGAGAGACTCTTGAATAGTGAAAACAAACTGAGGGCGGAAGGGGGAGGGGGAAAGGGGAAGCGGGGTGATGGTCATGGTGGAGGTCACTTGTGGGGAAGAGCACTGGGTGTTAAATGGAAATCAACCTGACAATAAACTATAAAGTTAAAAAAAAATAAAAACACAAATGAAAATTTCACTTAATTAAAAAAATAAAATAAAAAAATAAAAAAAATAAAATGAAGGGGTATGATTAAATAAAGGAGCTTCTTAATTATTGAAAAAAAATAATGTTCATATCATCTTTATATATAAAAGCGAAACTGGAAACAACACAAATATCTATCGACTGGTGAACTGATAAGCAAATGTGGTACATCCACAGACGAGAATATTGCTCCGCAGTAAGATGGGACTCCCGACATGCACCACAGAATGGATGAATCCCAAAACCGTCATGCTGAGTGGAAGAAATGAGATGCAAAGTACTACCTACCCTATGAGTCCATTCAAATGAAGATCTGGAACAAGCAAAATTCATGCATAGTAACAGAAAGCAGATGAGTGATTGCCTCAGCCTGAAAGTAAGGGGACAAAAAGAAGTTTTGGGGGGTGACAGAAGTACTCTATACCTTGATTTTGATGGTGGTTGTAAAGGTATATCATTTGCCAAAACTCATTGAATTGTACACTTTTGGTGTATTTTATTGTATAAGTGAATCATGCCCTAATGAATTTGATTAGAAAAAATTTATAAGGGAATTTACCTCCACATTCATGATTTCAAGGGCAACAACTCTAACTTATTTAACACATGTCATTATCTCACGTATCTTCTTAAACACACAGCAAATACACTGGGGCTTATTTTGTAATATAATGAAACCTGGCGCATTAATTATGTTCACTTCCCTATGTATGTGAGCAATCATAATATTTACCACATAGTTACACTGGTACATTTTGCTCCTTTGGGCATCTACCAGCACACATCTATATGTTGTTTTGTAATTGTTCTGTCTAGAGAAAATAACACCATTTTGTATTTAGAAAAAAAATGGCATCCTAAATCTTCTTGACAAAACTCAAAGCAGAAAAAAATAGCAGGTAATTTTTAATCTCTAGCTTGCATCTGGAGAAACTGAATATAACATATTAATCTAGTGGGTGCCCTTAGGTCACTAATGAGTCAGAAATACAGTCAGTAACTTAATTTCCATTCTGCTGATTTTCACACCATTATGTCTATTTCCCAAAGACTTAATAAAGTATCAACAAAGTCACCTGTAGGTATTAACATTTCCTCAATACTTCTATGTCGTTTCCTCTAGGGATAAACAGGTATGTCTATATCTATTTAATAATAACTCCTAATTGTGCAAAAGAAAATGGCCCTGATATCACGATTTTCAAGCTCAAAAAATTGATACTTCATCTTATATTCTTAATAGCTAGACAGCAACAAAGCTTCAGTGCCCTCGTTAGAGGCATATATTTTTATTTTTTTTATTAAATTTAAGCAATTTGACAAGAAATAACCCTGTACAACAGTAAGCCTCTGAATTATTTTAATCGTCCCTATATTAGTTTGCTAGGGTGGCCATGACAAAGCGCAACTAAGTGGGCAGCTTAAACAATAGAAATGTATGATCTCCATTCTGGAGGCTGGAAGTCCAAGATCAAGGTGTGGTCAGATTGGTTCCTTTTGAGGGCTGTGAGGAAGAAGCTGTCCCATGCCTCTTCCCTAGACTTTTGGGATTTGCCAGCAATCTTTGGCATGTCTTGGCTTGTGGAAGCATCACCTCTACCTCACGTGGCATTCTCCCCTTGTGTGTTGCGTCTGTGTCCAAATTTCCCCTTTCTATGAAGACCCTAATCATGTTGGGGTGGGTGCCCACCTACCTCAGTATCACATCTGAAGGAGCTGCACCCGCAATGGCCCTATTTCCAAACAAGATCACATTCTGAGGTACTGGACGCTAGGACTTCAACATTTGGATTTAGGGGGTGACACAATTCAACCCAAAACAGCCCCAATTATCTTTCTGGCTCCCCCTTAGTACATCCTCATTTACACATATTTCAGACATTTGTCCACATGCTCCTTTTAAAAATAAAACAAGATTGAGCGTTCCAAGCTCCTGAAACACTATTTATCTACCTACTCCCCATCCTGGGCCCCATATATGGTCCTAATTTTGGGTAGAACTGAGGTTGGGATCTCTGCAGGGCTGCAAACCTGGAGGCTTCTGTTCAAGGCCATAGAGGGCATACAAGTTGGCTGGACTCCGCCCCTGCCACCTTACTGGTCCCAGCTTCCCACCCTCACCTGAACCCCGCCAAGGCAGGAAGGGGATCCCCCTCTCTCCACAGGAAAGAGCAAGAATGAAGCTAGAGAGGTGCAGAGAGCCCCAGGGTCCAGGAGTGAGATGCAGGCATGGAGCTAAAGCCCCTGCGCCACACACGTCTCACCCCCTTGCTGAGGGACTAACATCAAGGTCTGATGAGATCTGCCTGTATTGACCTTTCTTCTCTCATCTCTCACTGCTTCCCAACCTCAAACTCACCATGGTATCCTTCCTCCCTAGGCCCTCACACGGACATCCCTATTCTACACACTATCACTGCCACTGTGACCCCCAACTTGGATGACACCCACACTTACTCTTAGCTCAGATGTCCCTCCCTTACTCTGCACCTTGGACTTACCATTTCATAACATGCCTGTGGTGTAGCCACCTGTTCACATGTCTGACACTCACCTGTGCAGAAGCTCTGTACAGACTCTACTCCCCTAGCTCCCGCACCTGCTACTGGTCTGGGCCTGTTGACTGCCCAGTAACTATCTGTCAGTGCACAAACGAATGCACAGTGTTTGCAGATGGCCTTGACTGTGTGGTTTAAGAGCACTCAGGAGATTTGTTTTGTTTTGTTTTGTTTCATTCAATGTCCTATCTTCCCATGATTCTGCTTAAACACCTTGTTTGGTGACGCCTTTCCTCACAGGTAAATAACAGCCCATATCTAGTCCCAGAATGTCAGAATCGGGAGCTGCCATTGAGACCACGTGGTGTCGACTCCTCTTATTTTTAACCTGCCCAAGTCCTGCCAGCTCTTCAGTGACAGAGTGGTGCTCCCATCTGTCTCACCACTCAGGTCTATTCAGCTGACATCTAACTCCGGTTCAGGACTCGGGGAGTACACGCACATTCCTGAGCCCACACTGTGCTCGGGGAGGTCCAGGCCAGGGCCTCACTATTGGCCCCTGCTGATTTTATTTTGTATCCCACAAGCGAACCTTCTTTAAACTAAACTACTCAAAAGGGCATCCCAGACACACACTCTAATAACATTCAAATAATGCAATTCAGGCTGTTTCCCCAGCCCTCAATCCTCTTGCTTCTAGTGCCTTAGGCTCCCTTTAAAAGCATCTATTTTTCTGTGATTCCTACAGGAACTTTTCCATCTCTGGACTGCAGAAATAGCCCCATGTGCATGTTTATATCAATGTGCAATCAATCATAGTTTGTTCTTTTCAAAATAGTTTTCTTTTTAAAGACCTAAAGCCATTTTGCCTATTTTTTCCAAGACTTAAGTTTTGAATTGCTGTTTCAAGTCAAAGGGTCACTTAGGAAGAAAATTAACAATCATTCTGATTGCAGATCAAGATCTTCTTTTTGTCCATTATAATTGCTATTGTTTTATCCTGAATACAAAAGTCTGCTAGGGCTATAGAATTAGACAACAAAAGAGTCTGGTGATGATTTCTGTAGGAATTGCTGATACACAGGATACAGAAGCAACGTCTGAGAAAATGGCTCTTCAAAAAGCAAAATCTGAGTGAGACCCTACCATAAAATACAGTTGTGACCAGAAATACATTATGCTTGTGTAGTATCATGATCAAAACAATTCTGCATTGCCGTGCAACAGAAATGAAGGCCTAACATTTAATAGCAATATAAATCAATAAAAATATTACCGATGGTCCTTGGTAGGGGTACCTATGAAAATGCAACTTCTAAAACTTGAAATTCTGGACTTTTCAGTGTTTACAGTTGCACTTCTGTGGCTTGATTTCAACTGAAAAAAAAAAGTGTACGAGTAGGTATTTGTCTGAGCCACACTAGCATGAAGAATGACCTGTTACCTAATAAATCAGAGCACAGAATCCATGAGTACAGGGCAAGGTTAGCAAAAGAGAAGCATGGTCAGCTAACCCTGCTTCTCACCCGAAACTCTGAACGGAAAGTCAATTTGTGGCGAATGTGCTGAAATCACTGAATTACTGTTAAATTTGAATGTTCCTGTTTGTGTTAAGGGATTTCATGCATTTTGGCCTCTTCTCTGAGTTTACAAATTCTAATCTTAATTTTTACCTTTATTTTCTTCCTAGGAAATTCAAAATATCCTTGAAACGTACTCAAAGACCTACAATACAATATAGTCCCCACTCATTTTTGTACATTGAAGTTAATACATAATCTATCTTTCCAATTCTCACATATTCTTATCATTAAAAGACAACAATTTTAACCCCCCGAAATAACATAAATAATGCTAGTTGTTTCACTATGTCCCATGAAGCCAGCTATAAATCCAGCAAATTATTGGTTCCTTTATATTTTGTACAACAAAGAGATATTCTTTAAGACATTTCTAAGACAAATCACCTGCATCCACAGTAAATGAAAATTCAAAGTTCCTCATCTAAAGTTTATGAAGCTTGGAGGCCGAGTTAGGGGACGGAATCTGCTAACTCGCAGTAGATCGATCCAGTGCCACAGAAAATATTTTGAAAAATAAAATTTGGTGATGTGAACTATAAGTTATCTTGTCACATTAGCAGTCCTAATACTTGTTACCTTCCGATTACTCCACATTCTGCAACACAAACCCAAATCACTCTTTAGAGACTCCAAACCCTATTTTCACTCCCTCGGATATAGGCACCCAGTGCATCTAATACTACTCTGTAGCTTGCAAGTCGTATCTCCTCTTCCTGTATTCTCCCTTGGTATTTACACCCCCACCCACTGGAATGACCACGCCCAAAACCCAGGAGTCCTGTTATCGGTCTCTGCCCCACCAGAGACAATCCATCACTACATCCTCACAACTCTGTCTACAAACAGATCTCGAGATCTGTCCAGGGGTGTGCTGGCCAAACGGCTCACTGTGCAGAACATCAACCATAGGCTGAAGCGTTAGAAGACAGTTTGACAAATCTAAATTCGGGGAATCGACAAACCTAACGAGAAAACAGTCCGCAGTAAGAAAAGAAACTAAAATATAGACTCTGAGAGATTCAGGATACCTTGCTTTGAGCCTAGATGTTCACCTTGGGTCACCACTTAAATAAATTCCAGGAAAAATGAAGGCAAACCTATGAGGAAATGTTTCTTTCTATCCAAATTCACCCTCTGTTCACATGAAAAAAATGTTCTCACTTAAATAAGCTTTGTAAAAACGTAAATATGTCAGTTGACATTGTTTCCCCTAAGATGTCACCGCAAGTTTCAAAAATTGTCATGATTTTTTGTCTTTGGGATTTCTTTTTCTCCCCTTGTAACTTCTTAGGCTCAACAACAGAAAGGTTATCATCACCTCAACCCCCACCCATGTACCTTTCTAGTCACTACTTTACCAAAGGCACTAGGATTTTGAACTCTCACCTAACAGACTGGGTTTGCCTGATTTTAGACTTCCTATAAATAGAATTGCAAGGTGATGTGTTCTTTTTTTGTCCAACTTCTCTCACTCACCACAACGTATGTGAAATCCAGTCCTGTTGTGTCCTAGAAGTAGTCAGTTCTTTCTTACTTGTGTGTAGTATCCCATTGAAAAGATATACCACAACTGATCCATTACACTAGGATAGACATTCAGATTGTTTTTAGTTTGGGGCGATCACAAATAATATTTCTTTTTTTTAATGTTTATTTTTGAGACTCTCGAGAGACAGAGACAGAGACTGAGTGTGAGCAGGGGAGAGGCAGAGAAAGAGGGAGACACAGACTCTGAAGCAGGCTCCAGGTTTTGAGCTGTCAGTACAGAGCCTGATGTGGGGCTCGAACCCACAAACCACGAAACCATGACCTGAGCCAAAGTTGGATGCTCAATCAATTGAGCCGCCCAAGCACCATATCACAAATAATACTTCCACAAACGTTCTTCTCCATGTCTTTTGGTGAAAATGTGTATATACTTCTGGGGTGCAGGTGCTAGGCCATTCTGCAAGTATTTCTCTTTAACAGATAATGTCAGTTTTCCAGAGAGATTGTACCATTCCGCGCCTGACTGGTGTATGAGAATTAGTCCCACCATTTCCTCCCCAGCATCTGAATCTTTTTCATTTTAGCCATCTGGGTGAGCATACAATGCTACCAGGTTATTTTTTTTCTCCTGGTGATTTTTTTTTAGTTCCAGTATAATTATCATACAGTATTATATTAGTTTCCAGTGTACAATACAGTGATTCAACAATTCTATACATTATTCAGTGCTCATCACGATAAGTGTCCTCTTAATCCCTCTTACATAGTTCATCCATCCCCTCACCCCCTCCCTTTTGGTAACCACCAGTGTGTTCTCTACAGTCAAGAGTCTGCTTTTTGGTTTGTCTGTTTTTTTCTTGGTTTGTTTTGTTTCTCAAATTCCACATACACATGAAATCTATTTGTCTTTTTCTGATTGAGTTTTTTCGCTTAACATTATACTCTCTAGCTCCAACCATGCTGTTGCAAATGACAAGATTTCATTCTTTTGTGGGTAACATTTCATTACATATATACATATATATATTTCATCATATTCCTAAATGCTATAAATATATATATTTATACATATACATATGGTGTATATGTATGCATATACACCACATATACCACATCTTTATCCATTCATCTATGGATGGTCACTTGGGTTGCTTTCATAATTCGGCTATTGTAAATAATGCTATAATAAAAATAGGGGTGTATGTGTCTTTTCAAATTAATGTTTTTGTATTCTTTGGGTAAATACCAAGTAGTGGAATTACTGGATCATACAGTAACTCGATTTTTAACTTTTTGACGACCCCTCCCCAGTACTGTTTTCCACAGTGGCTGTACCAGTTTGCATTCTCACCAACAGTGCACGAGGCTTCCCTTTTCTCCACATCCTCAGCAACACTTGTTTCTTGTGTTTTTGCTACTAGGCTACCATGTTATCTATGTATCTATCTATCCATCCATCTATCCATTTACTGTCTCCTCAGTGAAAAGAAAAGCTGAACACATTTTCACACATTTATTGGCCATCTGAATAACCTGTTTTATAAAGTGCTCACTTAAAGTTTCTTGCACATTTTTAAAGGATTCTTTTTCATTACTGCTTTATAGGAATTCTTCATAGAGTTTGAAAATTATCGCAGATGTCTCCTGCTGCTTTGTAGCTTGCCTTGTTACTTTCTCAGGGATATCTTCTGATGAATGGAAGTTCTTAATGTAGTTCAATTGATCAACTTTCTCCCTTAAAGCTAGTGCTTTTCATGTCCTTTTATAGAAGATTTTTGCCTTTCCCAAGGTCACAAAAATATTTTCCTGGGCTTTCTTTTATAAGTTTTATTGTCGTGTCTTTCAAAAGGGCCACATTTTATCTGTAGGATTAGTTGTGAGGCAGACGTTTTCATAATAATAAGCCCTAATAAATGCTAAAACTTTAGTCATTGTATGAAAAGTCACGAAGCAGAGACAAAGGCAGATATATCCTTTCTCTTGCTTTTCTTTATCCTGGGTAAAAGAAAGAGAAGCTTCACCTTGTATATATTCACATGGTGTGATTCCAAGTCCTTGCTGATGTTTCTTTCCCACAGAAACTTTCTGGGGATCTCCAAGCACTGATTCCCAGAGGCTCGGAGGCTTGGCTTTCCTGGGAAGCTTCCGATCTACGAGTTGCCAAAGGTGAGAAAAGATAAGACCAAGAATGACTATGGCATCCAGGTCCTTGCTGAAAAAAACAAAACAAAACATAGCACTCTCTGACGCACTGAGCAATGTGATTTCCTACAAACTGCTGAGACAGTCTCTTACTCTTTAAAAAAAGGGTATAAAGTCTTTTAAAGGTGAACCAGTTACATTATAACCAGAACATCCTACTGTCCCTGCCTATTTTTTGCAACAGACACTTTAAACAAATACAGGTAAAATGTGTGACCTTGTACGTTACTTGGACTGCTGAAAAAACAGGCCCCGAAATAAACTATGGAAAAGATTTTTAAATGAAAGCAGGAAAAACGGTGAGAAGGTAGTTCTTGGCACGTCTTAGAATTCTTACAAACTTTGTTCAGTGGTATACTGAGTTTTTTCCCTACAAATGTGGTTTGCCATGACTTTGCAGTTGGTTCCTTTCAGATAAGGGTGCTCCTCAGAATTTTCTTTTTTGCAATCGCATTTCAAAAAATATTTATTTCCATGCTCTGAAGGTTGGTAATGTGGCCAAACTAGTCATCTATTTGTGGTTGTAAGAAATGGTGTGAGACTCTTACAAAGTGCCGAAGGGTAATTATTTGTCAGCAGTAACATGAATACACTTAATTGATTTTTGATCGATGGCAGTGTCCTGCCTAGCGAGGGAGAGTCACAGGGAAACGCACATGGCTGGACCCTCCCATGCACCGTTGGCATGCCCAGTGACATAGTGCTCGCTAATCAGAGGGTTCAGGGGAAAGAACTGTGTACAGGCAGTGGTAATAAAATCACTAAATCAAACATATTTTGGTATCTTGGTGATGACGATGAAAGGGAAAGAGTCCCCTGAAAACGAGGAAAAGTCATGAGCTCTACAATAAAGGAACCAGGCCTGATAATCCCCCTGACGTAGGATCTCTAAAGCACTGAAGCAGCATTTACAGGAGGGGAAACCAGGCTAAGTCAATCATCAAAACATAAACAGACTTGTAATTTATGGCCCTTTGTTCTGCATGTTTTCAACTCCTCTGTTAAACATTTGGCTCAGTTGAAAAAAGAATTGAGTCCCAACACTTGCCGTGGTCTTGACTCCTGTCCAGAGGTGTTCTCTTGAGAACATTCAGCACCAACCACGAAGGCAGCCTGGCCAGCTCTGCGGGCAGTCCTCAAGATGCCAGGCTCATGGGACAATCCCACCTGGTTTTTTTGTCCACCCCTGTGCCTTTTTATTATTATTTTTTATTGTTTATTTATTTTTGCGAGGGAGAGGGAGGAGAGAGAGAGAGAGAATGAGCTGAGGAAGACCAGAGGGAGGGAGGGGGCATAGAGGATCTGAAGCAGGTTCTGTACTGATAGCAGGGAGCCCGATGCAGGGTTTAAACTCGCAAACGGCGAGATCATGACCTGAGTCAAAGTCAGATGCTCAACTGACTGAGCCACCCAGGCACCCTGTGGCTTTTTACTTTAAAACTCACACAAATGGAAATGGTGGCGCCCATGCCACCTGATGGTTATTACGTGAGCACAAGACAGGCTGTCTAAGAAACGCTGAGTTCTGAGTGTCTGTAATAAAAATGTTTACCTGCCCACTAATTTGTAATACTAATATGAAACAGGGAGGAAAAATCCAGAAGCAAAGGAAGACTGTTTCTATGGTTTTAAACCATCTCTCATACCAATTTTAACCGTATTCTTTAGAGGTCCTCTAAATGAAGCATGCCTCTAAAGAAATAATGCTGATTTCCAAAGACAGGTTTAAAACAGCGTTTACTTTCCTGATTTTCAGAATTCCAAACGTGGGTTGTGATTATAAAATGGTTAGCTATAATTTTATAGGCATTCATTAAATTATTTGGTTATTATGGTTCTTCTCCCTCCCTCTCCCCTTACACTGTAAGCTCCCCGATGGCAAGGACTGTATGTAATTTTCCTCAACATTATGTCCCCAGACCTAGTATGATGTTAGCAAGATGAGGGTTATTATTCCTATTCCATGGGTTAAAAACCACTGAGGCTCAAATTTGTTAACTTAAGTAGCCAGCCACGGTAAAACCTGGACATGAACAGTCATTTGATTTGAAATGAAAGCTCACTCTCATGTTTTTACTGCTTTCCCATTTTTATATGGGATCTAGCACTGATCACTTTCAAAACCCCACGCCTCTCTGATCTCTCATCCCACTCATTCATCGTGCCTATGGATCATCATCATCCATCAATTAAAAGTGCAAATTAGGGGTGCCTGGGTGGCTCAGTCGGTTAAGCATCCAACTTCGGCTCAGGTCATGATCTCACGTTTGTGAGTTCACACCCTGCGTTGGGCTCTGTGCTGACAGCTCAGAGCCTAGAGCCTGCTTCCAATTCCATGTCTGCCTCTCCCCCACTCATTCTCTGTCTCAAAAATAAATAAACATTAAAAAAAAATTTTTTAAGTGCACATTAAATCCTGCCATTCATATGAATCCATCAAGTCATTTTTTCCCCAAATACCAAGGAACAAGTATATGCTAATTGAAGTTCCTATTTCAGTTAAGGTGTTTTTCCTCTAATACTATTTTTTGTGTGTATGAGAAGCTGCAGAGCACAATTACTGATATTTAGGGGTTTATTTGTTTTTTTACTCTAATTGGCTTTTTTCTTTAGCTTCAATCCCAAATCTAGTTAAAATGATTTAAAACTCGACTTAAATACTCTTAATTCTTTCCTGTGCCATCAGACTGATCACAAGGGATACTGCCTTTGAAAAGAAAGTAGGGAAGCTCGTAAACCAACCGTGGTCAGGAAAGAAGCCTGAGACGGGAGATCTCAGCCTCTGGTTACCCTGGGACAGCTCGCACAGTGCCAGATGGAGCAGGTCTGTTTGTCGGTCCCCTCGGGCTCTCACGGAGAGAAACTAGGGAAGAATTACTGTGTTTTTTTATCGTCGCTGCCCACCTAGGACAACTGTTTCTGTGGGTTTCATGGAACGAGGACAACACAACATCCTCATTTGTAAGATGAGGGCCATTTGTCAATGTGGGGAACATGCTTCTTGACCTGGGCCCTCATCCCTGGCAGGCCCTTGGGTCAGTTCGCCATCTGGACAACCCGTCATGAGCCCCATTTCAACATGTCTCTCAAGTTCCCTTTATATCGAGTCTTCATCGTGTTCCTGCTCACCACCTTCAAAAAGTATGTCCCGTTTTTCAACTCTGTGTCTTTTCCCAGCACAAATCGCCTCTGGCTTTTGCCACTTTTCTATGCTGCAGGAGGTTCCCTCTTCTTCCCAACTTTTGCTACCAAGAAGAAGTAAAATACTCATCTACATATTTTTGAGTTCCTCACCCAGAGCAGTATTTAATACCTCTTGGAAATAATTTCTCGAATGAGTGCAACATGTTAAGGCTTCAGACACTGATCAAGATTCACTAAAATTTTCGTGAAGCCCCAACCATCCTCGTTCCCGCTGGGCCAGATGGCCTCATGTTGTCAGTCAGGGAGTGATTCACGCAATTAAGGGGAAATCAGGGGCAAGGGCAGTTCTAGCCCGAAACGTTTAGGCTCTGTCCCACCTCTCATCAATTTGGTGACTCATCAGGCAAATGAACACAGTCACACTTTAAAGTATGCTCCAACAATTACTTTAATACACGAGGAATATCTTCTTGTATAGGTATTTGAAGTGGACCAGGCCCTGTATAGACTATCTCCTTGGCTACAGACCAGGCAAGCGGGGGATTGCCAAGGTCAACCCCACACATTTCACAAGGAAGTAGAGAAGTAAACAAAACCAGGGCTTGGCAAGTTCAGGGTGGGAGGGTTACCGTGGAGCAGGCCTGGGCCAATCGCTGAGCCTCGATGCTATTCCTGATTTTTAGGGACTATGTTGACGTGTCAAATTTGTTAGACTGCATCCAAATGGTATAACTGAGTCCAGACAACTGATAGTTCCATGTTTACCATCAACCTCTTTTTTCTGCTAATTCTGGTCACAACTTTCTAAAGAAGGAGCAGCTCTCCTTCCTCCTGCTGGTGCCTGACCACTCGGAGTCTCTTGTACCTTCCATGCTCGGGGTCATGCCAGGGCCAAGGGTGCGTGCACTGGCTTAAGGCTTAGCAACAATAGTCCGTTATTATACCGTATTAGCTTCCTGAATTAACAACAGGGACACTATGTGTGCACTGGGGTAGTTTCGCAGTAGGGTCAACTGCACAGGTGCTTGCATCAGAACTGGAGGGAAATTTTGGTTCTCCTCTTGACATTTGGGTGACTTTAGGCAAGTAAATGAATCTCCCTAAACCTCAGTTTTCTTATCCAAAAAGTGAGTCACACCTTGCTCATAAGATGGTTCCCAGGGCGCATTCACTTAAAAAAATGCATGGGGCGCCTGGGTGGCTCAGTCAGTTGAGCGTCCGACTCTTGATTTCGGCTCAGGTCATGATCCCAGGGTAGTGGGCTCTTCGCTGAGCATGGGGCCTGCTTGGGATTCTCTCTCTCTCCCTCTGCCCCCTCCCTGGCTCGTTCTCTCTCTCTCTCTCTGTCTCTCTCCCTCCCCCCCTCCACCAAATAAAAAGGAAATGCAAATTCCTGAATGTACTCCAGACTTCCTGAACCAAAATCACTGGGTGTTAGAACAAGGGTATCTACATGTTCACAATAGCCATCAGTGAATGCTTACACACAGACACATCTGAAATACACTGCAAACCCTGTGCAGTGATTTTTAGAAGTTACAGAGTATAGCTGAAAACAGAATATCTCTGGAAGTTTTCCCTGGCCCCTGCTTCAAAACACAAATGACCACTCTCATTTCTTGGATCCCTGGGTACCCCATAATCTGTCCTGATTTCTGTTTGAAACCCAAGATACTGGATTCTTTCCTTTGGGGCAAAAACAAAGTAGCCATTAACTAGTGGATATTAAGGACATAGTAGCATTTTGATGCTATTTCTGTATACCATGGAGTTTTGGGATGTATACAACTTGTAAACAACCATGTGCTTCATGACCTCTGTAATTATCACTCTTCCCACCAGCTCTGGTATCTGGGAACTGCTCATGAGTCAGGCAGAGGCTGGTCCTACTCAGGATGTCCTCATAGCCCCATGGAGTGGAGAAGCCTGTTCTGGTGATTGTGGTCCTGTGCTCACTTCTAGGACCTGGCCTGTCTGACCAACATCAAGGAAAAGCCACTTGAGGATGAAAGGAGATGCTTCTGGAATGGGTACAGGGGTGGGGGATGGAGAGATGAGCATCTCAGGCAGCAGGAAGGATGCCCTGGTTTTCTCCACATCATGGATACTGAAGCTGAGCCCTAATTATGAAAAAGGATGGAATTGGATAGTAAGAAGAAAATCTCAAGTCCCGCCCTCGCTGGAGGAGACCACAGAGCAAGCGCCGAGCGCCTCTCCTTTACAAATGCAGCAATGCAGCAGCAGCACCTTGAGAAGCAGATGGCCAAGGCTTTGGGGCAAAGAAGAAAAAAGCATGAGGGATGAGTAGAGAAGGGAGGCAGAGAAGCTGAGAAATTTCCATGGGGACTGTGAGTTTCTTTGCACGTAAAGCCAAAATTAAACACCTCCTAAATGGGGTTTTAAAAAAATAATAATTACTACTTTGCAGTTTTGTTTTAAAGAAGTTCTATAAACATGGTAAAATATATTTATATCAAGTCAGCTTAAATGACTTTTTAAACATGATGTAGTATCTCCACTCCTATAAGAATATTTACCTTAATAAAAATTCAGTGCAAGGTGGTTTTATACATACACACACGCATATATTATTTTTGGAAATACAGTCTTGATTTTCAAACAGTCGTGGTTTTCAAAGATAAGATAAAATTGCAATCACAAAAAAGCATTATTAGTTTAGTTTTTCCAAATCAGATGGAAGCATCATGTCTTATTAAGCTGAAAACGAGCATCCTGCACATGACAGCAATGCTGATAGTTCTCTGCTGGGAAGGTTCCCGTTTATTTTATCACCGCATCACTCAGAGCGGAGCAGACGTTGGTTCTTTCCTGAATGCTTTTCTTTCCCTTCCTTGTCCTTTCCTTTTAACTTCGATAATCATCTTCTTTGACACAATGAAGTATCAAAAGGCAGTCAAGTCTATTGAGATGTTTCTTTTCAGTTTTCACCTTTAATAACATGCTCAGAAACGTCTTTCCCACCCCCCAAATGCCAACCCAACTCGATCTCATTTTAGAATGAGATCTTCTCGTTCTGTGTTTTTCCCTTTATTTCACACTGCCTTCCACAAAAGGCTCCCTTTGAGAGCGTACTTCATTGCTCTGTGAATCTGCAAACATGGCTGCTTTGGAAAACACTGCTAACTCCACTTGCCCTCCAGTTTTAGCAGACCTTGGAAAGGTTATTGTGTTATAGCAAATAATCAGCCAGGCTTCAGGTGTTTATTGAGCAGCTACTCACCAGAAAACACTGGGCTGGGGAGAGGGGGACAGGGAACGGGCAGCTGATTCAATCCCTATACTGTGAATGTCAACTTTAAATGGATAAACAAAGCAAATACTCAAGACTTTTTAAATACATTTATTGTGGGTTGAATTATGTTCCCTCAAAAGTTATTTTCAATTCATAACCCCTGCTATCTGTAAATGTGACCTTATTTGAAAATAGGGTCTTAGCAGATACAATCAAATTAAGATAAAATCATACTGGATTAGGATGGGTCCTAAATCCAACGGCTGATGTCTGTGTAAGAGAAAGGAGAGGGAGATTTGGACTGAGGGATACAGAGGAGACACAAGGAGGGAAGAAAGAGAGATGGGAGGGATGCTGTCTCAAACCCAGGAATGCCTGGAGGCCCAGAAGCTGGAAGAGGCCAGCAACGATTCTCCCCTAGAGAGACACCTTGATTTCAGACTTCTGGCTTCCAGAACTGTGAGATAATAAAGTTCTCTTGTTTTAAGACACCTAGTTGTGTTACTTTGTTATGGTAGCCTTAGGAAACTAATACAACATTCATTGCTCCTATTTGACAATTTGCCAGGTATTTTAAATTTTTCTAAGGATGAATCTGAGTGCTCCAGGCTCAGCTACTACTAGAATTTAGAGGACTTCCACGTCAAGTATGATGATTCATACTTCATGGCCCTCACCACTCCAGACTCTTAAGAAAGATCTAATATAAAAAAATCACAAAAGGCATGCATGATCCAAAATACAAAATGAATAGCTCTCTGAATGAGAAATAAACCAAATATCCACACCTGCTAGAGTTTTGGAGATCTCAGCTTGCTGGTCTCCTGGAGTGAAAGTCGCTGGAGGGATCAATGGGGCCAGCACTGTTCCTTATGAGATGGGTCCTGGGATCCAGGCACACAGCTGGAGACCAGAGCTGATAAAGGTCATCCCTGTACCCCAGTGCAGTTGGCAGAAAAGTGGCTCCGCAAAGATGTCCACATCCTAATTCCTAGAACCCATGGATATGTTACATTATGTGGCTAAGGGGAACTAAAGATCCAGATAAAATGAAGGTTGCTCATCAAATGACATTAAAATGTGGAGATTCTTCTGAACAATTTTGGTGGGCCCAATGTAATCATAGCGTCCTTAAATATGGAATAGAGAGGCAAAAAAGTCAGTGTCAGAGGGAAGGGACATGGACCTGCCTGACCATTGTTGACTTTGATTGTGGGAAGGGTCACGAACAAGGAACGAGGAAAGCATATAGGCACTGGAAAAGCAAGAAAAGGGATTCTCTCCTAGGTCCTCCAGAAAGAAATGCAGCCTTGTCGACACCTTGATTTTAGCCCAGTGAGACCCATGTTGGATTTCTGAATTCGAGAACTAGAAAACAATAAAATTGTGTTGTCTAAGCCACTATGACTATATGAATTTGTTACAGCAGCGATATGACATGACAAACTCAGCACCTATGAAAGGGGACCAGGGCTCCTGGTGAGGGGCAATACCAAGGAGGAGGGTCACTGGTGCAATGGAAGCAAAGTCACAACCCAGCTCTAGGATAAGCTGTCATGACTCCAACAGTTTCTGAAGCAATAACTCCACATAGCCACCAAAATAAGTGGGTTTAGAAATGGGGCCTGAAAGTTGCCTGGTGGAGTTGAATGCAAAAGCCACAGATAGAGGAGTGGCAAAAAGACAGGACTTGAGAGACAGAAAAAAGTCAAACCAAATGGAGAAATTTCTATACAAAATATGCTTCCAAACCCAGATTCTAAAACCACACAAAGAAATGTAACTCAAAGAAAGACAGCCAGCACAACCAGAACTGTTAAGAGGAATTCAATATTGATGGTACTCATTTTCTAGAATGTTAGACAATAACTTTAAAGTAAGTATCGGTGTTTACAGCAGCGCTTTCAACAATAGCCAAATCATGCAAAGAGCCTAAATGTCCATCAAAAGGTAAATGGATAAAGAAGATGTGGTTTATACATACAATGGAATACTACTTGGCAATGAGAAAGAATGAAATCCTGCCATTTGCAACAATGTGGATGGAACTGGAGGATATTATGCTAAGTGAAATAAGTCAGTCAGAGAAAGACATGTATCATGTTTTCACTCATATGTGGAACTTGAGAAACTTAACAGAAGACCATGGGGGAAGGGAAGGGGACAAAACAGTTTCAAACAGAGAGGGAGGCAAACCCGTAAGAGACTTAAATACAGAGAACAAACTGAGGGGTGATGGGTAGGGGTGGAGAGGAGAAAATGGATGATGGGCTTTGAGGAGGGCACTTGTTGGGATGAGCACCAGGTGTTGTATGTAAGTAATGAATCATGGGAATCTATTCTTGAAGCCAAGTGCACACTGTATACACTCTATATTAGCTAACTTGACAACAAATTACATTTTTAAAATAATAATAAAAAAATAAGTATTGAAATAGTTCAAAGTATTAAAAATAGCTTCAAGTACTTTTTTTAAATTTTTTAATGTTTTTATTTTATTTTTGAGAGAGAGAGACAGAGCACGAGCAGGGAAGGGGCAGAGAGAGAGGGAGACACAGAATTATATGCAGGCTCCAGGCACTGAGCTGTAGGCTCAGAGCCTGATGCGGGGCTCGAACTCATTGATGGGGAGATCACGGCCTGGGCCGAAGTCAGATGCTTAACCACTGAGCCACCCAGGCACCCCTCCAAGTACTTAAAAAAAAAAAAAAAAAAGATACTTGCTATGGACTGAATGTCTGTTCCCCCCGCCTCCAAAACTTACATATTGCAACTCTAATTTCCAATGTGATGCCATTTGAAGATGGTCTCTGGGAGGTAATTAAGGTCGTTCCAGCTCCCATAATGCAAATAGTTAAGAAGAGACAGGAGAGAGCTTGCTTCCTCTCTCTCTGTGCGCCATCATGTTAGGATACAAGAAGATCAACCAGGAAGTGGGTCTTCACAAGACATCAGACCTGCCGGCGTCTCAAGATTGGACTTCCCCGCCTCAAGAAGTGTGAGAAATAAATGTTTGCTGCTTATCCACATAATCTATGGTAATTTGTTACCATATGGTAATTTGTTACTGAATTGTCTAACTCAGCCCCAAAATGACTACAACCATACAGGAGCACCACCAACCAAGAATCAAAGAACAGTCATTAACATGAAACATGAAACATGCAACAGAGAAGATAAGTATGGTCAGTTGAAAACCAACTCTCAAAATGGAATCTATTACAAAACGGCAGTGGAGCATAGAGAGATGCAATCTCTTAACGTAAATCAATCCCTAGGATGAATATGTCTATATAGAGACATACATATATCCTGATAAAAGAATATATTGTTTGCTCAAAGGAAACATGGTATTTGGGAGGTCGCAATCATGATGGATCCAAAATTGGAGACCCCCTAACTGTGACACATGGCAAAGGAGAGCCTAGAATTTGCAAAGTAAAAAGACAGGAAAAGGCTCTTATTCCCCTGCCTTCTGCAATTCATCCCTTCCCTGAGACAGTGAGCCAGTAGCAGCCTAACTCCAGACCAAAGGGCAAGGGTAGGGGTGGGAAATGAAGATCAAAAAGATCAAAATCAATAGGAAACCCAAAGGTAGAAAAATAAATAGTATTCTAAAAATAGCAGCCAGTCACACTAGCAATAGGAAAAACAGAGATTCATTTAAAAAAGGTCACTCTTGGGTAAAATGAACAAATCAAGA
>CM053563.1:46413542-46467872 GCA_028646485.1 Cryptoprocta ferox
CCACACTCCGATAAATGAATTGTCTAATTCTGGTTCTGCCACCAGCTAATGTGGTTTCTTTGGATGAACGATGCCACATCTAAAAATGTTAGGATCAGATTAGATGTTCCCTCACATCTCTTTTAGTTGTATAATTTTTATTATTCGGTTTCACACTGATACTAAAATATTCTAATTCCCAAGTCTTCTCATGTATGATTAATAAGCTTGTGGATTGAAAAAGAAGGGGACAGCAGCATTCCCAAAAATCAAAATAAACCACAATTAAAATAAAGGATTCTTGCCACATCAAAACACTGTATTCTCACATTACACAGCAGAAGTGTTAAGTTTCCAATTGTTGTTAATGACTGAGTCCCACACACCTGCAAGAGATTTTCCAAAACTGCAAAAATATATTCTGAGCTGTGTATTATGAGCTACCTAAAGGAATAAGATAAGCAGATTTTTAGTTTGGGTTAAGTTTTAAATATTGTTCCATTGTTTCTCCTTAATCAATATAAATTGAAAACAGATTCATCTAATTCACTTCAAGAACCTCGTAATGGATTCGGAAACCCAATTCCAAGTCTCCCAGGCACTGAGCAAAAAATAAGGCATGAATGGTCTTCCATCAATGAGATGAGGCATAAAATAAAACTGTGGCTCCCTAAACCCATGCCCAGTTCTAAGGACATGGAGACTTCAGGGACCATATGTGGTCAAGGCATAAGAGAGTGCAGAAGAAAATTCAGCAATGTCTTCTACTCTTTCAAGAAAATGAGGAGTAAATGATATAAGATAACTAAGAACAAAATCAGTATTGGCAAGGCAAGTGCTGTCTTAAATACAGACTAAATGATGGGCATATGGAGTTTCTTACATCCAGTACTAAAATCACATAGCTTTGTATACATTAGAATTTAAATTCATAGCCCAAAATAGATTTTCCAGTTATTGTTACCTAACAAATCACCCCAAAAGAATGGATTAAAATAATAACAATTGATGTTGCTCATGAATCTGGTATTGACTGGAATTATCTAGAAAGTTGTTGCTTGGGTTTCTTTCATGGCCATATACAAATGACTGGGGTCCTACTGTAGGCTTCTTCTGTCTGGTGTGTGGGGTAGGAAAACTTAAAGAGCTGAAGGCAGGACTGTCTGGGGCTTGGTGGGCATCTCTGTCTTTATGTGGTCTTTCCACATGGCAGCCTCAGGTTTGCCAGACTTCTAAAATGATGGCCAAAAGCTTCCAGAGTTGAGTGTCACAACAACAACAAAAAAAAACGAATGGAGACATCATGGCCATTTCTAACCTAGTCTTGAAGGTCATGCAGAATCACTTCTGCCAAATTACATTCATGGAGGCAGTCACAGAGTTCCATCCAGGTTCAAGGCCACAGGGATTTACCCTTCTTGCAGAAGTACTACAAAGTTCTGGAAGAGGATGTGGTTTGGGAAATACTGTTGCAGCCATTTTGGAAAACACAATCTGCCAAAAGCTGGTTGGAATAAGAGGACTTCAATGACTTTAAGAAATAATTTCCAATTTATTTGGAGAAAATAGAGACTTTGGGGCATTGGATTAGTTGTCTTTTGCTGTGGGCCATACAGAACTGCCACAAATATAGTGACTTAAAATAACGCAGGTTTGTTACTTTGCAGTTCTGTCGTTCAGAAATCTGGTATAAGTTTCCCAGAGCTGAAATCAAGGTGTCACCAGATTGTTGTCAGAATTCAATCCTTTGCAATTGTAGGCCTGAGGTCCCCATTTCCTGGCTGGCTGCCAGCATTGGCCTATTCTCGGGTCCCAAGGCCACCTGCACTCCTAGCCTTGGGCCCGTCCTCCATTCTCAAAGCCAGGAACAGCTTCTCACATCCACTATCACTTCTCACCTCTCCTCCCTATCTTCCATCATATCTCCCTGACCAAACCTAGATGGAGAAACTCTGCTTTTAAGGGCTCACGATTCAACTGAGCCCACCTTGAATATGCTGGGTAATCTCCCGACCTCAAGATGTGTCATCTGAGTCCCATTTGTAAAGCTCTTTGCCATGTAAGGTAACATATTTAGGGGACTAGGACTCGGGTGACTTTGAAAGCCTTAATCCTGCCCACTGTGGACATAATGTGTTTGCCCTTAGGTTTTCTCAGTGGGAAGAAAAACCTTCTCACTTAATTTAATTAACTCTATATATGCAATTATAATAAAGGTTAGTTACTTGGTTTCTAAGTCCAAACAAATCCAGCAGTAACAAATTAGAAGGGGCAAATTCTAACCAACAACCACAAGTGACATCTGGCAAGAAAGAAGAACTCAAAAATTGTAACATGTAAATACAATTTCTCTCACACACATGCGCGCATACACACGGCAGTCTATCCAAAGTCATTTGTTATCAGGATAGACATGGCCTTTCAGTGAAGATCACTACATGTCATTGAGAAATGACTAAATTATATTCAAAATATTATTTTTATGAGTTTATATTATGGAAATATTTTACATCCTAAGAAAAGGCTAAGACTGTCTTACAACAAGGCTGGGTGGACACATGGTGTGGTGGGCATGCTTGGAGTTTGGCTGCCCTCTCCGTGCCTGCTGAGAAGGAAATGGACCGTGAGAGCACACTCCCATGTGTGTTTGTAACCTGGGTGTGTGGCCCTGGCTGGGCAAGTCAGCATCTCTGCTCGTGAGGCAGGCCTTCGGGTGCAGAGAGAAGGAGGCAAGCCTTTGGGAGAAGCTTGTGAGGAACCCATTTCCGGGTTCCAACCCCCACCCCCTCCAGAGACCCAGGAGCACTTTCTGCCCGTGAGTCCCCCCACTGTCTTTCCAGTTGGTTCACTTAATTACTTATTTTGGCCTAACCCGGTCCCAATGAATTTCTCTTCCGTGTGACCAGCAATTCATCACTAAGACAAATGGGCAAAATCTCGGTCATCTGAAAAACAATCCAGCTATCAAAAGGATCGATTCTCCAAATGCTCCAGATGGCTGTCAAGTTTTGTATTTTGTGTGGTTTACCACAGTGCTTTTTGTTCAATAGAAGTGTGAGTGTTTCAATAAACTATCCAAGCTTTGATGAGAAGAATATGGTTTCCACCTCAATAGCTAGTTTTTAATAAAACAGATGTCTGCAATTTTCTTTCAGATATGACCCAATAATGGAATTTAACCAAAATGAGTTGAAATATAGTGTTTTTCAAATAATGTGCTTATAATCAGTTTTAATACATCTCAACACACGCCTTTTGGAAGTTAACAAATTAAATCAACGTAGAAATTATAGGGTTCAAAGAAAGCCCCTGTCATTTATTTTTTACCAAGAAATCTATATTTTTAGAAAAACAAATCACATTAGCATTATAGACAACAGGACTTATTCCTGGAAAAAGTCATTAGCAAGCTTAGAATTTGAGGATTTTGAGGTTCAATGATTTGTATCAGTCAGGGGTAAGGGAATGCAGAGCCCACCCCGGGTAATTCAATAGAGGGAATTTATTATGAGGCACCAGGAACAACAGCATTATTAGATCTGAAGAGGCAAATGGGGAACAGAGGCAGCAGGGGGCTTGAGAAACAGCAGCTGGGGCACTACATGCACAAGTCTAGGTAGGAAAACCATGGCCAGAATCTCCAGGCAGGAGGCAGAATTGTAAAGCAGATGCAAACTATAGCTGAAGACTCTACAGGAAGTACACACAAAGAGGGAGAAATGCCCGGCTTTGTCCAGTGTCTGGCCTTAACTGGTGGCCAGTGGGGAAGGGAGCCCAGGTAAGGTAAATCACAGGAGTCGTATCCCTGCAAAGAGACCTGATCAGAGAAGAGCTGGAAAAGATTCCCAGTATAGATGGGCAAAAGTAACCATCATGACAACTGTGCAGATTTTTACCCCTTAAAAAAAAACACATGGTAGGGGTGCCTGGGTGGCTCAGCTGGCTACGCGTCCGATTCTTGGTTTCGGCTCAGGTCATGAGCTCATGGTTAGTGGAATCCAGCCCTGTGTCAGGCTCTGCACTGACAGCACGGAGCCTGCTTAGGATTTTCTTTCTCCCTCTCTCTCTCTCTGCCCTTCCCCTGCACTCTTTCTCTCTCTCCCTCTCTCAAAACAAAATAAACATTAAAAAAAAAAAAAACCCAACACATTACAATGCGTGGAGCGAAAGAAGCAACTGCCTCCAGCACAGAACACTATTCCAGCTAAAACCCACACAACTATCCCCAATGGTCGTGCTATGATGTAAATACAGAAACCTAAAATAGACAAAATAACCCAGAAGTCCAACAGAAAAATCAGCAAAGACTGTGCCTTATTGCCCTCTGACATACAGGAATGTGGATGGCATACAGTACAGGTGCGTGCATGTGTTAGCATATAAACATTTACTAATAATCTGTCCTGTAAGCAAATAAAATAATACTGTCATTACTACTATTGTCCATAACTATCAAATATTAATAATTATAACAGACTTTATGAAATATGGTAAAAGCATTATGGTTGCCTTCCAAAAGCCACTCCACCCCTCTTTCATTCTTTCACAGCCTTATCATTTGGATGGGTGTGACCAAAGCCTTATCTGGAGAACAGAGTCATGATATGTTTAAACCATTCAGGGAAATCCCATAAATCTGCCAACAGTGGTTCAGAGATGGCCACCAACCCAGCAGAGGCTCATCAGCATATGATATCCCCTTGGCTACAGAACTTGCAAGAGATCTCAATTCCTTATTGTAACTATCCTGTGTCCATGAAAGAATTCAGCATGGAAACAAAGCCTGACCTCCTTGGTACACAGAAGATGTCAAAAACAAGTAGATCACAGAAGAATGAAGACAGCCCTGATCAAGCCATACCTGAATTCCATTCACTTCTGAATACTTCAAATATGTGGGTCAATAAATTCCCTAGACTCTTTAAACCAGTTAAAGCTTATTTTGTTGTTGTTGTAGTTGTTAGCAACCAAAACCAATGCCCTAGAGACATGGCTACATTCACACATGGGCTCTTTCACTTAATTCTGCCCAAATCCAGGGAAGTATATTTCATTACTGCCTCCATTTTATATTGGAGGAAAATGAGAAATGCAAATTTCCCAAATTACTGTAGTTTGTAAAGAGTGAAGAGACGTTGGATCTGATCCATCTGTCTTTCCAGGCTGCACTCTTAGCCATGGCGCCACTCATTCCCCACACCCACCTTTCTGCTCCAAAACATTTCTTTAATGGTAGTTCCATAGGTCTTCAACTACAGGAGGAATTTTTTACATTTTCTCTTTAATTTTTATTTACTTATATTTTTAATTCCAGTATAGTTAAGTGTTATATTAGCTCCAGGTGTACAATATAGTGATTCAACAATTCTGTACATCACTCAGCACTCACCAAGATAAATATACTCTTCTTTTCATAGGTATGATGCTGCTTTTTGTTTGTTTATTCATTTGTCTTGTTTCTTATTTATTATTTAATTGTATTTTAAATTCCAGTATAATCAACATACAGTATTATATTAGTTTCAGGCTTACACAGGAAAAAAAATTAAGCAAATGACTTTATAAACCCTAAAACCGAAAAGATGAGGGCAGTTTAGAGAATGTTAAAATATATACAACTGAACTAAGTTAAACTAAAAATACAGGGGCACCTAGGTGGCTCAGTGGGTTAGGTGGCCGACTTCAGCTCAGGTCATGATCTCATGGTTTGTGGGTCCGAGCCCCGAGTCAGGCTCTGTGCTGACACCTCAGAGCCTTGAGCCTGCTTCGGATTCTGTGTCTCCCTCTCTCTCCGACCCTCCCCCGCTCACACTCTGTGTCTCTCTCTCTCTCTCAAAAATAAATAAACGTTAAAAAAATTTTTAAAAATACAATCAAATTTAGCAGTTTTTGTCAAAACAAATCATTCAGAGACATTAGGTATCCACGGGCCATCTTGACCACACAGATTAAAATGTCAAATCTTAAAAAATACTTTTAAAGAAAGCTAAATAAAAATGATCTCACAAGGGCATCCTATTTTGTTTTTAATACGGGAAAAGTGTTGGTTGTAATTCAACAATGTGAACATCATAAAATTTAGGGTTCTCTTAAGACTGTGATTTTGGCTCGCACTGATGGCTTTCTAAATAGATTGCAGCATATGTATTTGAAAGTCGTTCCTACATAAAAGATTTTGAACAAAAATACCATACGTATTATTTATACACATACACATGCAAAATTCTACATATCCACGTGTAAGATCATATATGTAAGTATATATATACATATAACTCACATATATATGAATTTGTATCTATCTACACGTTATCCTTATCCCCTAGGTATATATAAGTTACACTGTTTTTGTAGCATTCTTTCTCACAAACAGTCAAGTAAATATAGTATCTCCTCACTCAGGTTTTACACCGTCCCCCTACAGAAGCAGGTGCTGCCATCCATGGTACACAGTCTCTTATAAAAATACGTACAAGAAGGGTTAGATTTGTTCACATTCCCAAAAAGCCCTCTCCCCGCAACAGTCAAGTTCCATAGGGATCCTAAGGATTCCGAATATGCGGTAACAGCGATTTGCTTCATCACTGCTACAGAACTGAATTACCCCACACTAATTCTTCTTGCTGCTGGGAACTGGCAAATACACGGGAGATCTTTGGTATGTTTCCAATTAACAAATGCGTATTTCCCCCCCTAGAAAAGGTCCCTGCCTGAGAAACCAATTAATAGCTATTCTTGGCAGAATTTAATATTTTTCTTTTGACCTATTGTGGATACTTTGACTCCAACGCATGCCCATTTTCCCTAAATAGAAACTACAAGGTCTACACTGAATCTTTCAAAAAGAGCAAAAGGTAGATGCTCTTGGAAACCTGGCTCTTAAAACAGAGGAAGCTAAGAAAGTATGTTGTATATTGATAATTCTTTTGTTTAAAGAATCAGCAGCATTTAAAAGCACTAAATCCACTCAATACCATATAAGCAAGTGTTCCGCCCAAGGGGATTTGGACCTGTTCAAATCCTGGAACTTGCCCATTCCAGGAGAGCAATGGCATCCTAAGAGCCAGGCGTTTCTTGTACTGAGAGGACCAAAAGCCCTTCCCATAGGTATCCATTCACTTCTTGAGGAGATTTTCTGTTTAGCAAACATATCCCTTGGACAGAAGTGAATCTTCGAAGAAATTTGTTACCAAATAGGCAAGTTTTGAGAAAATTTCCAAAGAGAGGGTCGGGAAAAGCCTGGAGTGTATAATTACCAAAACAAGAAGACCACGCAGGCTGCAAATAGACGCTGGTATTCTAACAGAAGGATCCCGGACCCCAGTCAGGCAGACCTGGTTTGATACCTGGGTTTGCCACCTGCCCACCAACCACACACCTCCAAACACACCCTCAGTGGAGACCCGCATCGACCTGCAAACAGAGAGCTGTGTTCTCAAGACCCAAGGTACAAAAGCCTCGTTTTCTTTGTCCCTTCCTGAGACCAGCGGAACTCTAAGAACGGCCCCTAATATTCCACACCCTGAACCCCAGATCCTGTGAATCTGATATCTTCCCCACCTTCACTCTCATCTAACATGGCACAGTGATTGTGTTGTGCCAGATGACACAGCTGACCTTAAAACAGGGAGATGACCTGGTGCGGGAGGGAATCACATGGGTCTCTGAAAGTGAACAGCTTTCACAGCAGGTAGGAGAAAGGCACGTCAGAGGGATCTAGAGTGTGAGAAGGGCTGGACATATGGTCACTGGTTTGAGGACAGAGAGACCATACAAGAAGGAATGTGATGGTCTTAAGGAGCTGGGAGAGAGGCCCACAGCCTCTAGCCACTGGGTGACAAATGGGACCTCGGTCCTACAAGTGCAAGGGGCTAAGTTCTACCAAAGTCTGAATGAACTTGGAACTGAATTCTTCCTCAGAGACCCCAGGAAGGAAGGGAGCCACGCTGACATGGATATTTCACTTTGTGGGACTGAAGCAGAGGACCAGTGTGTCATACCAGTCTTCTGACCTGTACAGCCATGAAGACAAGAACTTCACGTGGCTTTAAGTCACTGTATTTTTGGCAGTTTGTTACACAGCAATAGACAACAACTGCATCACTTCCACAGAGACAGAGAGAGTAAAGAAACAGCAACCTAAAAACAGACAGATACTGCAAATGGAGCAAAATCAACAGTCAGCAATCCATGAATCAAGGTAAAGGGTGTAAGAGACTTTGTACAATGTGTGTAAATTTGAAAATACAGCCAAAAAAAAGTTACAAATAATTAAAGCACAGTGTGAAATAAAAACCTCTGACATCTGCATAACTGCCAGTAGATAATGTGCATTCATAAACCCCTGTTTAAGTGTAGAGGAGCCTTGCGTTGTCTGGCACTGGTGGTCCTCAGTGAGGAGACAAGCATCCAGCGGTGGTGATAAAACATTCTTAGGTCTATTTCAGACAGTGTGAGGTCAAAATGGGTTTCTCTTTCTAATTTTGGCATTATCATCTTTTAAAAAATGATCTCTGCCAGAATCTCTTTGTAGGAGGTCCATGGATGTGACGGGACCATAAATCTGAGGATACGGTATTGTCCCAAAGCTGAATATCAGTATGTGAAAACATGCATGATCATTCCCTTGGCAGTGTCTCAAAACACATTCATGTGACAAAGAGAGATTTTTCACAAAGGAACTTTTCTGACACCAGCTTGTTGTGTTTACAAGGCAGTCTCAAAAATTAGTAGAGGCGTGATCATGTCAATACCTGTTCCATCCATCAGTGGCTTTCAAGGATCCTTCTACACAAAGTAAAACAAACATGGATAAACAGAGTCTATTTGTTATTGATTTCTCTGCTTCACACTTACTACGAAATATATTTCAGAGTCTAGAAATAAGTCAAACATTGCTCAACTTATGTTTTAAAATATCCTGCAGGTCCACTTTCTGTACTTCCTCTGTCAATTCTCTCAGTTGTGCATTTTTCATTAAGCTTCTTGGATTAACTTTCATCCCCATCCCTCCTGTCAATAGTACCCTAAGATATTTTGACATTGATTATCAACATCAGTTTCAGTTTGATGCCATCTGTTATGCACTGTGGGACTTCAGCATGTCTTTTTTTTCTTTCCTTTTTCTTCTCCCTAAGCTAATTTGAATTCCTGTATCTCCTGACACGTAGCAACATTCTGACCCCACAAAGCATTTTCAGGAAGAAGAAAATCAGATGGTTTTTGAGTTTTGCCCCTCTTCTGTCCACAGGAAACCATCTCCCTTGCTTTGAGTAACGGCAGTGGTCAAAGGGCTAAAGCCAGGACTCACTGGATCACCGTTGGCTTTCATTTGGGACTGAAGCAAAAGATGTTCAGGGAAAGCCCCACCCCACCCCTTCTCCTAAGGAAGCCCTTTGGTTTCTGGACAATGATGATAATTTCTTAGATGATGCTTCCCTGCATGGGTGCAAATTTGCATCTGTGGAATTTCGAGCCATTGTTCATTCTTTGGCCCTTTAAGTCCATATGAGTTAAAACGATGCTGTCTTCCACGTGACTGCTTCCCTAACCTGTGAAGACATCTCACTCCTTCCCAGTGTCCAGCCCCTCTGTCTTCCAGGTGGAGTATGCTAGAGCTTTCAGGAGGCTTGGCGGTGAGCAGCTCACACCCATGCACCCTCCCCTGGACCAGCTCCCTCTGATGAGCACTGTGCTGAGAGGGCAGTCTGCACAACCCCCCTCTGTCATCTCTAACTGACGTGTTATATTAGAAATGACCATAGTTCTAAAAGAGCTATGCTATTTTATGGCAACTAATAGGTCTTGATATCTTCTACGCTTTCAAATCACGGGACAGCCCAAGACCCCGATAATTTCCTGCCATCCTACTACCTGAAGCAAAATAAATCAGGGTATAAAGCTTTACAAAGAACGAGTGCTAATACCACCCCAAATTAACACAATTGAGTGAAAACATAAAGCTGCAATTCCTCACGTTAAACCCTCAGTCTTGATTCTAGATTTCTCTACTTTTTAAACACATTAAAATGTTTTATTTAGAAGAACAACAGTATCTTAATGTTTAATCCTCTCCTACATGAAATTTGAGGGAGCAAAAAATACATATATTTCATATTGGTCCAGGAACCTTTTTATATTTTAGTCACCTTAAGGCAAAGAGCCACACTTCCAGTTGCTTACACAGAAAACATGGCAGTAGTGTTCATGGAGGAGAACTGGAATTTTTTTTTACTTGCTCTGAACTGCTTTTGCATTTGGGAGAAGTGAAAAATTTTAGTTTAGGTGCCATTGTCCTTCCTCACATGCTGAGTAAGAATGTTCATATATTTTGCAAAATAAGACCGAGGGTCGCCCTTGAACCTGTATCTAAAATTGTGATATGGTAGAGAAATATAAAAATAAAAGTGCCTACCAAATACAAATGTTCTTCTACTATAAAATTAAAATTGCCATTCCAGCTAGTTCTGCTTATAAACTCCATTCATTTCCAGAGGTTGCTGCTTCCTTCCTAATGTCTCTCTGGAGTTGTGACCAGCTGTTCCTGTTACTTAAATGTTTGATAGGAAAACACCTGGAAATAAATGGCTTCCACAGGGAAACGTGTCGTACATTTGCCAAAAAAGAAAGGGAGACATGAAAATGGCTACAAATAAATAAGATTCCTACCCCATTAAAAAATAATAAAATATCATACGGTAGAGATTTCATATATGTAGGAAACCTAACTTTTATAGAAGTCTGACTCTAACAAGAATGCAATAGTCAGCTTTACTGTTTTTATTAAATCCAACATGAATGCTATAGTTGACTTCAACTGTTTGTTTTTTTTAATCCAGCCCTCAAATCTAGAAGTATATAGGACTAATGAATTAAATCTGCAATAGTTAGTATGTACCTCCGAAAACTATGTTTTGGAGAATTTATATAAAATTTTCTGCTTTGAACTTACACTGAATCTCTGATACAAAAATTCTAACCCATTCCCTTTCCATTCCTTCTTGAGTCAGCAAGTCCAAACACAGAACATAAAGGGCCAAATTATGAGGAAAAATAACTCCATGAACCTTAGGATTTCATTATTTGTTCCAAGTGTGACATGTAGTATCTTAACTAGGTGTCTAGTATGAACCAGTGTCCAATGATTTTACTTTTGTTACACACACACACACACACACACACACACACACAGATTGTATAATCTATAGAAAATGTCAGGAAGTAGACATAGCAGATTGCTAACAGTAGTTTCTGCTGGGGTTAGAACTGGAAGTTGAGAGGGACAGAATTTGCAATTTTGCTCCTCTGGAATATGTTTCACATTTAAAACAAACAAAACACTAAACAAAAGGAAGACAATGGATTTTGCTACTGATAGCAATGGAATGAAATGCCTGTGGGTAACAATCACATCCCCATGCTTGGGCCTCACATTCCGTGTATCACACCAACTGTTTTCTCATATGTCATCACTTGAGTGCCCTGTGACAACTCCTTGCTCTTGGTAGGGCAGATACTCTCATTTTCATACCAATTAGTACAACGGGGATCAGACAAAGTAGTCTTGAACAATTTCATACAGGGATGCAATTTCATACAGGAACTGGACCCAGACCTACAAGCAAAGCTAAATGCACAGTTGTTTCTTCTACATCCTGCCTCTGAAACAAAACTGCTGTCAACCTTGCTGGAAACATTTCGTAGAGAAAATGCTCAGTGAGTACTGAAAGTGTACCAGGAAGCAAAATGAAGTCAACAGGTGTCTCAAAAATCTCTTTAGAGAAGCACCACTGATAAAGAGATAAATCTTGATCATCATTTGTAGAGTTGGATTAACACGGACTAATCAAGTTTTAGAACCTCAGTGTATTCTGAGCAGGCAGTCACTGCTGCCTACTATAGTTCTTCCATACTCTTCAGTGATGTATTACTACTACTACTACTACTACTACTGCTGCTGCTGCTGCTGCTGCTGCTGCTACAATTTGTATCTTACCCTCTTTTTTTTAGGTTAGCAATGTTTTAAATTAGTTTTCTTATTTTTTCAATTTATGCCTTTCTTCCTTGGTGCCCCTTGCCCTGTCAGGCTTTCAATCACACAAAGATTCATTATGACTTCACAGCATAATTATTCAGTGTGCAATTTGTGCAGTCTGTGACTATTCTGAAATATTCATGATACATTAATTGTTTTACCTGGATAACAGATCTCAGCAATAGCATATTCTGATTAGGGTATCACTCAAGTTTATAATACACCAACTAGATCTTGAGTACCAACTAGATCTAAAGCACTTTGCTTGGTGACATGGATATGAAATGCCATCGAGTATCCGCCTTCAGTGAAACAAGGCAAACAATGACATAGAAATTAAATAATTATTTATTAAAAAGGCTCAATGTAGTAGGTGCCAAATGACTTACCATAACAATGACAAGCTGTTTTGATACTTCATCACAGGCCAAAACAAAAACAAAAACAAAAACAAAGCAAGGGAAAAATCAAGTTGTGTGTCTCCTCTGTTCCAGGTATTGTGAATGGAACATGAGAAACAAAGGCATACAATCTAATAAAACATCATCCATGTCTTCAAGGAATGCACAGCCAAATCCGGGCCAAATGCACAAAAAGAGAGCATTTCAAAAGGGCAAGGTGATTGCTCTGATGGGGTTAAATAAGAATGCTTTGGATGTGGAGTTAAGTAGTCTTCAGAAAGTTTCCTGGAGGAAATGGCACTTGACCCAAAATTTTACGGGTGGATGAGGTTAGACAAATAGCAATGGTAAACAGACTTATCCACATGTAAGCAAATGTTCCTCTAGAAATGTTCTAGACATTTTTGCTCCCAAAATCAAGATAAGAATATATATTTCCTTAGACTCAAACACACACATAAACACACACATACACACACACACACACACACACATACATACATACATACACCAAAACTGTATTTTAAAAATACAAGTTGACATGTGAAAATGTTATCTCATTTTGGGTTTTAATAAGCAAATACAGAACCCCTAACTTTAGTGACTACATTACTTAAGGAGGGTCAGAAGAACAACTAAAGCTATGATCACAAGGTGTGCAGAGTGTAACCCTATGGAGGCTGGTGGCTAAGGAGCAATAGATCTAAGAACATTCTTTCCACATCCGATATCTTACACAGGTATATCGCTTAAAGTTATCTAGTGAAGATTAGCAAAATGGATCCAATAATTAGCTTTTCCTAAAAAATAAAAGATCTTTATTGGCAAGCCTAACTTGAAAAAAGCACATTTTATATTTTAGAACCTTTAAAAATTTTATTTCAGGCTGAAAATATATTTGTTTGCTTGTTTATGTATAAAATTCTAATTTATCTGTACCACTTGAAGAATTTGATTTCCATAAAGCCATATTTAATAAGACCATATTGTTTTATAGTCATGGGAGTGATAAACATCATTTCACAACAGATGATATGAAAATTATTTATTCACCTTATCACTTCAATCTTCCTGAAGTTCATTAATCATATTACATTATTAAGAAATTTGACTACCAATATAACCAATTCTTGGTTTAACTCAATTAATTATCACTAGAATAACATTTATTGATTACTAGAATGGTTTTAATGCTGGTTTTTAAAAGTTTTTAGTTCCACTTTGATGTAGCAAAATTATACAAAAGGATATTACAAAAGTTGAAAAACAATATGGAAATTCAATATTTAATAAAGCCTTTATATCAAAGCAATGGAGAAAAGATGAATTATTTTTTAAAAATGGTATTTAGATAATTGCTTAGTGGTATGGGAAAAGGTAAAATAAACTTTTAGAAGAACTAATGGATACATTTCTATAAACTAGCATTAGGGAAAGCTTTTCTTAAATATGACTCAAAATCTAGAAGCATATATGATCAATACATTTGACCATGTAAAAAATATGTAGTGAAAATGCAGGAGCAAATAAAAAGACAAATGATAAACTAGGACAATATTTACAATTTATATCTTTACTATAAAAAGAACATCTAAAAATGGAGAACATCCAAAGACAAAAATGGGCAAGAGCCATGCACAGGGAGTTCACAGAAAAATAAACGCAAATGCTCTTCACTTAAAAATAAAGATATTCAACCTTCCTCCTAACAAGAGAAATAAATATTAAAAATACTCAGAGGGGCATCTAAGTGGCTCAGTCGGTTAAGCATCCAACTCTTGATTTCAGCTCAGGTCATGATCTCACACCCCAGATCAGGCTCTGCCCTGATCACAGAGCCTGCCTGGGATTCTCTCTCCCCCTCTATCTCTCTGCCCCTCCCCTGTTCACATGTGCATGTGCACACACTCTCTCTTTCAAAATAAGTAAATAAGTAAAAATAAAAATACTCAGAGGTATCATCTTGTTGGAGGAAATAATCTGGAGGACATGGCTGCCGGCTGACCCAAGAGCTGGACCCAGGCAATGAGAGATTCCTCTACCCCCTCCACTGTCCTTGGAACGTACATTCCATCCACTAGTCCCACAGTGGTAACTGTTTCAAGGAGACAGCCTTGAGAGAATAAGGTGTTGTTGAGAACAGCTGGACAGTATATATGATGGAACCCAGTTAAGGTTTCTACATAAATTTTTAAGATTCCAACAGACAGATGTGGAGATCTGCTCTTCTTGTAGCTGCCCAAGAAAAGCCTTGTAAGTAGATTGATTCCCTTGCTTATTAAAACCTGTCACCTGCCAGTCTGGAGTGATCTCTTTCTCCAGGCTCTCCTCGCCCTCCATGTACCACAGCCAGTTTGCAAACCAATATAATCATCACCTATTTTATTGCAAAGAGGTTGACCATTTACTTGGTTTACAAGATCTGAATAAATGGACACCTTCCGTACATTGTTTCTAGGAAGGATAAATGGTACAACAGCCTTATACAGGAGAATCTAGCAATACCTAATTCATTTGGACAAATGTTTAATTTTGGGGTCTGAGTTCAGGAGTCGAAAAATTAGCTCTATACTAAATGCTGCTGTGGTTCCACAGAATAAAGCTTAAGAGAAAAACTGAACAGAATCAAACTGTTTCCAGGTAAATTAACCCATAAGAGTCAAAAGCAAAGTGAAACAAATAAACCTAACTACTACTGTGATTGCTTAACAACTCAGGAAGTATTTACTTCAAGTGAATTTAAAACACAGCAGTTTGACTGGTGGGTGATATCCTCAAAACAGAAGCAAAGTTGAGAAATCTCAAACTGTGTCAAGTAATATTGCTTGCAATGATACAGACACTGCTAGTCTGAAACTATAATCCACACACACAAACAAGCACAGACACACACACACACACACACACACACACAGTAGAATAAAGGAAATGAAGAATTATTTTAATCAAGATGTCACTGTAAAAGATATCTAAGTATTAAATCCTAGAAATAAAACTCTAGAATTGTACATTTAAATCAGAAATATCAGTATGAGTGCATAATAGATTTTCTCTGGGAAAACAAAAATACATTCCTAGTTATGTCTATTGAAAAGCCCTGGAAATAATTACCCAGACAAGGAGTGGAGAGCCCCTAGAATGCAGATTTTTTAATCTAAATACCATTTCCCATTAAAATGAGCAAAGATGCTTGGAATAAATAGCTAAAAACCACTAGAGATTGAAGATGGGTGAACTTTGAGAAGAATGATTCTATATAATGCCAGCATCTGACTAAAATACAGAAGGGGAAGAAGAACAAGAAAAATAAATTGACTCCAAGGGGCAAATCTAAGAATATTATTATGTTATTAAAATACAGATAATTTAGCAGAAATAACTAAATTTGAGTTATATAAGACTCAAAAATGGTGCAGTATCTTCTTCCCATAGATGCCACTGACTTCTGTGTGCATGTATGTGCCATATACCTGCATAACTTCTCTGTCCCTCCCACGTTATGCTCACCTTCCTCTGCATTGGTTGCTGCTGTCTCCCTTACATGAAAGGCCATTTTCTCCTCTTTATTCTGATCCACCATTTCCTAAGTGTCTTGCATGGTTGATCCCAACCATTGTTGTTCCCCCCTTCCCTAACCCCCAAAGAGCTGCTTTCTTTGGACATGGCAGTATATTGTTCTGCCACTAAATATGTGACCCATTCTCTTTCATGCAATAATATTAACTGCATGTGTGTTTCTTCAGATCCTTACTGGTGAGACTTTTTCTTCCATACTTTTATCAAGTCCAACCAATACCCTATAGTTATGCATGACTGTGTGCCTGGACCAGCAGCCAATCATTGTGAACAGAGGTTTGACTACGATCATGTGAGACAAAGACCGAGGTGAAGAAAGTAAGGATGAGCACATCAAGGCACTTATACTCAGGAACTGTTCAAGAGCCAACTCTGAACTGCAAAGAGTTTAATATTACTGAAAACTTAGGGATAAGGATGTGGAATGGTGAGAGGTCAGATTGGAAAAGCAGGTAAAGCTCTATCATGGAAAAGCTCTGCATGTCCTGAAATGGAATTGGATTCTATCCTCAAAGTAAAATGGAGCCAAAATGCAGTGTAGGCCAGGGGAGGGACATGATTTCAGATGGGCATGTGAGAATGACCTCGTGTCAGCCTGGAGAATGGGTTAGAAAGTGCACGGCAAGAGGTCAGGCCAAGAGACACAAATGTTTAGGTTGTTTCATCCGTGGCAGTAGCAGAGATAAAGGGGATGAGGAAGGAATTAAGGATGGAAATCAAGAGGACCACCATAGTTCTGCTTGGCTTTGTGGGATAATGGAAATGCCATCCACCAAGATGGATCTTTTCCAAGGCTGCTGAGAATGGGTATGATCTTGAAGAATGAGTATCCAGCTCTTAAAGAATGAGCATGGGCTTTGCATGTGGAAATGAGGAGGATGGCATAGAGCTGAAGAGAACAGTCCCTAGACAGGTTCAAAATAATGGAAGAATAGCTCTTTGCTGAGGACTTTGATATGGGCCAGATTTGGGGACATCACAAACTTTGTAGTTCATCTACTTTGGACAACACACTTAAAAACTCTAACACCCACAATACTCCACTGAGAATGGAAGAGTTTACAAGATGCTCCTAGCCCTCCTCCCCACCCCCCAGCATTCACCCTGTATGCTGCTGCCTGCCTGTTCCTAAGTCCTTTCTCAATTGGAAAGTCAGAACTGGCAGCCTATCAAGACAGCTACAAGAATGAGTCCCATCAAACTCCACTGACAACTAGGCAACTGGTGTGGGGACTCAGAAATGCAAAGGGAGAAACAGCAGTACTTGGACAAACAAAAATATATGGCCCCTAGAAACTACAGAGAGAGGAGAACTTTTGAAGATTAACACAATCCCCTGTGAAGAAGTGCTCTTACAATTAGTCATGTTAAATTGCCAAGGTACATTATCAGCAGGAGCCCACAGCTGCCCCATCTCGGCGCTGGGGAATGTTATTTTTACTCTTACAGTTACAGCAAGACTCTAATTACCGAAACTGCCGATGTCACCTTAATTACAGTTTTATTTAATGATCACATTGGGCACTGCTATATGATGTGGAGTTTTTTAAAAGTAAAATATGGCAGAGAAAAGAAGCTCTTAGCTCCCAACCTGTTACCATTCAGCTCATTGGGGGGCATAAACTTAAGAGAAGTTGGCAAAGAGCTCCAATTCAGAAGTAATGTTGACATTTAAACTTGGCATTTGGTGTTACACAGGTTTAAAAAAGGGGGTGGGGAGCACATTTTAAAAAATGCAAGTTCATACTTTCCCAACCAGGCATGATTGAAAAAAAAATTGATACCTATATTTCTCAGCACATAGAACTCTATTAGAGACAACCAAATTATGTGGGAAAGTCCCTAACATGTGCTAACGATTTACACATTTCCTGAATGCCCACTGTATGACCCTACTAGCTCGGAATTTATTAGCGGCGGTAACTGACAAAGACATACAGTAATTGCATGTAAACAGCTGGGTGCTAAACAATCTCTGAAATGGTATGACTTGTGATAATAGCTAATCAAAAAAGTTAATCAAAAAAGATTTCCTATTGTATTGCAAATTGTAAAAGGTTCGATATGGAATCCACCTTAGAAAATACCTCTTTCATCTTCATTCATGGCAACAAGAGGGAGGCTCACAGAGGTCAGGGCTTTCCCAAGCTGCACAATAAATTAGTGACATTATAATCTAGGGGCTCTGAGACTCCGTGCTGCCCAGGGTCAAATCTTGAGTAGCTTTCAGAAGAGGAAAATTGAAAGCGTGTGTGTATGTGTGTGTGCGCACATGCCTGTGTGTGACAGAGGTGGCAAATACAGGGATATCGATTTGCAAATACCATCTCCAACATGCCCAAAGACAGATGCACAAGTACGTGTCTTGATTTATGTGAATAGGAGAGAATAGCAGAGAGGAGGGGAGAAAACTTAGACAATCAGGACAAGGAAGGAAAAGAACCACATTCAAGGACCTGAATTTCAAGAAACAATTGGAAGTCATTTCAAAATTACTCACCCCGCAAAACTGCTTTAGATAATGAAACCTTAATTTGTTATGTCTTGCTTCCAGGCGCACGTGGGTGGCTCAGCTGGTTAAGCATCTGATTTTTGCTCAGGTCATAATCTCATGGTTCATGGGTTCAAGCCCTGCACTGGGCTCCACACTGACAGTGTGGGAGCTGCTTGGGATTCTCTCTCTCTCTCTCTCTCTCTCTCTCTCTCTGTCCCTCCCCCACTGTGCTTTCTCTCAAAATAAACAAACTTAAAAAAATTTTTTTTAAATAAATCTTGCTTCTACAAGTAGGACAGAGTAAAGATGGGAGAAGCTAGGACAGCAAGAAAGCCAGAAATAGGGCTGTCGCTGTTAACTGGGAAGCAACTAGATGTATGACTAGAAACCAAGAGGAAAACAGGAATCATACAAGGATGTTAAAATAAGTTAGTAAGATGTAGAGATTTTACTCAATACTCTAGGACAAAGAAATATTTGTATTTAAGACTCTCATGCTCTACCGACTGTGCTAGCGGGGTACCCAAGAAATATTTTTATTAAAAAAAATTTTTTTAATGATTATTTTTGAGAGAGGGAGAGAAGGCTTGAGTGGGGGAGGGGCAGAGAGAGAGGGAGACACAGAATCTGAAGCAGGCTCCAGACTCTGAGCTGTCAGCACAGAGCCCGACACAAGGCTGGAACTCACAAACTGCAAAATCATGACCTAAGCTGAAGTCGGATGCTTAACTGACTGAGCCACCCAGGTGCCCCGAAATATTTTTAAAATCTAAGAATATAAGTCTGTGAGTCGAATAAAACATTGGTAGTGGAAATTTGAATTTTGAATGAAGAAATAAACCTATCTTTAATGTACTTTATTTTAGATGGCAATCAGTCTCCCAGGTGGGGAGTATCATGTAAAGAAGGAGACACAAGGGGCGCCTGGGTGGCTCAGTCGGTTAAGCAGCCAACCTCGGCTCAAGTCATGATCTCACAGTTCGTGGGTTTGAGTCCTGCATTGGGCTCTGTGCTGATAGCTCAGAGCCTGGAGCCTGCTTCAGATTCTGTGTCTCCCTCTCTCTGCCCTCCCCCTGCTCGCTCACTCGCCCTCTCTCTCTCTCTCAAAAATAAATAAACATTAAAAAAGGAGACACAATAACATTAACGGGCACAAGTCAGATACAGAAATGTGAGAGACAGCCATATACCAAATAAAAAATTTTCTCTTCCCAAGCCTAAATTCCTGTACCCAGTAAAAATACAGATTGTCAAAGCTTAACTTGGTCAAACAGAGAAGATGTATTTTGGTCAAAATATAATTCATTTTACACTGGTAGCTTTTAAAAATTGTAAAATAATACAAGCCTTTCCTACACTAATCTGATACTAAGGAATCATCTTCAAGATTATCAAAAATCGCCGGTAGCTCCATGAGGCTAATGTTACTCTTTATGGGACATAAAGCTGCCTTAGCATCAGGCTTATTGCACAAGGCAGCTTGAAGAGACATATTTGCCCTGCTTAAGCCTTTAAAACTTGTAAAAATAGCAAGCGCATCTCATCTGGCTCTACTGAAATAACATCCCTGAAAAAGAAAAGCATTTCAACGAGCCTGAAAAACAAATGCCTCCCCAGAGATCTGGCCTCTCTTTGCAGAGAAGACTTTTTGTCAAAGCTCTTGGGGAGTTTTATGTAGAACCAGATGGGGCAAATTTTTCCTTTTATTGTCTTCACCTCTAATTGATGGGTATCCAGAGAGAGCCTGACTCATAAAGTGCATGAAACCATGTTCATCCACACTCCCTTAAATTCTTTCAAGAGGTTTATTTTCCGGAAGTCTACCCCATTGACAAGAGTGGAATCAATGCAATTAAAAGAACAAATCACTTTGCAAATTACTACCTCTAATTTCTACAATGAGCGTCCTCTGGAAATCCATGAAGGCTTTGGCTCCTGTCTACTTTTCTCCATGGAATTCAAATCGCTGCAATTTCATGAAAGTTTACATAGGCTGGAGAGAAACCCAGCCTTGAGGATCAATGAGTGAAATTATTCTTTAAATCCAACCTTTGTCCCCAAAGCCTACCCTTGGGACAAACTATGCCCACTTCAGTGTACTCTATTACTGGACAGAGTTGCCTGCCTTGCACTCCCCCACAACTTCATTGTTTAACTCAACCTGTCAAGGATGTGTAAATAGTTATAGGAAACCTCCAACACAGAAATATGCACCTACAGTGAATTCAGTCTGTGCCCCACTCATCTCTCCATGGCACTTGATAACTGCAGTATATGCTGAAGGTGCCCCTGCTCTTAGGTCCCGCATGGAGGACTAAATGAAAGTCCTAGGAAAGCGAGGGAGGAACGAAGTTGGTGGATAAAATATTCCATCTTCATTGTACCTTGGGTGGATAATTCTGAGGCCTGACAGGGATTCTCGGTGTTTACCAACGTAATTCAGCCTCCACACCCTGGTGGCAAACTGCTCCATAAACACCACCTTTATTGGCTTCTTTCCTTTCCCTGTCTCACTTCCTGGAATTACCTCCCAAATAAACACTTGCACTTGAATGCAGTCTGCTTTGTTGTAAACCAAAATAGGTTATTACGACATAAGTCCATGGTGGTTTAGGTGAGGAACAGATAACGAAATGCAGAGCGTGCCTTACCCCTAACACTCCCCAGCGAATGGAATCCTAAATAGGTAAGAAGCATTACAGAATGTAATAGCAGATGACTACATGCGCTCGCCAATTAACTTTCCCCCTTATTGCCAAAGAGAATTCTGATGAGCATAGCTATGAATTTCCTCTATCCAGTCCTTCCTTTTGTCCAGGTGTCATACGTAATCAAAAGCAGGCCATGGGTGTGTTCTCATACAAATCAAAGGCAAGCCAGCTTATTAGTATCTATACTTTCTTTGGGATACAGTGTAAACTTTATGTTTGATCCTTAAATCATATCTTCTGGAATCTCCTTATTTACCAAGTTTGATAAAAACTCATTTGTAAATAAGAGAATTTGAAATTTGAAAACATAGTAGTTGCCATTTCATATTTGCAAAAACTCAAGAAAATTCATGTAAAATTTTCTTGGGTATTAGGTAAGTGTACAGTAAAGGGTATTTTATTAGACTACACTTTATAAATATCAAAGTAAATGTATTCAAGTCTATAAACTTCATCAGAACTTAACATGAAATTGGAAATATATCTAAACCAAAGTCTCCCTTAGACAGGTGAGTTTTCTGAGAATTGCTTTCCATTACCATCAGGAGATTTACTGTTTATCAAGAAAATTAGACTGTGTTTCAGCTGCTCATTGATGAAATGCACGGAGTGGGTAATTCCAGTACTACTGCCTGATTATGTGCTCATCTCTGGACAACAGACGTGGATGCTCCCAGCTATGGCTTCTTCTCCCAACTCTTTCCCCTCTGGCTGAACTTCACAATCAAAGTGAAATTTATCTGCCTAATTTAAAACCTGCTTTGCTAAATTCATTTATCGTTGTTTGGCTGATTCCTTTCCAAGTGGCAGATATTTGGGTGTAAATATTTTCTATTCCATGTGTAATATGTAGCCCTGGGTAACTTTCATCAGGGATAGCATTAAGCTAGGTGGAATGATGGACTGTTTTCCTTCATATTACCTTCCTCCAGGTAAACTACTCTGTAGATTAGTAACCAGTTTTCCTTGATTTATTTTTGAAGGTTACTCCATATTCTTTTACAGTACTTTTCTATGAATTATGCATGCTGTTAAGGTCCAACACCCAGCAAAGGCTGTGGACTATAATTTCTCTTCTTGTAATTTACATTACACCATCATAAATGACTTAAGCTTCTAAATTTTTCATTCAAGTGGATACAGCTTGATGCTCAAATGGGAGATTTTGAAGCCACCTGATAATACTGTGGTTTAGTACTGTTAATTTTGTTTCAAAATTTATATTTCCACATTTTAATTATAACTCTTTAATACAAATGGAAACATATAAAACCTACACTGACTCCGAAATGTAAAATATCTAAAATATGTGCATTACCCATTTCTCTTCTATCCAAAGCAATAGATGAGTTGAGACTCAAAAATAGAAGAGCTGTGACTACAAAAAGAAAAAGGGATAAAAAGGACCTAGATGTTAGAGATGTTAGTTTTAATTATCATAAGTTGCCCCATTTCATTTATCAAGCTCATCTAACTACCATTTTGTTTAACTTTTATCTCCTTTATTGCTTCATTGAATTTTGTTGTAGTGTGTCCCTGTTATTTTCCATGTCCTGCTTCTGTCCAGGTAATTTTCTCTTTTAGTTATTACAATCATAACTAGAAGAACAGGAAGGCCTTGGAGACCTCCAACCCAGCAGTTCTCAAAGTGCCATCTTCCGACCAACAAGCAGTATTAGAGACAACTGGACCCCATCCCAGACCTACTGAATCAGAAACTCAATGACCATCTGTTGGAATCTGTCCTTTAGGGGATTCTGATGTGTGTCAAGTTTGAGGCATCCCCAGATAACCTCCTTGTCATTCCCTAATGCCCTCTCTGCTCATCTTTTACAAGCACTGCTTGCTGGACAGCTGCTTTTTACAGGTGTCATTTGGAAACACCTTCAGACAGTAGCCTCATTCATTTTTCACCTTCCACCAGGACTCCAGCCATCTGGGATGACTTTAAAGAACAGTTTGTCCTTCAGATCCTCACAACCTAGTATGTGGTTGTAGAGATGGTTAACACATCACTGGGATGCCGTTGACCAGTGGGGATGGGAACTGATGGATGAACGTTTCCACATCTACCCCCTGGGTGGGAATTCTGAGGCACCTTATAACTGATTGTTCATAAAGTGGGCAGCTCAAAACGAGACCTTTTACTAGATCACCCTCTCCTTGTTTTACAGTCTCCTGTCTGTTACCCTTCTTTCCTGAGATCACTTCATAAAATAAATGGCCTGCATATAAGTAGGGTAGAGGAAATCTAGCCTAGGAAATAAATTCTTTTCCTTCCTTCCTTCCTCTCTCCGTCCCTTTCTTTTTTTGAGAGAAAGAGAGACAGGGAGAGCACAAGCTGGGGAGGGGCAGAAAGAGGGACAGCCCAGCATGGACACTGACGCGGGACTTGATCTCACCACCGTGATACCATGACCTGAGCCGAAACCAAGTCAGACACTTAAACTGAGCCACCCACGTACCCCAGAAATAAATTCTTTTATTTTAAAGATGAAACAACTGAATATCGTTGGTATTCCTTTTTAGATGAGCCTACCAAGAAGAACTAGAAAAGTCCTCTGGAGAGAGGAAAGGGCATCTATGGTATCCATTATAAACTGCAGGGATTTGGATTGGATGTATTTTTGCTGTTTTGGGGGTTTTTTTGTTTTGTTTTGTTTTTTACTTATCTCAAAAAAGAGCAAGGTTTAAAGTAAGTGCTGCATTCTTCAATAAACTAAAGAAGGAAATATAGTTCCAAGCACACCTAGTCTGTAGCAATTACTAGAATATTTCTGTTTCTATATAAATAAAAAAGGTGAATTTTTCCACATTTCAACTGGGAGTAAGGAATTTTAGTAATGGTATGGTACAATTTGTGACTCACTGGCTCCATGAAGCATTAGCTTCCACACACGTGTTTTTGTGCAATGTATATGTATGGTGGGGGGATGATCCAGTCTTTCCTGTACCAAAAAAAGCAAGTGTATTCCAGTAAAAACTGAACTTAAGTAGGAGCAGAAAAAGCTTATGCAAACCTTGCTATTAACTTAATGCATCACAAAATGGCTTCATCTAAGTGTGTTTTGTGCCTTATTTTCTAACATCTGTAGTAGGATTACAAAAATAAGCTTCTTAGAGAAGGAAATATTTTTTTCTGAAAATTATTTTGCCCTCAATTATGAATATTACTTCAAAATTCATATTTATATTCTACTCTATAAAGGTATCTTTTTAAATATTATTTTTCAACCCACACATAATGCAAATGTCTTAAAATCGTCACAATGAGACATACTACCTCCAAATCCATAAAATAGTTCCACTAAGGTAATATCTATTATGCTGCTTTGTGTTTTTCCTTTTTCATACTTACATACATACATTTTAAAACCACAGGAGTATCTCTCAAAGAATCATATTTAAATGATATGTTTGGCCCAGCAGTATATTTGAGTGAAATGCTTATGTAAGAGGCATTATTTTAGTCATTCACTTATATGCAAAGATAGGGTTTGGAACAAAGAGTAATTTTATTTAAATAAATTATACATAAGTTATGCATTTCCAATAAGGCCAAATTTTCAATGTTTTCCATGGGAAATATTCCACCTTTCACAATATGTTCCTTAAGTTAGTGGAATTAAAGGATTTGAATTACAATTTTAAAGTTGCAGAAAAAGACGATCATGTAAGGGCTTAATTTCTTTTCTAATTATTTTCTTCTCTTAGAGGACTTCACAATTAATTTTTAATTCAGTGATATTCTTGGGAGACATCACCCAAAAATTAGAGAATGTCCTTTCTTTGTTATATAGCCATTAAGTAAATATTTGGATCTTTGAGTCTCTAACATAAAAAAAGTTGGGGATCACTACCGACACTTAAGAAATAAATGAGCCTGGTTATAGAAGGATTTATGCAGATAGGATTAAAAAATGACTTTCCCATTTTCCAGGCTAGAGAAACTCCCTTCAAGCCCAGGTAGAGGTGTTGGTATTGCTCATGTATATTTTATAGAAGTCAATTTGATATAGAAGCCAAGTGGACATAGAAGTCACGGACACACACACACACACACACACACACACACACACCAGTGAATGTGTGTCCTTTATTACTTACAAAAAGCTATTTATGAAAGTTTACTTCCATTACAAGACAAAGTTGAGTTCCTGTGTTGCCACAGACAATATTATAAAATAAATTCTGTCATCTTAACAAACATTGTAATGTTACTTTAACACTTTAATTAAAGGTAGGCTTGGTACATCTATACATTGGGTACATTTGGAGCTACCAAAAGGGACTCTTAGTTCATGCAACAAAATAGCTGAATTTTAAATGTATCTTGCTCAGTGAAAGAAATCAAACCCTAAAGGGCTACATACTGTATGGCACCATTCATCCTACATTCTAGAAAGCCAAACTCTAGGGCAGATAAAGAGATTCAGATCTGTGCCTGCCAAGGGCTGGTTGTTAAGAGGAGGGGTTGTCTACAAAGCACCGACACAAGGGGATTTCAGGGTAACAAAACCGTTCTTTTTGCTACTCGGATGGTAAGATACACAACCCTGCGCATTTCCACATCACCAGGAATGAACTTAACCATATACATTTGTTTTATTTTTTAAATGGCTTTATTGATATATAATTGATATACAAAGAACTGTGTGTACTGAATATGTACAACTTGGTAAGTCTAGATACTTGCAAACATCGATGGCACCTTACCACAATCAAGGAAACAGACATATCAAACACCTGCCAAACTTAAAAAACCCAACCTGCATATCAGGGGGTCCCAGAATGGAATGCAGATGATGACAAATGAATCTAACTACACGTGGCAAGCAGATTTCTAAAGTGGTCCTTGTTTTCCAAACTCTGCCACCGCTGGGACTGTGAAGACAATAAGATCTCGCACCCATGACTATGTTTTGTTACATTCCAAATGGAATTTTTCAGATATAACTAAAATTACAAATCAACTGGCTTTCAGTTAATCAAAAGATATTTTCCACATGGATCTAAGAACATGAGCAGTTTAAAAGTGGAGAGTTTTCTCCAGCTGGTAAAAGAAGTGGGATCCTAGGCAGGATTCACTGCTGACTTTGAAGCAATGGGGTCACTGCAGGGTTTGAAGTTTGAGGGGGCTACATGCAAGGATTGGAAAGTAACTTCTAGAAGCTGAGAATGACTGACAGCCAGCAAGGAAACGAAGGCCTCGCTCTTACAGCCTCAAGGAACTGGCATCAGCCAACAACCTAAATGAGCCTGCGAGCAGGTCCTCCCACAGAGCTTCCACACAAAAGCCCAGGGCAAGGGACATCTTGATGTCTGCCTCGTGTGACCTTAAGGAAAGAGCCCAGTAGAGCCCACCTAGGCTTCTGGCCTATCCAACTGTGAGCTAATAAATAGGTATTCTTTTCAACTGCTAGGTTGTGGTAAATTAACACGGCACTAGAAAACTAATACACTGCATTACAAATGTCTGGCATATCCTCACTGGAGGCGGTGGGGAGAAAATGAGCTGACCTACCTAACTTTGGAAAACAGTGTTCTGACTGGATATTGAAGATTAAAGACAAAAGATCTGCACATAAACACTGTTCGCTAATGGGTAGTTTTGTTTCTCATAGGAGTATAGGCTAGCAATTCTGAAGCTACTTTATATGCATACTAGGATTAAACAAGTAAATAATTTGTATATCGTGGGAGCCAGGTTTCTCATTATCCCAGAAAGAAGTTACAAAAAAGCAGGGGGAGAAGGCTAGAATGTGGATTAGGGTGTTTATATAAACATAAACTCATGTTGATAGATAGATACAGAAATAAAAACAGGGCAGATGTATACATGAGTTGGTATACAAACATTTCCTACCTCTGGGAGCCTAGGATTGGTGATGCCCCAGTAGCAGCAGTGAACACACCTAGTACTCAAATCTTAATTTCCAACTACCATTCCAATAAAAGGAACCAGGGCTCCTTGGAGAAATGGTTGATTTTGATCTGGGGCAGGAAATATCCACAGTGAGCCTGGAATATCTCACTGTCCTTAAACAAAACAAGAATAAAAAATACAGAAAGGAGGTTCACAAGGGACAGGAGTCAATGGAAAGAGCCCACAATGACCAAATCTGGAACAACGTTAGCAGTAAAATAAATATTGATGTTTTGGGACTGCAACCCAAATAATGAAATAAATATCCATGGGTCTGTGCTGATAGTAATAAATGATACTAATGAATGACTGAATAAGTTGGAGGAAAAAGAACATTATTCCTCACAGAAGAATTTCCGGTAAGTGTAGAAGGAATTCAAACTGTGTTCATAAGGTAAATGAGATTGAAACCAGCAAAGTTTAAAGTTTATTTTTCAGAGTTTATTTTTCAGAGAACTGTTTCCCTGAAATCCGTTACTGTGTGTTTCCAGACCCCACTAACAAACCCACCAGCTGTCTCTGTAGAAGCCTGGACCTCAAAGCGAACTAACAGGAGTCCAGCCTTCGAACGAGTAAAGCCCTGCATTCCTTGCCCAAGATAAGGAGACCAAGCCCCCATCCAGTTTACACCAGCTTTCGGAGCATGCCCACGGCCCCTTCTCCTTGTCCTAAGATAACCTGATGTCAGGGATTGAATATTGCCTCATTCTGATGTTAAATTTCCACCCAAAGTGAACATGGGATGTATGCTACCAATGCACATGCTCCATCTTTCCTCATGAACAGTCATAAGTTCTCCTGCCCTTTCCATCAACAGGTAGGTCATTTCAACCCCTATGATTCTAACCAACTTGTTCTCTCCCCCTTCAGGGAGGTGGATTTGAGGCGTGCCCTCCCTTCTACTTTGTTTGGCAGCCTTTAGAATAAACTTCTGTTGCTGCAAACCTCCTGTCTCAGCTTTTGGCTCTGCTGCACTTTGGGCAGATGGCCTCGGGTTCCGCTACAGAATGAAGGAAATGGAAAATCACCTTTAGGACACCACAATAGTACTGCCGCAGGCAAAAATCCAGGGAAGAACTAAAATTAGTACCAGGGCAGAACTGTGGGATAGGTAAGATGGCAAGCACCGTCTCCAAGTACCTCCAACAAAATTTATTATTACTGGAGTGGTTTTAACCTAAATCTACAACATTTTTGATACTCCTCGCCCAGGAGTCCACCTCAATCATGTTCCCTGTGACTGCAGGCTGGACTTCGTGAGCTGCTCCCACTGATTATGGGAAGGGGAAAAAAAACCCAGCTTTACAGTGGAGAACACGGACAGACACCACGTTAACCAGGTGGTCAAAGTAATTTTATTTGTTTCTCTTACATGGATCTCCAAGACTCTGGCTTCAATTTTTACAGCGGCCCATCCTTTAATGAAAACATAATAACGAAGAACATTCTGGCTATTCTACTCTTTGACCTACTTACTGTGATGCTTAACGTGTCAACTTGCCTAGGCTGAGATGCCCAGAGAGCTTGTAAAACACGGTTTTTCTCACTTGTGAGGGTGTTTCTGGAGGAGATTAACATCTGATTCACTAGACGGAGTGAAGAGATCTGCGCTCATCAGTGTGGCCATCAAGAATGCCACGAACAGCAGCAATGGAACAAAAAGGCAAGGGAAGGGCAAATTCTCTCCCTTTTTAAGCTGGGATGTGCATGTGCTCCCGCCCTCAGACATCAGAGCTCCTGTTTTCGGGCCTTTGAACTGCAGGACTTGCAGCATAAGCTCCCCTGGCTCTCAAGCCCTCAGACTTAGACTGAACTACGCCACCAGCTTTCCTGTTCTCCGGTGTGCAGGGGGCAGACTGTGGGACTTCTCCAATGCCTGCAGTAAATCCCCTTTTATATACGTCTCTACACAATCGGTTCTGCTTCTCTTGGAGAGCCCGAATACATTTATTTGCACATTCCACCTTCAGTATACATGGTCTTCATTTTCATACATCCATATAAATTTAGATCCTCGAGAAAGAGATCCGCAGCCTGAGTCTGGAATCAGAGACATCTTGCAATTATTGTGGAAGTATATGTGTATAGGCATGTTTTTACTGATGAGAATTTTCATTCCATCCAGATCCAGACATCAGACCCCTCAAAATGTTAAAAAAAAAAAAAAAAACAGTAGTCTTGAGGATAGCCGTTTTTTGCTTTACTTATCTCTATAGACCAACCTAGTGCTTTCACAAAGAAAATACTTGATGCTTATGTGAAATAAATTAATGAACAAATGAAAGGTATAAAATATTTTAATTACTTGGCCCTTTACTGGAAAAAAAAAGTTATATCTCGATTTGAGAAATTTGAGCTTCTAGTTAAGCCAAAATAGGAACGACTGTCATTTATAGACAATAAATTTATAGTTCAACGTAGAATCTTCTTATGCATTGTTTCATCCTCATAAATAGAGTAGCCATGTGTCCCTGTTTATCCCCGCTGTCCCAGCATATTCTTTCATCCTGTCTGGTTTGGCATTCGTCCTGGACTTTTCATATTTTTTAATAAGGTATTATTGTAGTGCTTACACTCGCATAAGCTAAGCTGGATTTGACAGAGCTGCACTGTGTCTTTTCAGCTTCTGCCAGAGCCTGCAAATGAAATGTCTGAGTCATAGGTGCAGGGAAACAGAGAGCTTACGGAAACATGTGCTTAAATCTGCATGATAACTGGCTATAACCTCCTCTTTTCCACGCACTTTACCGACACAAGGTAATTAACACCTCCCTCTCAAGGACAGCATGCAGGGCACTTGCTGATAAAATTAAGTGCTCTATGACAGGAGCAGCTAGGGACAGTGACCCCATTAGGTGCTGGGCAGTGATGGGAGGAAAGGAGGATCCGAGGCTCCTGCTGGTTACTTAGCACAATGGAGCCCTGTGTGGTGTTTGCTCTGTGGCCTGTGGGGCGCGCAAGGCTGCTTGGCAGACAGGGGGCACTAGGGAGCGTGGGAACTTACAGGTTAGACAATTTCAAGTTAGGTCCATGAAATAAGTGTGCAAAGACCTAGCAGTCTGAAACGCTTGCTAATGCCTTTTTGCTTTTAATGCTTTTTTGTTTTGTTTTGAAACCTTAAAACTTGTAAGTGCTCAAAAAGGCATATTAAATTTTAAAAATCACAAAATTTGAGGTCAAATATATAGTGTTTATATCTCACCAGCCACAGGAACACCAAAAGACATGAGCATCTATTTGCTAAAGAAGCATCAGCATCTATTTCAGAGTGGGCTGCTGTGTTAGGAAGATACACCCAAAGTCTAGACCCTCATCCATCTGCAGTAAGTGCTTGACTTTTCATTTAGATCAAGTCATTTCCTCCTAAATTAATTTTGCTTATTAATTTGATCCCAAATACTTTCTGTACACATAAAGGGTAAAACAGTGGCTGTTAATATGTTAGCTCTATTTATAAAATAACAATGAAATCAACTCCTCAAAAATGAAATGCCATTTTATATCAAGACTATCACATACTTTAAATACAAACTTATCTGTTAATATATTTCAATAAGCGTTCTGTTTTGCATCCAGTTACTGGAACGAAATTTAGGCTCTGAGAAGTTTACTTGGTAAAAGGCAAAACATCTGTTGTTATTGTAGATGCTGTTATAAATTCAGTAAAGTCCTATTTTGAGGAAAATATTATTTGATTTTGTAGCGATAACTCTAATAGAAATTTTGGTGGAACAGAGCACCTTGGTAAAAGGCATGTTCTTAATAAATTAAGAAATCTATAGATTAGAAATGTGTTTAAATGTGGCATTTATCACACATCATATCGATCATTTCATCACTGCACTTAAATTAGGCAGGTAGAGCATATCAAATGAGCAGCCTAATAAACTGCAACTTTGGAAGCTTAGGAGACTTTTAGGAACTTGCAATTATTGATATGAAGCTTGCAAAGAGAATTAAAATTATATTTACTCTTGTAAAATAATGAGAAATAGCCAAACTTACAGATAAGAGCTAACCTGGCATATAAAATTTAGTTTTGTACTTCTATAACAATATTTTAGAGTATCCCAAGTTCCCATTTATAATTGGAAAAATGTATCTTGGAACCACACTGAGAAAACCTACAATTTGGGGAAACATCAAAATTTGATGAAACATTCAAAATAATCATTAATAGAAACAACTTGTCAAACTCTTCCTTCTGTATATACATATTTGACAAAGAAAAGTACTTTAGCGGGCAAAAAACCAGTCCTTATGAAAATATTTGGACTAGAATATTTATATATCTCAGTGTGAAACAAACAGACTTGAGGGTATTCTCCACTTAGCAGAATTTGCTCTGAGTTTACTTGATGACTATGTACTTATTATTTTTTCTCAGATTTAAGAATATTATGATTTATGGAAAAGAGTCCCTTGAGCATGCAAATACTTTCATATTTATCAACCATCAAATGCAATCTTGAAGAACAAAGCACTTTTATTTTTATTTATGTATTTATTTAATGTTTTATTCATTCTTGAGAGAGAGAGACAGAGCATGAATGGGGGAGGGGCAGAGCAAGAGAGGGACACAGAATGGGAAGCAGGCTCCAGGCTTTGAGCTGTCAGTACAGAGCCCGATGCCGGGGCTCGAACTCATTAGCCATGAGATCATGACCTGAGCTGAAGTCGGATGCTTTACCAACTGAGCCACCCAGGCGCCCCAGACACTTTTATTTTTAAAAATTAAAATAATTTTTAGAAAAAAGAAATCAGAAAATACCAGATACACATTATTAAAGACAGAGCTAAGAAGCAGACTAAAATACATAATTATGAACCAAGAAACACTCTCCTATATACCCTTAATAAATAGCAAGTTTTTTGTTTAATCTACATAAATATATTATTATTATTATTAGCTTTATGGAAATTGTTTTATTTAAGGAAATACTTTTGGAAAAAAACTGTACTATAGATCCACCAATATATAATGACCCAAATATATATACTCAGCTATTAAATTATTAAATTTAGATACAAATAAGACCAATACAGTACAAAATTTAGAGAGTTAAAACTATCAGCAAGAGAGATTAAGAAAAAAATAGATAAATTTAACTATTTTAAATTTTTATTTCACTCTCAGAAGTGCTATCCAAAATATGTGCGGATGATCAATTATATGAAAAATAGTAACTCTACAGGATGCAAATAATACAGAATACGTTTGTGTGACTAATTACTCTCCCAAAATAAACAGAAGATCCAAACTTACTATCAGATGAGAGCTAAAACAGCACCCAATATTTAGTTTTTTTCTTCTGTTAACTGTTTTTCAGAGCATACCAAGTCACACAGCTCAAAGTCACAGAGCTAGGATACTGGAAGGTCAGGGACTTGAGCCAAGTCTACAGAGAAGCATTTAGTGAGAATTTACGATCTAAAGAACAGCATACCATGTGCAAGAAACACTGATAATGTTCTCAATATGCTTCATCAATTCAGAACACAGAAAGAAGGGGAAAAAAACAAATAACACACAGAAGTCTTTAAGAGGTCCAAAATATCAAATTTTAAATTAAAGAACCCAAAACAATGACATACAAAATAATATACTGTTGATCAGAAAAGCCTTGAGAAAGATTACTGTTTGGAAGAATTGTGAACCATGCCTTCTTGCAAAGGAAGAGGCAGAAGTCCATTCCAGACATCTGGGCTGGGGCACTGTTGTTTGGTGGGTAACTGTGTGTGATGCAAAAAGCAAGCCCAGCACAGTATCTGTAGAAATGTGAGCGTTCCTAATGACCAGAAGACGAGAAGCCACGATCACCAAGTGGAATGCTAGATTTTAAAGGATGTATTAGAAAAGCTAGATAAAATGGAAGTATTAGAGCTTCTTAAACAGAAAAAAAAAAAAAGCTGTAATAAAGTTAGCCTATAGTTAAGAGCATCAACTTGACAGTCACTTATTCATTCATACATTCACTGAATGTGAGCAATGTACCAGAAACAGCTCTATGCAGCCAGGAGAGAACAATAAACGAAACAGGCGCCAACTGAGGTGTTGGTGGGTGTGATGGTCTTTGTGATGGGTCCACCTGGCTAGGTTGTAGTCTCCAGTTATTCAATCAAATATGAATCTAGGTGAAGGTATTTTTGTAGATGTAATTAAAGCCCATAATCTATTGATTCTAAGGAGATTATTCTAGACAATCTGAGTGGGCCACATTTAATCAGGTGAAGGGCCTTAAGAATAAAACCTGAAGCTTTACTGAAGAAGAAAAAAGCAGTCCCAAATGGTAGAATATTTCAATAAGATTTGGCCCATTCACACAAAAGGAACTTAGAAAGCCGTTAAAAATGTTTGACAGAAAAATTAAACAATAAGATTAAATGGCTGCAATATTTTACTATTAAATCCAATTCAGAATACTTGGGACAGTAATCCAGAGCTCAAACTTCTGTATAAATAGAGCTGTATTTTAATCCTGGGTCAATTACATGTCACCAGTACATCTTTGGTCCATTTATTTAAACTTCCTGAGCCCCAAGTCCCACTTCTCCAGGTTAGTATTGTGAGTGAAAGGGTGGAAACTGTTCAACAGTTTCCATACAGTTTCCATATTGTTGTTGTTGTCACCAACAATATGGAACAAATCTAGTTATCTTTTGTAAATGTACATTTGAAGTGTGTTCATACATATATATGAAAAATACACACTATATATAATATAGCCATATATACACAGAGAGAAAGGTGTATATGTATTATTTAACTAAAAATACATAAAAGTTTTTCACTTTACACTGAATACCAAATGTAAATCTCTGGTTGGGTTTGTGAGTTCATTTCAATCGGTTTGGAAGTATTTATTAAAATGCCTTTATGGTCCAGGCACAAAATGCTAAGTGCAGGGGAGAGAGCAGTAAATATAACAGTTTTTCTTGTTTCATTCATTTTCCAAGCTTTTGGTTATAAATTTGAGTTACTTTTCAAATATACATAAAATTATTTTTAAGACTAACAGAACTTCCCAGTTATTACAAAAGAATATTAAATTTGTTCTAATGGTAGGTGTACAGAAAAGAACCACCAAAATATAACTATAAGACACCTTGCTCCACCTAGGATGAGACTAAGTCACCCTGAGCCTGCTCTCAAAACAACTGGTGTGATTTTCTCTGCTCTAAGTAGTTAAGCCTCAAACTTCTCTTCTACATCTCTTAGGTGAGTCCTGTTATGATTTCAGTGAGGTCTCATGATTGCATCTCCTTTTATAATAGCCTTCAGAGTTTCGTGGACAGATTTCCTCTGGCCACAAGGCTTCCTGGAAATGTTTTCCACCAGGATTTGCCTTTACAGAAGCTTATCTCATCTGTACTAAAGAGGGAATGTGTGTGTTTGGCTCAATTACCCATTCCACTACCTTCTGTTTCCTGGCTGGAAGAGGAATTACAAGATGTATGATCTGTCTGGTTCTCTGATCACAGGCACCCTCTGTGTCCTCAAGTTCTGTCTCTGTAAAAGGAGCACAATAATGGCCACCCTGTTCACCCCTCCACCCCCAATAAAATACATTAGCAGTTAATAAGTGGGTGAAACCCAAACATAGCATTCTGATATAAAAGAGTGTTATAAATTGTGTTAAGTGACTATGAGCGCATCTCCTTAAAGGCATTTTCCTTTGGGGCCATTGTTTCCATATGTTACAAAAAGGATACTACCCAGACCAGTTTCACATAGCTATTACAAATGTTACATATTTGTATACACAGCATCTAAAAATGTTATTTTAAGCTACAAGAAAATTATCCTCCAAAAAAATGTCAGGTTAGCACTTATCAATAGTAATTTGAAATACGCAGGATGTCAGGGTGAACTATGTACTTCCATCCTTACAGATAAAATATACTACCTGAGTTCAAAAGCATTTATTCAAATGCCTCTCCTGAGAGGTTAACAGGGCTGCTGCTGCTAGAACATTCGGTGCACTAGATGCAGACCCAAGGAGTTTGTGGCTCTGTTGGAAGATTAAGGACTCTCCGCTCCCCATGTTACTGCCAGCTCCCAGCGCCCTCATCAATCTCTCCAGCAGGCTGAGGGGGTGCTGCTTTCTTACTGCAGTTTTATAAACAGGACTTAGTGAGCTATTGTTGCCACATACGCTCGTGCCTGACTATGAAAAAAGACTTTAACTCAAACTTCGGAGAATAGAAAATTGGCTAAATGCCAAGAAATAAAGAAATTAGGTCACTGGGCACCCAGAGAAATGAGTTCACACACACACACATACACACACACACACACACACCCCAAGCACCAGTTTATTCCCCCAAGCTCCAGATGCTGACTCTCCGTGGTGACATCACACAGACACTGAAGGGATGCGGCAGAGACGGGCACAAAGATAATTCATCAATATGCATTATTTATTGTTTAAGGTTAGTTGTTGATTCCATTTATGCTTTATTTTCCTTGCTTTCCCTTTGTGTATACAGTTCATGCCAGAATTAATCATTCCTTTCCCCCACGGTCTCACAGCAGGTTGTTTGTTCACTCGGTCTTGTGCTGTCACCAGTTTGTATCGGCTAGTCTCCATCTGTTATCTCCCCAGCTGCACCCCCACCCACTCCAGAGTAGCCACAAAAGACACACCCCAAGGGAAGACCCCCATAATGCATTATACCTACTTCAAAAGCACACTGTTATCTGGATAACCTTGATTCCACCCTGACTTTTTTTTTCCAAAAATAAGTCTTAAGAAACAACAAGTGTTGGTGAGGATGTACAGAAAAAGGTACCCTAGTACACTGTTGGTGGGAACGCAAATTGGTACAGCCACTGTGGAACACAATATGAAGGTTCCTCAAAAAATTAAAACTAAAACTACCCTATGACCCAGGAAATGCACTACTGGGTATTCACCCACCCCCCAAAAAAATACAAAAGCACTAATTCAAAGGGATAGATGTACCCCTATGTTTACTGCAGCATTATTCACAATAGCCAAGATACAGAAGCAGCCGAGCGTCCACCGATAGATGAATGGATAAAGAGGAGTGGTGTGTTTATACATTGGAATATTCACTCATCAAGGAAGAATGAAATCTTGCCATTTGCAACGACGCCGACGCAGCTAGAGAGAAATAAGTCAGTCAGAGAATAGACAAATATATGATTTCACTCATATGCGGAATTTGAGAAACAAATGAGCAAAGGGAAAAAGAGAGAGAGAGGCAAACAAGACATAAGACTCAACTACAGAGAACAAATTGATGGTGACCAGAGGGAAGGGAGGGGTGGGGGAAATAGGGGACAGGAATAAAAGAGTGCACTTATCATGATGAAAAAAATTAAATAAAATTATTTTAAGAAGTTAAGAATTCAAAAGAAGAGAGTTTCAAAACTAAAAAAAAAAATAATAAAAGTAGCCTAAAATCATTAAAAAAATCAATGATGGGGAGGCTTTTCTAGATTTCTGTTTCAAAGCAAGGAGCCCAACTCATACCTGCTTAAGATAAGAACAACAGAAAGTAATTTAATGGTCCTGGCCACTGGCAAATCCAGGGGTGGGCCCATCTTCGGCACAGTGCAAACGATGCCATCACGACTGGCCTGTGCTCTCCTGCGTCAGCTTCCTTCTCTGGCATGGCCTCCTTGGGCAGCACTCCTGGCAGATCCTGCCAGATACGCACCCAGTGAGCAAATACTGAACTGAAACCCGGCGGCTTGAGTAAACTCCTGGGATTGGCTCTCTGGGCTGGGTTTGGGTCCTGAACCTATCACTGCAACCAAGTCGTTTTGGTGCTTGAGGGCCAGGCCTGAATCACATGACTGACCCCTTGGAGATAGGAAGGGAAGTCATCTCTATCCAAGCCACTTTTACTGAGGGGCCTGGGCACTGCCCAGAATAAATCTAGTTTCAATTATCAGAAGAAGGGATGGGTCTTGGTATTGACAACCAAATCTGCAGTCCTGTTTACCAAACGGAAGGTTACAGCTGCCAGGTTTGATCACAGGGAATAGTGCCTACCTCTTAAAATTCCTATGTGAATTAAATGGAATAACCTACATAAAGGATTTAGCTGTGTTCCTAGAACATAGTAAATGTTCAATGAACGTCTACTATTATTACAGGTCTGGGAGCTTTGTTTCATACACAGGACATTCACCAAGACAGAATGTATCCTGGGTCATAAAAGACATTGTGCCAAACCCAAAAGAACTGAAATTATACAAAGCATTTTCTCTGACCATAAATGAATTAAGCTAGGAATTCAGAGAAATATAAATCGAAGAACATACAAATATTAGGAAATTAAGGAACATATACATAATTAATCCATATGTGAAAGGGTGAATCTCCAGAAATCTTAGAAAACATTTTAAGCTGAATGAAAATGAAAATACAGGATACCTAAATTTGCAGGATGCAGCTAAAGCAGTCCTTGGAGAGAAAATTTATGCATTAAATGTTTACATTAGAAAAAAAGTACCAAATCAATAATCCATGAAATTAGGAAAAGGAGGACAAAAAAGAACTGAAGCAAATAAAAAACACGGAAATTTTCAAGATGAGAGCAGAAACAAAACTAAGAACAACAGATAAATAAAATGAAGAGCTGGTTCTTTAAATAGATCAATAAAATAGATAAAGCTCTTGCAATAAGACTGACAAGGGAGAGAGGGAGGGGAATATTTAAATTATCAGTATCAGGAATAAAAATAATCAAAAATTTCTGAGATATTAAAATAATCAATTAAAAAATGAAAACTATCAATGTCAGTAATGACAAAGCTTTTTTTTTTTAGTTTTTTAATGTTCAGAAAGAGAGAGATCAAGAGTAAGCAGGAGAGGGTCGGGGAGAGAGAGAGAGAGAGAGAGAGAGAGAGAGACAGAATCTTAAGCAGGTTCCACACTGTCAGCACAGAGCCTGACTCAGGGCTCAATTCCACAAACCGTGAGATCATGACCTGAGCCAAGATCAAAAAGCTGGACACTTAACCAACTGAACCACTCAGACACGCCAAGTTTTATTTTAATTGAATTCACATTTAAGTCAAGAAAACTCTGGGGCACCTGGCTGGGTCAGTGAGCGGAGCATGCAACTCTCAATCTCAGGGTCATGAGTTCAAGCCCCACATGAGTGTGGAGCCTACTTAAAAGATTAAAAAAAAAAAAAAAGAATACTGAAAAAATCAATCAATCAGTCAGTCAGTCACGAAAACTCCAGGCCCAGGTACTTTCACTGGCAAATTTTACCAAATATTAAAGAAGAAATAGGGTGAATTCTACACAACCTTTTCTATAAAAATAAGAGAAGAGGCACTTCCAAACTCATTTCATGATGGGGGCATCACCACGATATTAGCTTCATACAAAACCAGTACAAAAAAAGAAAACTACAGACTAATACCTCTCATGAGCACAGATGCAAGAACCCTCAAAAACAGGTATCAAGTAGAATCCATAAATACATAACCGGACAAAGACAATGATGACAGGTACAGATAGGGTAATAAAGGGTTACGTCCCTGATACATAACTTTATTTCACTCTTGCAACAAGCAGATGAGGCAGCCTTTCTTACAGCCATTTACAAGATGAGAAAACTCAAATACTCGTAATTTAAGTGACGTGTGTCACACGGTTTAGCCTAGGGCAGGGTTGGGGAGCCAAGGACTCACAGACTCATGCCTGCATCACGTCAGAGTTCTTCTGGCTTATAACCACACAGCTTTCTGGCATCTGGCACTGATCCACATGGCTCTGGAGCAGGAAGTGACGAGGGTTTCCTACAGGATGGTCTCCTGAGCGACCACTGCGTGGCCTCCGACCAGAGGGGCTGCACAGATGTGTTAGAGGAATCGCGTTTACTCTTTGGGGACAATTTGGCATTGGTGCAAACACAATGGTCCTGGGCGGCCAAAAAGAGTTAATGCACACACACCCCACCCTCCATGAGTTTGAAAAAGGGCAAATATGCATTAATGTCTTTTGCCCCTGACATTCGTTATTTAAATCTGAGGTAGATTCATTTTAAAAATTGCTTATTAAAGTATAACATTAGGGCTACCAACTCTAATTTCGCTTCATAGGTCTTGACATGAATATTGGAATCAAAAGATATAAGTAATAAAGAAAAGATCATATAGTCTTCCAGAATAAAGTAATGCAAGGTTGGGGCTAATTTTGTGATATCCATCTTTAACAGTCTCGGAGCTACTCACTCTGTAAAGAACTCCATGGGATTTTTTTTTTTTTCCCTTTGATGTGGACCATTTCATTCTGTGCTCCTTTTTCCAACTCAGTGTATTTTATAATGATATCCATCATGTCTGTTTGTCAGTTTATGGCAGCTTAAAAAATTGCCTCAAGGCCAGTAATGAGAAGAAATCTTTCCCACTTCCTCTAGATTGTTTTATGTGCTTCACAGTTTTCTGCACCAAATAATAAAAAAAAATAATGTTGCTTTTGAAACTATCCTGTATCTTGCCTCGTTTTCTTCTTCTTTCAGTCTTTTATGGTTTATTTCCCTTTGCTTCACTATGCTTATTCTACTGTGCTTTTGTTCATAATTAACAAGATATAAAAGATATGAATATATTCTCAAAATGGAAAGTCTTCTAAAGACCTTACTTCAGCTGGCCTTTAATCCACATGAAGACAATTATCTGGAATTTTATAACTATATACACCTATAGATATAATACATATTACACATATAGAAAATGAACATATTTATAAACATATAAAATAAGTATATATATATATATACATGTAATTATATATATCTTAAGAAGACAGTCCACATTTTAAGAACTGATGAAATAGAGAAATCAATACAAGCTAGAGAAGAGTAGCTGAGTTCTCAAGAAACTGCTGGCTAACTCCAATATGGAAAGAAAGTTACAAGTTCCTCAGTTGGGTTCTACTAGCACCTGGAAGTGGCAATGAGACTTGGAAAGGTCAGTTGTTGCTGGTGTCACTAGAAACATGCTGGTGATGACCGGGAGAACTTGAGGGATTTTTCAGGATGGCGTATCTTTTACTCTTTTTTTTATTTTTCATCTTAAATCCCTGCCTATCTAACATATCAAGCTGTGCCTTAATTCCATGCTTGGATTACCATTTAGCCATGCCTGGCATTTCCCAAAACATTATTTCCACGGCCATTCTGTCACAAAAAGCTATAAGCTACCTTCTGGAGTCAGGAGGCACGTGTGTAATGAATTATTCCAAGACAAAGATTTTCTAAAAAATATACTCAGGTACTTTGGGAGAGAAGATGGCGGAGCAGTGTGGAGACCCTCAGCCTGTCTTGTTCCTGGAACGCAGCTAGGTCACCACCAAACCATTCTGCACACCTAGGAAACTGATCCAAGGATTAACACAATAGTCTGTGTAACTTGAGAAACAGAATTCGGCAGGTACGTGGTGCAAAGAGATGAACTGGTGGGAGAGAAAACCCACAGACGACAGGGAGCTGTTATTGCAGAGACAGGACAGAGAATGGGGGAGAGGGTGGCACATCAGGAGTGCAGGAAAAACACCCCCTTTAAAAGTAGCTGGAGAGAAAGAGAAAGAGTGAAAACCTCACAGGAGACTAAACAAGAAATCTGTTCCCCAAAACCACTGATGAGAAGAAAAGAAAGGGTTTCAATACCACCAGGATTCTATAAACAGTGGAGAGCAGAGTCTAAAGTTCCAGAGCTCAGGGCCTGGCGGTGCCCTGGTGAGGAAGCAGGGTGAATGCCCCCAAGCAGGCAGCGGGGTCTGGAGGGGTCCATGTGCCACACGGGGAGGAGTTCTGCATTTGGTAGAGGCCATCTGGCCTCCCACAGGCCAAAGTCCCAGCGGACCTCAGAGAGCAGACACATTTTCTGGTATTAAGACAAAGACGCTAGAGTACAGTGAAACCTGGCACCGGCTATGTATTGTGTTTTGCCACAATCTCTGAGCCTCTGATGCTGCGTGATCACACAAACATTTTCTGGAGCAAGCCAGCCCCCGACTATTGCTCAGCGAGACCCTCCCTCAGAGTGTTGGCATGGGTCCAAAGCCACAGGGGTCTCTGAAGTGTGGGGTTTTGAAACAAAACCCCATCTAAGATAAAACACTGGAGGGAGGTGCCACCTGGCACCTGGTCTGACAGGCAGCTGGCTTGGACATGTACAGGGTAGCGGCAGGGAGCGGACAGAAGCCTGAGACAAAGGAGGGGAGCTTGATCATGGGTTGCGGAGAGCTGAGGTGCCCGTGCCAGACACTAGGGAGCAGAGTAAAGCCATTTCCACACACATGCGTGCCACACTGATCCACCCCAGTAAGCTAAGCAGCACCGCCTAGGGGAGGATGGAGCCATAACACCAAGACCTGCCCAATTGCATCCTCCAGGCACATCCCCTAGAAAACCAGCACATGTCCCTCTACCTGCTTACTGTAAGGGCTATAGAGTGCTTCATAGTTTGACTTCCAGGGGAAACTGGATATAACTTCATTCAAGTTTCATTCTTTTCACTGGTTCATTTATAAGTTCATTTTTTTGCTTCTGTTTTCATTTAAATTGTTTTCATTGGTTCTTTTTCTTTCCTTTCTTTTTCTTGGATACAGAAAGAGAAAAATTTATTTTTCCTTTTTTTTTTAACTTTAAAAAGTTTGTTACTACTTTTTACTTGATTTTTTAAAATTCTTTATTCTGTTTCATTTGCTTTATTGTATTTTATTATATTATATAATTTTTTTTAATTTCTTACCTTTTTTCTTTTCTTTCCCCTTTTTCTCTATTCTATCAAGCTCCTTTCAACAAGCAGACCAAAACACACCTAGGATCTAGCCTCATTTGATTTTTTGTTTTTAATTTTTTAATTTTATTTTTTTCTTCCTCCAAAATGACAAAATGAAGGAATTTACCCCAAAAGAAAGAACAGGAAGAAATGACAGCCAGGGAATTAATCAACACAGATAACAAGCAAGATGTATGAACTAGAATTTAGAACCATGATAATATGAATACTAGCTGGGGATGGAGCGCCTGGCTGGCTCAATGAGTTGAGCATCCAACTTCGGCCCAGATCATGATCTCAAGGTTTGTGAGTTCAAGCCCCATGTCAGGCTCTGTGCTTACAGCTCGGAACCTGGAGCGTACTTCAGATTTTGTGTCTCATTCTCTCTCTGCCCCTCCCCCACTTGTGCTCTATCTCTCAAAAATAAATAAATGTTAAAAAATTTTTCAGGAAAAAGAATACAAACTGGGATTGAAAGAAGCATAGAATCCCTTTCTGCAGAGATAAAAAGAAGTAAAATCTAGTCAGGATGAAATTAAAATGGTATAACCGAGAAGTCACGATAGCCAAGGAAGGACAAAGCAGAGCAGTGAATCACTGATATAGAAGACAAAATTACGGAGAATAATGAAGCAGAAAAAAAAAAAAAGAGGGAAGCAAAGACAAAAGAGCACGATACAAAACTTAGATAACTCAGTGACTTATTAAAAAGGAATAATATCTGAATCATAGGAATCCCAGAAGATGAAGAGACAAACAAAGGGGCAGGTTTATGTGAGCAAATTATAAAAGGAAGCTTTCCTAATCTGGGGAAAGATGCAGATATCAAAATCCATAAGCACAGAGAACTCCCATTAGATTCAACAAAAACTGACCGTCGCCAAGGCATATCATAGTCAAATTCACAAAATACACAGACAAGGGAAGAATTATGAAAGGAGCAAAGGAAAAAAGTCCTTAACCTATAAGGGAAAACAGGTCAGGTTTGCAGCAGACCTATCCACAGAAACCTGGCAGGCTAGAAAGGAGTGGCCGGATATATTCAACATGCTGAACTGGAAAAATATGCAGCCAAGAATTCTTTATACTGCAAGGCTGTCATTCAAAATAGAGGAGAGAGAAAGAGTTTTCCAAACAAAAACTAAAGGAGTTCTTGACCACTAAACCAACCCTGCAAGAAATTTTAAGGGGACCTCTTTGAGTGGAGAAAAGATGAAACAAAACAAAAAAGACCAAAAGCAACAAAGACTAGAGAACATCACCAGAAACACCAACTCTACAGGCAACACAATGGCACTTTCTTTTTTATCCATTCTGGTAAGAAAACAAGACCCATCTATATGCTGCTTACAGGAGACCCATTTTAAACCTAAAGACACCTGCAGATTGAAAGTAAGGGATGGAGAATCATCTATCAGGCTAACAGTCGTCAAAAGAAAGTTGGAGTAGCCATATTTACATCAGAAAAACTAGATTTTAAAATAAAGACTGTAACAAGAGATGAAGAAGGGCATTATATTATAATTCAGGGGTCTCTCCACCAAGAAGATCTAACAATTATAAATATTTATGCTCCCAACTATGCCCCCAATGTGGAGGCACCCAAATATATAAATCAATTAATCACAAACATAAAGAAACTCATTGATATAATACCATATTAGTAGGGGACTTCAACACACCACTTAGAGCAATGGACAGATCATCTAAGCAGAAAATCAACAAGAAACAATGGCTTTGAATGACACACTGAACCAGGTGGGCTTAACAGATATATTCAGAACATTTCATCCTAAAGCAGCAGAATACACGTTCTTCTCAAGTGCACATGGAACATTCCCCAGAATAGATCACATACTGGGACACAAAGCAACCCTCAACAAGTACAAAAAGATCAAGATCATGCCTTGCATATTTTCAGACCACAATGCTATGAAACTCAAAATCAACCACAAGAAAAAATTTGGAAAGACCAAGAATACTTGGAGATTAAAGAACATCCTACTAAATAATGAATGGGTTAACCAAGAAATTATAGAAGGAACTATAAAGTACATGGAAGTCAATGAACATGAAAACAGAACAACCCAAAACCTCCAAGATGCAGCAAAGGCAGTCATAAGAGGGAAGTATATAGCCTTCCTAAATAAGAAAGAAAGATCTCAGATACACAACTTAAACTTACACCTAAAAGAGTTGGAAAAAGAACAGCAAATAAAGCCCAAAACCAGCAGAAGGGAAATAATAAAGATCAGAGCAGAAATCAATGATACCGAAATCAAAAAAACAATAGAACAGATCAATGAAACCAGAGCTGATTCTTTGAAAGAATTAACAAAATTGATAACCCCCCAGCCAGACTGATAAAAAAAATAAATAAAATAAAAGGACCCAAATAAATAAAACCATTAATGAAAGAGGAGAGATCACAACCAATAACGCAGAAATACAAACAATAATAAGAGAATATTATGAGCTATTATATGCCAACAAATTGGGCACTCTGGAAGAAGTGGACAAATTCCTAGAAACATAAAAACTACCAAAACTGAAACATGAAGAAACAGAAAATTTGAACAGTAAAGAAACTGAATAACCAGTAAAGAAATTGAATCAGTAATCAAAAATCTCCCAAAAAACAAGAGTCTAGGGCTAGATGGCTTTCCAAGGAAATTCTACCAAACATTTAAAGAAGAGTTAACACCTAATCTTTTGAAGATATTCCAAAAAATAGAAATGGAAGGAAAACTTCCAAACTCATTCTACAAGGCCACCATTACCTTGATTCCAAAATCAGACAAAGCCCCACTAAAAAAGGAAGCTACAGACTAATTTCCCTGATAAACATGGATTCAAAAATTCTCAACAAGATACTAGCAAACCAGATCCAACAATACATTAAAAGAATTGTTCACCAAGGTCAAGTGGAATTTATTCCTGGGATACAGGGCTGGTTCACTATCTCAAATCAAACAATGTGATACATCACATTAATAAAAGAAAGGATAAGAATGATATGGTCCTCTTAATAGATGCAGAGAAAGCACCTTGACAAAATACAGCATCTTTTCTTGATAAAAACTCTCAAGAAAGTAGGGACAGAAGGATCATACCTCAAGATCATAAAATCTATATATGAAAGACCCACTGCTAATACCATCCTCAGTGGGGGAAAACTGACAGAATTCTCCCCTAAAGTCAAGACTATGACAAGGATATCCACTCTCACCACTGTTAGTCAACATACTGTTGGATGTCCTGGTCTCAGCAATCAGACAACACAAAGAAATAAAAAGCATACAAATTGGCAAGAAAGAAGTCAAACTTTCACTCTTCATAGATGACATGATACTCTATGTGGAAAACCCAAAAGACTCCATCAAAAAACTGCTTGAACTGATCCATGAATTCAGCAAAGTCACATAATATAAAATCAATGAATAGAAATCAGCTGCATTTCTACACACCAGTAATGAAGCAACAGAAAGAGAAATCAAGGAATTGATCCTATTTACAATTACACCAAAAACCATACAATATCTAGGAATAAACCTAACCAAAGAGGTGAAAAATCTATACACTGGAAACTATAGAAAGCTTATGAAGAAACTGAAGAAGACTCCAAAAAAAAAAAAAAAAAAGGAAAAACATTCCATGCACATGGATTGGAAGAACAAATATTGTTAATACTACCCAAAGCAATCTACATATTCAATGCAATCTTTATCAAAATAACACCAGAATTCTTCACAGAGCTGGAACAAACAATCCTAAAATGTGTATGGAACCAGAAAAGACCTTGAATAGCCAAAGCAATCCTGAAAAAGAAAAGCAAAGCTGAAGGCATGACATGTCCCTCTGGACTTCAAGCGGTGTTACAAAGCTGTAATCATCAAGACAGGATGGTACTGGCACAAAAACAGACACTTACATCAATGGAACAGAATAGAGAACCCAGCAATGGGACACACAAACATATGGCCAACTAATCTTTGACAAAGCAGGAAAGAATATCCAATGGAATAAAGACAGTCTCTTCAGCAAATAGGGTTGAGAAAACTGGACAGCGACATGCAGAAAAATGAACATAGACCACTTTCTTACACCATACACAAGAATAAACTCAAAGTAGATGAAAGACCTACATATAAGACAGGTAGTCATCAAAATCCTTGAGGAGAAAGCAGGCAAAAACCTCTTTGACCTTCACAGCAATTTCTTATTCAACACTCAACTTTCCCCAGAAGCAAGGGAAACAAAAGCAAAAATGAACTATTGGGACCTCATCAAAATAAAAAGCTTCTGCACAGCAAAGGAAACAATCAGCAAAACTAAAAGGCAACCGACAGAATGGGAGAAGATATTTGCAAATGACATATCAAATAAAGGGTTAGTACCAAAATCTATAAAGAACTTATCAAACTCAACACTCAAAAAACAAATAATCTAGTGAAGAAATGGGCAAAGACATGAATAGACACTTTTCCAAAGAAGACATCCAGATGGCGAACAGACACATGAAAAAATGCTCAACATCACTCATCATCAGGGAAATACAAATCAAAACCACAAGGAGATACCACCTCACACCTGTCAGAATGGCTAACATTAACAACTCAGGCAACAACAGATATTAGCGAGGATGCAGAGAAAGAGGATCTCTTTTGCACTGCTTGTGGGAGTGCAAACTGGTACAGCCACTCTGGAAAACAGTATGGAGGTTCCTCAAAAAGTTAAAAATAGAACTACCCTATGACCCAGCAATGGCACTACTAGGTATTTATCCAAGGGATACAGGTATGCTGTTTCGAAGGGGCACATGCACCCCGATGTTTATAGCAGCACCATCAAAAATAGCCAAAGTATGAAAAGAGTCCAAATGTCCACTGATGGATGAATGGATAAAGATGATGTGGTATATATACACAATGGAGTATTCTTCGGCAATCAAAAAGAATGAAATCTAGCCATTTGCAACTACGTGGATGGAACTAGAGGGTATTATGCTAAGTGAAATTAGGCAGAGAAAGACAAATATCATATGACTTCACTCATATGAGGACTCTAAGACACAGAACAGATGAACATAAGACAGGGGAAGCAAAAGTAATATAAAAACAGGAAGGGGGACAAAACATAAGAGACTCTTAAATATGGAGAACAAACAGAGGGTTACTGAAGGGGTTGTGGGGGGGGATGGGCTAAATGGGGAAGGGGCATTAAGGAATCTGCTCCTGAAATCACTGTTGCACTATATGCTAACTAACTTGGATGTAAATTTAAAAAATAAATTAAAAAAAATACACACACACATATATACAACAGAATATTTCTTGGTGATCATAAAGAATGATATCTTGCCATTTGCAACAAGGTGGATGGAACTAGAGTGTATTATGCTAAGTGAAATAAATCATTCAGAGAAAGACAATTATCATACAATTTCCCTCATATGTGGAATTTAAGATACAAAACAGATGAACGTAAGGGAAGGGAAGCAAAAATAATACAAAAACAGAGAGGGAGACCAACCACAAGAGTCTCTTAAATACAGAGAACAAACTGAGGGTTGCTGGAGGGGATGTGGGTGAGGGGATGGGCTAAATGGGTGATGGGCATGAAGGAGGGCACGTGTTGGGATGAGCACTGGATGCTTTATGTAACTGATCAATCACTACATTCTATTCCTGAAATAATTATTATACTATATGTTAACTACCTTGGATTTAAATTTTTTTAAAAAAAGAATATTCCCAGATCTTCCTTTCTCTAAGAATTATCTGTAGTTAGCATGTTTCACCAGCTATTGATTCTCAACTACCTAGTACTTAACAGATGATATCTGGAAATTCAGTGTTCCATAACTGAAAACTGTATAGAAACAAAATTTATTTTTAGTTGCTTTGACTTCAATCCATATTTACTTGAAGGAATGAATGAATAGTAGATGGATGGATGGATGGATGGATGAATAAATACAGGGACACATGGATGGATGAAACAGGTTTGACTGCTGTTCCTGTAAATATATATATTATCTATTCTGTCTTCGTTCAGGTTACTATACCAAATTATCATAGACAGGGTGTCTTAAACAACAAACATTTCTCACTCTTCTGGAGAGAGGGAGTCCAAGATCAAGGTACCAGTATATCCAGTCGCTGGAAGCCATTTCTGAAGTAAGGCGGGTTTGCAAAGCGGGGGCCTCCCGCTGTCAGATGGCGACAGACTTTTGCTTGAGCACCGACCCCCAAGGCACCTGGCTGACTGGTATCAGATCTTGTGAAGGAACTTACAGGAATTTCTTCTTTTGTGATTATAGGAGCAAATACTACATTTTTTTCTTCCCCTCCAGAAAACAGGCTATTGACCCCTGCTCACAAAAGAACTAACTCTTGCCTTTGCTATGCTAAAAACATTGCCTTGTATTTGAATGCTAAAGATACCTTCCTTCCCCATGTGATAAGCATCTAGTCACCTACTTCATTCACTATTGATAAAGATTTTGCATGAGTCTTCTACTAATCTGTGTTCTGGAAAATTTTTACATACCAAAGAATTTCTCATCAGAAATCATTGTCTAAGGCAATTGCCACTACTGTTTTGTACCCCATACATTTTTTCAATAAATAAAGCTATTCCCCGGGTCAGAGCAGAGATGCCTGCCTGGTGATCAGAAAGACAGCTGAGGCTCTCTCACTCCCTTTCGCCGACACCGTCCATCCTTCGGGGAGCCCTGGACCTGCTGGAGCTGGACTCCGGCATCCAGTGTCTGGTGAGGGTCCCAATCCTGCTTTGCAGATGGCCATCTTCCCACTGCACCCTCACATGCTAGAAAGAGAACTGGCCACCTCTCTAGCGTCTTCTTATATGGCACTGATACAGGGTTCATGAGGGCTCCACCTTCATGACCTAATGACCTCCCAAAAGGCCTATTACCTAATACATATTGGAATTAGGGTTTCAACACATGAATTTTGAGGGGACACAAATAGAGACCATTACTATATATAATGTAACATGATAACATATACACATAAAGCCTTTTACTCTGCTCTCAAACATTTTGGGAAAACTGAGGCTGTTTGGTAATTCATGCATTCACTCATCATATTTTAGTACAGATGACCTTTGAACACACGGAGATTAGGGCGCTGACTCCCCTTCACAGCTGAAAATCCACATATAAATTTTGACCACCAAAACCTTTACTAACAACTTACTGTTGGCCAACAGCCTTTTCCATTAACATAGACAGTTGATTAACATGTATGTTAAATTTTATAAATGTATTATATACTATACTTTTACAACAAAGTAAACTGAAAAAAAGAAAATGTTATTAAGAAAGTCATAAGGAACAAAAACTACATTTACAGTACTGAATTGTAAAAAAAAAAAAATCCACATAGAATTGGACAAGTTCAAACTCACTGCTGTTCAAGGGCCAACCATACTTCTCGGCCTCTCTCCTATTCCTCCTTTTTCCTTCATCTTGATTACTCACACAAATACAAAAAAGACTATTCATGTATTTCATCTTAGTAAAAAGGAAATACACTTTTCCTTTTCCTTTGCAAAGGAAAGTTCTCTGTGTGTGTGTGTGTGTATTCACATCAGTAGAGGTTATTAAAAGGAATTGTTCAATGAGAGAGCTGTGACAGTTGGGCATGGGATTCCCTTGAGAACCCCATCAGTCACTGTTACCAGAAAACAGTGATGACAAGCCAGGAACATGCCACACACTGCCCACAGCACCAGGGGATAATAAGCCCCGCTGTTGGATACTTTCACTTACACTGAAAAAAGGAGACTCCAGGCAATTTATGACTTTCGAAGACCAAATATTCCTTAGTAATTTTCCTTGCCTTGGCCTGCAGTTTCCTCTTGGATACAGGCTTTTTGGTGGTTGGTCCAGCAGTCACATTTGGGTAAGCAGCCCCTTTACTCCTCCCTATCCTGCAGTCACATCAAACCTGTTGTTCTCTTCACAAAATCAACCCTGCTGACGCACCCTAATAGATCCACAGAGGCTTAACAGGTGTTAATTGAGGAAATGTCTCATTGAGGGGAGGTCAAGACCACTGGATTTCAAAAAGTAAAGCAGATTTTCTTTAAGTGCTTAGGCTTTATGCCTGAGACTACAAAAGTGAGATTTCTGAACTCCTCACAGTTAACTGAAATAAAGAATTCTTCATCTGTGTATTAACTCATGTGCAATAACACCCTAGTGAAATTTTAGATTAAGGTGTCACCTCCTAAACGTATTTACATTTTAGACTGTCTCTAGGTAAAAACAGCAATATTCCTTTGGGATAATAATAATAACACCGTAATAATTAGAGCTATCATTGAGAATTAGTTATATATATCAGACATTGTCTGCTAGGGACTGAATGTTCATGTCCCCTTCCAAATTCACATACTGTTACCCTAACCCGCAATGTGATATTTGGAGGTGGGGCCACTGGGAGGTAATTATGGTTAGGTCACATCATGAGGGTAAGCCCTCATGATGGGATTAATGCCCTTCCCTCTCCCTCCCTCCCTTCCCCCTGTCCCTTTCTTTAATCAACCCAGTCTATAGTAATTTGTTACAGCAAAGCCTAAACTGACTAAGACACTATCCTTAAATCTCACAAAGAAACAGGTAAGGAAATCAAGGCACAAAGCAACATAATTTACTTGTGCAAAGTCACAGATCTACTAAGTAGAAGAGCCCAGATTCAGAGGCAGGCATATGTTTACTACCATTATAAACAGCGGGAAGGGGAGCATGTGGGCCCTTAGGTTGCGTTTTGTGGACACTGACATGGAGAGGTGCATGTCAAAGGCTCTTTGGAGAATGCTCTTGGAACAACACATGTAAGGGAACATGCAAAACAGGACTGAGAACAGGGAGACACTGAACAGCCAGGCAGTCAGAGCAGAGCCCTTAGCCTATGCAGTGGGTAGCACCAAAGCCAGGATGATCCTTTAGGATGTCCTGAACTGAGAGAAGGACTCCAGAATTATTACCTTCCATCCTCCACTGACCCACCACGGGATGTGGGCTGTCTCCAGCGACTGGCTATGCTCCGAAGTGGGGCAGCACCTTTAATCTGAGGCAGGGCTTAACAAGAGACACAGCCAAGAGACATCAGCAGCCGACACTCGCAGCAGGTGGGAGTAATAAGTCCTCTGTTGGTGAAAAAGTAATCTTAGGGGTACACCACAGCATCACCTGTACCTCGGGCGATCAAGTGGAAAATTAACCAAATCAAAGAGATGAAGGAAAGGAGTTCCTCAAGAAATACCCATAGATCTTATATCTAAAGGGAGAGAGAGATTTAACCAGGCAAGAAGAGTGATGAGGCTTACTAAGGAGAGGAAACATCATGTGCAAGTAACTTGTGAACTTGTGATCAAGAGGCTTTAAATGGAGGAATTTAAAAAGCCAGTGTGACTGAAGCAGAAAGCAAAGTGGTGTCTGATAGAACAGGACCAGATTACGCAGAGCCTTCAGGCAAAGATAAGGATGTCACCTTTATTCGAAGAACAATGGGAAACTTTTGAACCATTTTAAGTAAGGGCTGACAAAAAGACTGTGTTTCAAAAGATTACTCTGACTCCAGGAGGGACACCAAGTGAGAGGTGGGTGGGGATGATCTGGGGAAACACGCCTAAGGCTGCTGCTGCCATCAGGGCAGAGATGAGGTCTGGTTCTGCATGGGTGGGGTGACAGGAGAGATGACACGCATATATCTGGCAGATAATTGGAAACTACAATTTAGAGAATTTAGAGCACTCAGTGATTGGATAGAGGATACAGGAGAAGGGGGTGTTGAAGATGACTTCCAGAACCCTAATCTGTGCAACCAGGTGAAAGGACAGGCCTTTTACTGAGAGAGAGAATGTATTGGAAAGAGTACACTTCACTTAATCAGTGAAGACTGAGAGTTCCATTGTGGGCAGGGGAAGTTACATTCCCTGGAAGAGGAGTGGGCAATTGGATATGTAGCTCTGAATCGCACAGAAGGCCTAAGTTCCAGGTACAGATTTAAGTACTCTGTGTGCAGTTTATTAAAGCCACAGGCACAATGGAGACCAATGAGGAAGTGTGCAAAGTGAGAAGAAGTGAGAAAAAAAGACGCCTTAGTAAGAGTCATGAGGGATATTTGAAGACCCATACTGGACACTGAATGTGTAAAGCTGACAGACAAAGAAGGACAAAATGTCAGGAGGAAACCAAGGTAAGGCAGTGCTTTAGGGAGACAGTGTGTCAAAACTGTTGAGAAGTGAGATGGAACTCAGAATGCCCACTGCACTCTGCTACACATACATCACTGGGAGTCTCAGGTAGCAGGGTTTTGATGCCGTGATAAGCACAGAAGACATGTTGGACTAGGTTGAACACTCAGTGCTTCCAGAGGAAGTGAAAATCCTGAATTCAAACTACTCTCTTTCGAGATGAGTAGATTAAAACACTACAAAACTCTAGAAAAGAGTAGAGTTGAGGAGGAATGCTCTGTTTTTGTTTTAAAATCTGAGCATGTTTAGACACCAGTGGGAAGGGCCCTATTGAGTGGGAGGAGTCAGATGTATGAACAAGAACAGGAGTAGTAGGGCACCTCATAGCACAAGGGGAAGGATTGGTGTCAGATGGGTAAATAGGTGGTCAAGTCCCTTAGCCTAACAAGAGAGAAAGAGAACAAAGGAAGCACAATTTAAAGTAAGTTTGAATATTTGGGGTCCATATGTATGTGAGCTCCCATTTGATTTTCTTTGGGAAGGAAAGTGAAGGTGAGGTTGACACCATGAATGTTTATTTAACTTAACTAGATTGTGCAGGACTGGATTGGACTGGATTGAGAAGCGGACTCAAATGAAACAAAAAGAATAAATGACAAGAGTAAACATGTGGGGAAGTACCCGGGAAAGAACCAAATGAATTGCACCCAGCAGAATGATCAACTGTGAATTGTCTTTTCTACACCTGTTCAGAGCTTCTTGGCATTACATTTAACAAACCAGAGGCCCACTGTCTGAGTGCACACCTACAGTAAGACCAAAATCTTGTATGATCTTCCCAACTGTTGCAACTTCTACTAAAAAACGAAATCAGCATTTCTTAGAGTAGCTAGTTTTCAAAGACATAGGAAGAATTGTTCTCTAGAGCCTGTTTAAGAATTTGGAAAAAATATAAGGCAATTTAAAAAGCAATAAGCTATTTTACTCAGCAGTCTGGCCATCTACAAATGCATCCTGCTCTAGCTTTCAACTCTGTCTCCTGCCTCTTGGATTTTCATCACCAAGAAATAACATTGTGATGATTCTCTCCAAATGAATATGTTACTAGCAGTGTCCACAGTGGGAAAGAACAAATCGGAAAATACATATCAGCCTCTCTGTATACTTCCTGATGGCTGATTAGTTTAACTGGCACAATTAAAACCACTTACCCTTATCCAAGAACTTAACACAAGAAAACATCCAATGAGCGTAGGCTCTTAGTAAGAAATTAAATTTCAAAATGTACCAATACTTGTAATCCAACTGTTAGCATTATAAATTTCATCTGGTACTTAACTTGGCATTAATTTCATTTTATGATGACTACAATCATATTGTTTCTCAGTAATAACACTCTCCATTTCCAACTAAATATTGATCCATAATTTTAAACGGTTACAAACTTAAACTCTAAAAAGTTAAAAATAATGACTACTATTTTCATATTTCTATGGAAATTTTGAAAAATTTAAAAAAATCCTTGGACATAATTTTTTTCTATCCAGAGTAAGCCTAAATGATGTTTAAATAAAATATCTAAGATGCATCCACTAAACACTGTGTTGTAAATATTTTGGTTCCCAGGGAAAAAAAATGTAGATTATAATGTTAAACTGAAACAAACTGCATAAAAATAATGGGTTGAGCACACAGAAAAACTTGGATCCCTTCCCAAATTCCATAAAAAATGAAAGTAACGATATTTTTAGACGTTGAAACATAAGAACAAAGGGAAAAGAACAACCATATTTTGGAAGCTGAGAAACAGAACAAGTGTTCATTGACTTGGCAGACTTGGTAAAGCTGAATCGTAAATCAGCAGGGGGGAAACAGATTCGAAGAGGATTTATACCCAGAATCCCCAAACTGCCAGGACATGAACATGAAAGTATGGGGCTGAAAGTACATATATGGTCTGAAACTCTGTTGAAGAAGGAGACAGATGCCCAGATCCTCACCACACATTCACAGAAAGACTGACACTTTACACTCTCTGAGAAGAACGAGAGGCTACACAGGAAGAGGAAGACTTAAAATTAAAACTATCATTCTCCTGAGAGAACCCAGAGAAAACAACAGAGCCAGGATGGTTTGAGAAAGGAAACATCCATATGTGGAAGCCTCCCTGCCAAAAAAAAAAAAAAAAAAAAAAAAAAAAAAA
>CM053563.1:46467972-46482073 GCA_028646485.1 Cryptoprocta ferox
TCACAGTTTGTGGATTCAAACCTCTTATCAGGCTCTGTGCTGACAGTGCAGAGCCTGCTTAGGATTCTCATTCTCCCTCTCTGACCCTCCCTCACCCTCTCTCTCAAAAATAAACTTAAAAAATAAAAAATAAAAATATCTAAGTGCCATAACATGAGAACACAGACTCAGACCAAGGCCTATCACTGCAAAATTTCAGAACACTGAGGGAGAAAAAAAGGGAAGAATCTACATGTTTTCAGAAAGGAAAAACAAACAAAAGCAAAGACATACTGGTCTTCCAAAATAACACTGGTCACATATAAAGTTTCAAGAATCCACACAAATTCCAACCTGTTAATAACAACACTGGAAGATAAAAGCAATAAAACAATGCCTTCAAAATTATCAAATAAATTCCATCTTAGTTTTATGCCCAACTGGCTATGAGTTAATTTTAAAAGTAGAATACAGAAGGGGCACCGGGGTAGCTCAGTTGGTTGTCTGACTTTGGCTCAGGTCATGATCTCCCAGTTCAGGAGTTTGAGCTCCACATCAGCTCACTGCTGTCAGTATGTCAGTGCAGAGTCCACTTCAGATCCTCTGTCCCCCTCTCTATGCTCCTCTCCTGCTTGTGCTCTCCCAAAAAATAAATATTAAAAAAAAGTAGAATACAGGCATTTTTCAGTCTACGTGGTTTCAATTTTTTTTAATTTTTTTAAATGTTTTATTTATTTTTGAGAGAGAGAGAGAGACTGAGTGAGCAGGGGAGGGTCAGAGAGAGAGGGAGACACAGAATCTGAAGACAGGCTCCAGGCTCTGAGATAGCTGTCAGCACAGAGCCTGACGCAGGGCTCAAACCCACAAACCGTGAGATCATGACCTGAGCCGAAGCCGGACGTTCAACTGACTGAGCCACCCAGGCACCCCATCAAAACTTTTATTTTCCATATTTTTTTTCCTAAAGTCTGTTAAAGGCTACTCTAAAGTCCGAGGATACCCAACTTGCCCTGGTTTGCCCACAATCTTCCCAGGGTTAGCACTTAACAAGCCGCATCTCTGAAAATCCCTCATTCCCAGACAACTCAGGACAGATGGTAATCCTACTCTAGATTCACGATGAAAGAGATTAGAAGCAATTCTCAAAAAAGATCAGCTTTATCCTTTAGTAGCTTTCTTGCCCATCCCCAACAAAATCCAAGTTTTTAAAGAAAAAAAAAGCAATAAAAAATGTAAAATCTCACAATGTCCTACAGCCAATAAAATAAATACTGGACGGGACAGCAGGAAAATGTGATCCATACCAAAATGTGATCAACAGAAATAGATCATAAATGACCAAAATGAAAGAGAACATTAAAACACCTTTTATAAGTATCTTAAATAGGATTGAGGATTTAAAGAAAAACATAAAAATAATGAAAAAAGAAATATGGGAATTAAATAAGAACTAAGGAGGAATTTTAGAGATGAATAATGCAAGATCTGAAATGAATATTTCACTCAATGTATTTTACAGATTAGACACCTGAGGGAAAAAAAGATCAGTGAACTTGAAGATACCTCAACAGAAGCTATCCAAAGCCTTAAAAAGTTCTTGCAGCTTCCCCTGGTGCTCTTGGGAACCCCGAGCCATCATGTAAGAACTCAAGATGTTCTGCTGGGACATCAAATGAAGAAACCACATACAGATGCTCCGTGGAGAGGAAAAGCCAATACACTGTACGGAGGTGGTGAGAAGCCTAATAATCCTATCATGACAGACAACCCTCCGGTGAGTCCAGTCTCAGCTGCCATGTGACCACAACAACATGGGAAACCTCAAGGCTGGACCCAATCAACCCACACAACTGGGAGGGATAATAACATAGTTACTGTTTTAAGCCATTTAGAAAAATGGGCGAAATGTATAGATCAACAGGAATTTCGTAACTTTTTGGAGCCATTCGGATAGTAAAACATAGGCAGCCAAAGTTCATAACTATTCGTCATTGAGACATGTGACCATTATGTGCAGCCGTACTTTTTAGTCTGCACTCAGCCCAACCAATCCTGTCTTACCATTAAGCTAATAACCTCAACCTTCCTATCACCCCCAACCTTCTCCCTGAACCACACTTCCCAACGCTTTTACAACCAAAATAACCTCTTCCAGGGCTTCCACCAGTGATCACTGAATCACTGCCTTTAGAAAAAAAGAATGTGTGTTTGATAGGCTGGGGCAGGGACTGGAGGAGGATTCCATTTGCATTGCCCATATGTTGGAGAAACACAGGGGCAGGTAGACACCCTCTGGTGGCCTAGATGTAGGAGAGAAGAGGGAAGAAAAGTATGCTGTTTCAGGGTTGGGAAGTAAGAAGGGTAAACATCAAGGCTGGGTACTAATGAAGCAGAGCCTAGACAAGATTACAGCTAGGTGACCTGAAATACAGAATGCTTTGTCCTTGAATATAGAGAACGGAAAAAATATAATATAACATCTCTATATTTCAGTTACATTTTTAGCTAAATTGGCTTTTGGAGGCCCAACCACCATTTTTAGCAACTGTTTTAGGAAAATGTGTTTCACATTAAAGCAATCAATTAATGATCCGATTCTTTGAAAGCTCACATTTATAACATCACAAAGCTCAGTCATTCATCAGCCAGATTGCAAAAGTTCACTCCTACACACAACCAGTTTTTCATAAATCAGGGCTAAATCATACTGGTAAAGATGGCTCATAATTCTTCAACATATCTCTCCCTGCTTAGTACCTTCTTGTTGCCACTGTTCTAATATATTGCTATCGCTTTTCTCACTCATGGCGTATCTCCTTATATAGGTTATAAGTAGTGTGATAGCCAAGGATCATGACTCATACTCCTCCAGATGCTTTTAGGATGGGCCTGGCACTTCACAGGCTATCCCTACACTTAGAGTTTAATTTCTGTTTGGATTTTTTCACCAATTCATATCATACGGTGGCGTAAAACCAGAGCTCCTTGTGATTTCTCCACAAGATACTCAAGCACATACACCACATGCCTAAGACAGCTCGCTTCTGAGAGGGCCAGCAGGTGCCGTTTCCTCAGAAAGGCAAGAAAACCTGGGATGCCCCAACTCCAGAACTTGTCCCTGCCATAAACCAGGATACCTGGGACCACACTGGAACAACGCTGCTATATCAATGCTGACTGTATCGGACTATATCCGAGCCCTGTGATGACCTGGAAAAACATTAAAGCCAAATAACCCATAACAGAGGGTAATGGTAGATCTGAAAACTCCAGCAATTAGCTGGTACAACTAGGAGATACCTAAAGAAAGAGGCGGATGAGGATTACTGCCATCTTCTAGGGCAGGCTCCGAGGTGTCTCCCGGTTTCAAGAACCCAGACAGGCTGGGCGGCGGAAAGTACTAAGTACGCAAACAGGGTCTCAGAGTCAATTGTTACAACTGGGACAGGAAGAGCCTTGGAGAACCCGGACATGTGGGAACTTTCAGGCACTGTCAGTGAGACACGCTCTGGACAGACCTCTCCTTTTTTCAGGAGTTCTACTGGGACACTGGGAGAGAACAGAGAGCTCCACAAATCCTTACTTCATCTGCTCTCGTATCTGATTTTTAGTGCTCAGTCACGCTCATCTGTGCTTTGCTCACTGCTTCGCTCTCTCAATCCTGTTTCTGTTTTATTTTACCCACTGGATACTCAGCACTAGTTTTTGCTCCCCACTAATCGCAGTTTCCAGCTATTGACTGAATAGGAGACTGCAGATAAGGGAAAGCAGGATGATCTAGCAGGGACATTACAGCGTGAAGCTGCCAAGAACAGCAGAGGGCCAGGAGTCTGGCAATCACACCTCTTGAGAAATTTGTCAGATGAGATGAAGAGATCTACAGATTTACAGCTTCATGGTTATTTTTAAAGGATATACCACATATTTAAAAATCAAAATGCATGCTTCATTGCATTAACCTTGCCCTGAATCAAAAGTTAAAGATACCGTAAACATACAAAAAGCAAGGCTAGGATGGAGTAGCATGCCAAAAATTAAGAGTAAGAGGAGCAAAATCTTTGTAAATGGCCCTCAGTACTTGGAGGGGTGGTAGAATGATCCAGTATCTACTCACTGGGTGGGAGAAAGACGGGTTATGGCACAAGGTGCTGCTCTCTGAATTGAGTTTATAAAAATGCATTAGATAGGTACAATTATGAAGCATCAACATGACTGATTATGTCTGAGCTGGGAGCATTTGTGGAGATTTAGGGATATTCCATATACATCCAGAAGAGTTGCCAAGAATATAACTTAAAACTCAAGTCTTGAGTACTGTGAAGAGTATTATGTGAAATTGAATTGCAACCAGAAGCTACCGCATCTGGAGTATGTATTTTTTCACTCAGGGCCAATTCTGTATGAGAGACACTGATTCCCAGAGAGCGTTTGCAAAACTAAGATGATGCCCCCTTTCCAAATTTTTTTCATCAACTATTCTTTGCTCATCCTTCACCACATCCCTCATTCTCTCACCCTGCCCATGTATGAATTTACTGACATAGGGATGCCCAGTTGATTAGAAATGTCTCCAGGTCACTTAGAAACAAAGGGGCTCAGAGCACTGCTGGAAGGGGAACTAAGAAACTCATAAATCACTTGGGTAGCACAGGATCAATGCTACAACTCAAGTGCATAATCTACCGGAACACAGACAAGGTTGAGATAACTTCCTGCTGGTGGAGCAGGGAGGGCTCTGGGCACTTCCTCTGGACTTTGACCACCTGGAAGGATATCAACAGGTAGAGCTAAGCATCTAAAATTATTAATGACAGGGGTGCCTGGCTGACTCAATCAGTTAAGCATCCAACTCTTGATTTCGGCTCAGGTCGTGATCTCACGGTTTGTGGGTTTGAGACTTGTGTTGGGCTCTGTGCTGACACTGCAGAGTCTGCTTGGGATTCTCTCTCTCTCTCCTTCTCTCTCTGCCCCTTCCATGCGCTCTCTCTCAAATAAGTAAAATAAACTTAAAAAATATTAATTACTGAATTAATTTTTGAATGGTTGAAGAAACTAGATACAGTCTATTAGAAGATAAAATTAATGGAAAACCTAAGAACTTCTTTCAATATTGGAAGGACTGCCAGGTTGAGAAGGATGAATATTTCTTTGAGAGAGAAAAACCAGGTTGTACCAAGGGAAGAATTCAAGGAAACAAACTTGAGCTCCACAGAATAAACTCATTTCTAACAATTTAGGAATGAAGCACATTTGGCTAAAAAGTCTATCTTCTCCTTCAAAAATCAACATGGAGGAGAGAGACCAATATAAAAAACATATTTTCATGCAAAAAGTCACCTCACCTAGACAATTCCTGGAAAACGAAATGCTAAATATGTTTTTTTAAATGTTTTAATTATAAATGTTAAAAAACAAATATCCCATTTAAACATAGAAGGATAGTCAATGGTAGTGGTTTCCCCCCAATAACCCGGTGAGTCTTGTAGAAGAGAAACTCAGCCAAAAGTTATTTGTAGAAGCACTGATCAACTATGAAATCCCACAGCAGAGTAATAACAGGAAAACTGAATTCAGATGAGTAAGAAATATGTCATCAACCACTTTGGTGACAAATTCAATGTAAATACATTAAGCAACATCAAAGAGCCCAAAGGAAGAAGTTGACACATTTTGATGTCCTTGCTGGCACATACATTCTTTGGAACTCCCTAAAGACCTGTTTCTCCATAACCAGGTTAAGTATCATCGACAGGTGTATTTCATAAGTATGGGAAAGGCATTGAGATTTACAAAAACACAGTGGATCTTATTCCTTATGTCACAGTGGAGCTGTGATATATTCCAAGGGCAGACACTCACTCTAATCATTTGAAACAAAGGGACAGACTCATTCATCCAACTAATCAATATGAATTCCCTGGTCCAGAAAAAGAAGTATAAATCAGCTGCTGCTCCATGGTCAGTTTTCTCATCTACCCCTCCTCCTTGCCAAAGGAAGGGGAAACGTGGAACATGTGTCAGCAGGAAAATGACTTGGGCTTTTATATCGACAGACATAGCCTTTGGGCTGCAAATTCTCCATGGCAGCTGTGCTCAGATCAATGATGCTGAAGGTAAGGAAGGGGAGTTTGTGGGGCTTGGGTATTTATTACATTTTGCCTAATCACAGTTTGTGTATTGCAGGAGATGCTGTTGTTTGTTAGGGAATGTGGAAGAAAAGAAAAATCATGCCAAATTTGCCTCTGCCCATCTAACAAGATGCACATTCACTTAAAAGAAGTACTTGGCTTTTATCTTGTTCTGTTTAAAGTTATAACATATATAGTAAACCGATCACTATATTTTTGATGAACACCAAATAGTATCAGACACAGTACTGAGTTTCTGTTCTCTTCCTCATTATAACTGCTCTTGATTCCTCAGAGTTAGCAGCTTTGGCTGCAGAAGAGGATAGCACGGCTTGACACTCTGCCTCCCTCCGGCTTCCTTCCTGTGCGCGCATACTCCTACACCACGCATCCTTAGCAGCCTGTCTACTCCTCAGTCCTACACTGACCCATGGAATATATTTGAATATATAATAATTTCCTTTTCTAGCTCACCAGGCCATTGGCTTTGTACATGCAGGAACAGATTTCTCACACCGTTGTGATGGGCCCTAATATGTGCTGGCCAGATCACCTGCAAGGGAAGGCTGGCTCACTGCCCCCCGCTGCTGGGGGTGCTGTCGGCCTCACCTGCAGAGCTGCCTCACCCAAGGTGCTGCTCCTTCCTGGGTGGCCTATAAACATGCAGGAATTTAAAGTGCTAGCCCTCTAGGCCCAACTTGGGACAATTCTGAATGGTCCTTTGAGTCCTACAGCCCCACAAGGGCTCAGGCAAGAGTGATGTTGGGCCTGGACTGCAGCACAAACTCTCCAACTCCTAATTTCCCATCCCTTCAACAAGTGTTGGCCCCAAGGTCTCTCCTTATTAAGCATCCTGCTTACTAAACTCTGTCAGAGTCTGCTTCCTAAAGAACTTAACCTGAGACAACTCCTGTATTTTCTCATTCTTTAACTGCCACTGGTCTATGTTTCTTAAACTGAGGGAAAATTTTTATAGAAATATTTCACAGCAAAATGACAGAACAACATAAACTCATCTAAGGGCTGACCCCACACAGCATTTTTTCAACACAAATTGAAACACTTGGGTGAGGGATCAGTTCACTAGGGAAGAATTAAGTGATCCTTACCCTTAAATGTATTCTCTGGGATCTCATGGGGACAGCATTATTACATGTGAGGGCAGCTCTAATTACAAGAAATAATTGCAGGTGAATACAAGGCAGTTCCCCCACCTCAGATGATAAATTATATTGAGAGACAAGGACACCCTGTGTGAACCGCTAATGCTTTCATCTCCATGACACTGCAAGGAAATGTCAAGTCCAAAAAATTAAACCGAAGGAAAAGCACATCTGACATACCTGCTCACAGGAGCTAGTTACTCTATCTGCAATGAGTTGAAATAATACCCATAGATCCACCTATTTGCGAATAATAAGTAAAAATCTCTAAGATCAGAGAGTAAGTAAGGTGTAGGGGGTATAAAACAAGGAAAGCTTCTTTCCTAAATGCTACATAACTTGAGGGCATATTCCAGATCTAAGCCTTACTTGGTAAAGTCCATCTTCTAGAAATCCTTGTGACTGATAAATACTCACTGTTAGCTAACTTTTAATTCCGTTCATCTTTAGGACACTTTAGAATCATCTGGACAGCTTTAAAAATACTGATGCCAGCATCCCCTCTCAAAGACTGTGATTTAATTGGGCTGGACAGTGGCCTGAGAATCAGGATTTTTCAAAGCTGTCCAGGCCATCCTAACTCACAACCAAGGTGTGAGAACCATTGCTCTGTGGGCAGTGAGATGCTGCTGCTCATCCTTTCCCATAAACCTCACTGATTCAGGTAATGCTCGCTGCCACGCTCTTCCTCGCTCGGTCATTCCTCTGCAATTATTTCTAAAACACTGTTAGAAGCGGCTTATGACTCCTCCCAGCTATCGAGCAGTGTCTGATCTTTTGCCTTCTCTGGTTGTAGTGACGTCACCCTACGCCAGTGTTCTATAACCCTGGAGAGGGGTCCTACTGCATGTGCTCCCCCCACGAAAGTCATATTCTGCCAAGTGCCATTGTCCCCAAGGCCCCCAGTACTGTGCAAAACCTTCCATGAATTGTCAGCATAGTCTCCAAGTCCTGGTACATAATATCCCAAACAGATCTTGTTTGAAAACAGTCTTTTGAGTCCATGAGACAAACTGGTATTCAAATATTCAGAACAAATCCCATGACATTCCCAAATCCCTCCTCATTATCCTTCAAACCTATTTGAAAGCAGAGCCTGTATTTCACTATAAATTTCCTCTCCATTTTGACGAATCCCCAGTTAACTCCTGTCTTCTCAACTTCTCATTTCTTTTTATTCTTCCCACCTATTTTACGGGCACACATATTCCTTAATTTCTAATCTCAGGAGCAATTCTGCTTCTATAAGTTTATCCTACAGAAATGCACATGCTTTTGCATAACGTTATATATTCAAGGATGCTCACATACATTATTGGCATTAGCAAGTAATTAGCAAATACCTAAGTGTCTTTCAATAAAACAGTGGTCAATAACTCCTTGGTATCCCCATCCTATGCAATATTAATGATACTAAAAGGAAGGAGATATATCTATTTGCACCTATATGGAAAATCTCTGATAGATATTTTTAACTAAAAAGACAGCAAGTTGCAGAATATAAAAATATTAAAAAATTGGTCTAGAAACTAATATAACATTATCTGTCAACTATACTTCAATAACACCATTTTTAAATAAGCTGTCTATATAGAAATAAAACACATACATATTTAAACACACACATATAAACACACAGATACATACAGATAGATAGAAAAAGGGATATGGAAGAACCCTCTAAGCTACTAAAAGTGATTAGACGTAGGGAGGACTCTGGAATTCAGAGTGGGGTGGGATGAGTGAAAATTTACACTTTTAATCATTTCTCTAATTTCTGCATTCTTTACATATATTTACAGACTGGGGAATTGTTTTAAAATTAAATGAGAAAATTACCCACCAGATTATAGTAATTAGGTCACTGGTAAACTTGGCGAGATCTTCAATGGTGGGGGTGGGGGTCAGAAGACCATGGGTGATAAGATCACCTCCAAACCTTTTCCTGCATTTTAATTATTCTTATAATATATAATGTTATTATAATAAATCTGTCACACAACCAAAGGTAGATCCAGGTTTTAAGGAACATGAAGCTTATATAATGTGGGGACCTCTCTTTAGGAAAAAGAACAGGATATTAATAATATAAAATTATATCAGCATAGAAAATCACAAATATCAAAAAAATGATAAAATACTCACAAAACTATAATATTTTATTATTGGTCTGACACACCTTCAATAGTAATTTTCCAGATATTAGCAACTGGCTCTGGATATTTCGTGCCTTTCTTCTCCCACTACTTAAAGTGCCCAGAGCCATAGGATGTGGTTACATGACCAGAGATTCTCTGGTCCTGTGCTTTCATTCCTATGCAAGGTGGGACAGCACAGTGGGTGATAGGAATATGCCTGGAAGACATTCCTATACTGGTATGCCTAGCAATAATTTATCTCTACATGGAAGTGACTACAAATGTACAATATATATATTAACCCTTAACCAAATGTATCTCTGAACCAATTTCTCTTGTGTTGGATTCCCAAAATCTCTGTGACCTTTCCAACACTCTCTGGCAGAAAGAGAAGTGTGACAGTGACTGAGATCAGACTTTGGGCGTCTGTGATCAAGAATAATTTTGAGAAAATTATCAAGGTGGGGGGAGACTGTCAGGAATATATGTGAAAGACTGAAGAAATACGGTAACAGGACATTTTGCCCAGTGTACCCTTCTAAGCTGAGTGTGAAAATAGCCCATATATACTGGTTGCATCACAAGCAGCTGGGATATTTCAAGATACCACAATTCGAACCATCTCCCCTCTATTAAGATCTGATGGCATTACTCTCTGCCTAAAAACCTGTGAAAGGTATTAACCACTCTAGAATCAAGTCCTGATTCCAAAACTCAACACTCAAGGCTTTTGTAATTGCTCCTGCTCCAAATTTCACATCTCACATTTACCCCAGGGTGTCCCCATACTAGTCACACCCACCTACTTGAGAGATTAGTCTCCAGGCAAGATACCCTTCCATATCCCACTGACTTTCTAGAAAATTTGTCCTTTCCTCTTCCTTCCTTTGGTAAAAACCTTACCAAACTCAAATAAACTCTGCCTTTTAGGTAAAGCACAGCACATTGTCTCTCATTGGAATTCACTGCTTCCTCTTCAGTCTCCCAAGGCATTTTGCATAGGATTCTATTATTACACATAGCATAACACATAACATAGTCAGGCTTGGAGTCGTAATTGTTCCCATGTGGACTATATGGGACCCAAGTGGATCTTACTGATCTCTGATTCGCATGCATGGAGCAAGCGATCAATAAATCTTCGTAGACTTGAATTAGGCTGAATAATTGCAAAATTATGTCACTGAAAGTCAGTCTTGTTAGAATGCCTGTGAATTGCCAAAGGTGGCCTTTACTGAAGGTTGTATAAGAGAATTACTAAGCAGTTATTGTACCCTAGTGTTAAAAGATATTTCTTTGAGAAAAAAAAGTTAAAATCATGACTTTCATACACACATTAAGTGAACACTTGAGATTTTAACTCATTAATTAATGAGGGAACCAGTAAAAAGTTAAAATTTGTTCAAAGAATTCTGAGAAGACATACATGTCTGGGCAATCAGGAATACTGAAATGAATTTACAAATAGATATAAAACAGTGAATAGCCACAAGGCAACAGTCAATTGGTACCAGATACAATTTACATTTTTATAGACAATAATCATTTGCATTACTATCAGTTTTCTACAATTTACAGAGTTGTAAAGTAGCTCAAAGCCAGTGAAAGACACAGATAACCTGGAAGAGTGCACCAGAAAGGACATCCATTTGTCATTTTTGCTCATTTCAAAGCCTGTCACATTTCCTAACAACCTCCCTCCCATGATCATAATAATTTAAGAGATTATTCTTGATCACAGAAAAGGCAGGTCTCATTAGGATTGGCCTAGCAGCTCCCTACATTTTAATTGCCTCTTTCCTTGCCCATCACCTCCATTAAAATGTCAACTTTCCAAGGAAAAAGACCAAACCAGTCTTTGTTTTAAATATTAATTCTTACTTCAATATATTAATATTTTCTTTGTTTTATGATAATATTTTAGTCAAGTAAAGCCATCATAATGTGTTTGTTCCCTCAGGTAGAATATGTGTGAACTGTGGAAGCTAACAATATTTCTTTCCCAAGTATGTCTTTATCTTGAAAAATGAGGTCTTCAGTAGTAGCGAGTAATGACCTAGTTTGCTGTATTGTTTAATATCAATGCGCTCAAACACTAAAGAGCATATAACAGTTCTGATATGCTTGTTGAAAGAAATATCACACAAGTAAATCCAGCTTTACTATTTGGTCTAAAAGAATTCCAACCATAGTAATACTATCGTTTATGAATTCTGCTACCAGTTTCCTATTTGTACTTATAAAAAGACCAATATAGAGACCCAATTAAAAGATGCACACTGTTTCTATAAAAGATTCAACATACAAATTGATTCTAAAATCCACTGCTATGTGTAATTACAATAGAAAACATTGAAAATCTTTTAAATGTCCAACCAAAGGGATATAGTTTTGCAAAAGGTGATTCATTAACAACATGTATTGTCATGCAGTTATTTTAAAATGATCATTTTGAAAACTATGCTTCCAAAAGAAAAAATATGATACATTACAACGAAATAGAACATAAAAGATTTATAACCTACTGAAAAATATATAATCATTCAAACAAGGCTCAAACAGTAATGATGCATATTGAAAAGAATTGAATTATAGGACACATTTTCTATTTTTGACACTTCCTTTGTGTTGCTACATCAATGTGTTAGACATTTTTAAAAAAGAAAGGAAGAAAGAAATGGTGTTTTATAAAATCTCTTCAGTAGCCTGTGATTTGGATCCTTGTAATAGAGTAAAGTAAAGGGTTTCATTATGCTTTGTTTTGCTAACAGACATCTGATGTCCTTCTCCTGGTGTGATTTTCATTATAGCTATTTTCAAAGTGCTTGAATTGGGATTAGTTACTTAGTAAGAGGCTTCTTGTTCTTTTAGTCACTAACACAATTTTTGTATGGCCTGAAATGCAGAATTCATCACTTTTGTTGAGTCCATTAAGGGCTGGGACACCATGACCTTGAAAAGTCCACAGGAGGAAGACAGACTACAATGGTATCACCATTCAAACAAGAGGCTTCGGATTTATCATCAGCCCTCCGACCCTTTCAGAGGGCACAGGACCTAAACAATCTGACATGATGGGCCACGCTTGCTTTTAGAAGTGATATATTAGACTGAAGTCTTGCTCTGGACTTCTTCATGGAAATTGGCAGGTGCAGGAAACAAGCTCTGGGGCAGTTTCATGCTCTTATGAAAATCAGCTTATGGAAAACATACCACTGGTCAGAAGATATTCTGTGACAAAAAGAATACCCAAAAACATATTTATATTCTGTGAAATGTGTAAACACCCATCTCAGGCATCCATAACACACTCTGGGAGAACCAAGTAGCTATGATGTAATAAATAGTAACTCATATTTATAAATTCCCCTAGTGGTTTATAAATGCGTATGTTCATTCCCTCACCTCCTCTCATGTTCCAGATAAAAAAACTAAACCAGGGCTGCCTGGTGACTCAACCGGTTAAGCATCCAACTCTTGATTTTGGCTCAGGTCCTGATTTCACAGCTGTGGGATCAAGCCCCGACTCAGGCTCCATGCTGAGTGTGGCTCCCTCTCTCTCTGCCTCTCTCCCTCCCCTGCTTGCACATGCACTTTGCACCTGTGCATGTGCTCTCTCTCTCTCTCTCTCTCAAAATAAATAAATAAACATTTTTTAAAAAGCTAAAACAAACTTTCTGTCTGAAGGGAGGAGTTTACATACTAGGATGCTTTTGAATATGCCATCTTTACTTCTATATATGCAATAAAACTATAAAGAGTATTATGTATATAAAATATCATATTAATTGGGTCTGGAGACCCATGATTCGGGGGAAGCCTGTATTCACTCCTTAGAAGCAGATGGATGCTCTCATCCAAACTTTGGTTCAGATACTAAGACTGATGATGCCACACGCTCACCAACATGGTATGGACAGCATTACTGCTCACAAAATGAAGCTCTCTGTGGAGAGCTGGGTCGGCTCCCAAACATGGCTAAGAGTGCCTTGAGAGCACAGAGAATAAAGAATGGCTTGGGGTTTGGGGTTAGTTATGGGATGGTGTGAGGGTTCCTACCTGTGGGCCAGGGCTTACATTGTTTGAATTTCATGCTGAGGAGGAAGAACCTGGGCTTTTTTACCACCCTTCCCACATGTGGGGCAAAAGGAAGAAGAGCGATGGAGATTAAAGGCTGCCAGTAGTCAAACATCAAAAATGGAGTCAGATTATCCCAGGAAGATAAAGAAGTAGGAATTCAAAATAAGTATATATTCCCTTACCGTTCCTATTAAAAACTCTTGCTCCCCAAACTGTTCCCTCCAAAGACGCTTACTCCCTCCAAATTATTAATTGGAATTTATAATCCAGTATGAAAACAATAAGCCAAAAATTAAAAGTAAAGAGAAAGAACAAGAGTCAATATATGCATAGTTGTGGAGTGGGAGCAGATGAGAGGAAAGTATGAGTGGGACTGGAGAAGGCAGGGCTGGAAGCATTTCGTGAAGGAGAAGTGGAAGGTACTGAGAAAGATAACGCACTTCTGATGAAGGAAATAGGATGTGTGAGGGCATGAAGAAAGAGACCATGACCCGCTAAGAAGATTTTTTTTTCTTTTATTTTTTTTTTAACCTTTATAGTTTATTGTCAGGTTGGTTTCCATATAACACCCAGTGCTCTTCCCCACAAGTGACCTCCACCAAGACCATCACCC
>CM053563.1:46482573-46497632 GCA_028646485.1 Cryptoprocta ferox
AAAGGATTCTTGGCTGCATATTTTTCCTGTTCATCACACTGAAGATTTCCTGCCATTTCTTTCCGGCCTGCCAAGTTTCAGTAGATAGGTCTGTAACCACTCTGATAGGTTTCCCTTTGTATGTTAGGGCCCTTTTATCCCTAGCTGCTTTCAGAATTCTCTCTTTATCCTTATATTTTGCCAGTTTCACTATGATATGTTGTGCCGAAGGTCGATTCAAGTTATATCTGAGGGGAGTTCTCTGTGCCTCTTGGATTTCAATGTCTGTTTCCTTCCCCAGATTGGGGAAGTTCTCAGATATAATTTGTTCAAGTACCCCTTCAGCACCTTTCTCTCTTTATTCTTCTTCAGGAATTCCTATGATAATGGATATTTTTCCATTTGATTGTACCACGCAGTTCTCGAATTGCCCTGTTGTGCTTCTGATCGATTTCTCTCTTTTTCTTGGCTTCCTCTTTTTCTATAGTTGTGTCTTCTAATTCACCTGTTCTCCTCTCTGCCTCTTCAATCCGTGCAGTGGCCACCTCTATTTTATTATGCACCTCATTTATAGTGTTTTGTAATTTGTCACAACTATTTTTAAGGTCCATAGTCTTTGTAGCAATAGCTTCTCTGATGTCTTCCATGCCTTTTTCAAGCCCAGTCAGATTAACGATTTTTATAGAGCTAACTTCCTCATCTTACATTATAGAGCAGATATTCATACAGTGTGGATAGCAGCATTATTCACTATAGCCAACGTGTGAAAACATTACTGAAATATCTGTCAACAGGTGAATTGACAAACCAAATGTGGTGTGTGTATATATATATATATAATGAAATATTTATTCATCCTTAAAAGGGCACGAAGTCTTGACACATGCTATAGTGTAGATGAACCTTGAGAACATTATGCTAAGTGCAATAAGCTAGATACAAAAGGACAAATCTTGTATGCTTCCACTTACATGAGGTACTGAGACTCCTAGAAACAGAAAGTAAGAGTGGTGGTTGGCAGAGGCTGGAGGAAAGAAGGAGTGGGGAGTTATTGTTTCATGGTTCCACAGTTTCAGTTTGGGAAGATGAAAAAGTTCTGGAGATGGAAGGTAATGATGTTGCACAACATGTAAAGGTACTTAATGCCTCTGTAGTCCATACTTAAAAATGACTAAAATGGTAAATTTTATGTATATTTTACCACAATAAAAAAACCTAAAAAATAAAAAGAAGGCAGTCCTTTCTCCCACCATAATAAATTGCACCCAAAACCAACCCACCCCACAAAAACAACAAAATAATCACAAGGAGATACTTGGTTTTGTTAGTATTGTGGACGAGTGTGGAGAATACTGTACTAGTATTTTTAGGGATAAAGGGTTGCCAGGTGAATAAAAAGTAATAAAATAATTTTGAGGGATCTGGAAATGGTTTTTGGGCACTAAACATTGTAGGGATGAGGCAAAAATGCATGTATGCTGTAAACACTAAAATATGCAACTATATATTTCCAATGCTTTCTTTCCCTTCCTCACCAACATGGGTTTGTCAAGTGTCCATTAGCCACTGTGCGTCTGCATAAGGTCACCATCATCAAGGAGTGTTTAGAGTGACAAATAGTGCTTTTGTTGATCCGTTCCATTCACAACCCAAGAAAGGACAGGGAACTAACAAGAGTATTTGTTAAATAAAATGTTAGCTCGGGGTTGAATTTTACAGTTTTATCCCAGACACTCCACATTTTTCTCTTATGTTTTAAAGTTTATTTATTTTTGAGAGAGAAAGGCAGAAAGAGAGAGAGAGAGAGAGAGAGAGAGAGAGAGAGAGGGAGGGAGGGAGGGAGGGGAGGGGAGGGGCACAGAGAGAGAATCTCAGCACAGAGCCCAATGTGGACTCAAACTCATGAACTGTGAGATCGTGACCTGAGCTGAAATCAAGAGCCAGAGTCGGACACCTAACCGACCAAGCCACCCAGGTGCCCCTTGTCTTACCTTTTAAAGGAATCAGATTTGTATGGTGGAAAGAACATGAATTTACGAACCACATAGTTGCCTCTCTGTTAATGTTGTAACCTTGAACTTCTCAATATTGGTTTCTTCATTTTGTAAGTTGGTGGAAATGACACTGACCTTTCAGGGTTTCTTTAAGGAGTAAATGAGATAAGGAAGGTGCCAAACCTAAGAGCCTGACACACAGCAAATATTGAGTAAATGCTAGTTTGTCTCCCATCCTCTACCTTCCCTCTTCACGGTTGATCAAGATGTCAGGGGTGTGGGTATTAGTTTGGAAGGCATAGTGTGGAGTGGTGGGTAAAAATGTGAGTAATAATGAATGCCAGCTGTCAGAAATGGAACCCCAGCTCAGCAATCTGCCAGCTGTGTAACCTCAGGCATGTTTCTCTAATCTCTCATTTTTCTCAGGAATATAATGTGGTGTATAAAATTATAAATGTACTCTACATTTTTTATGGAAACAGTGTGAACCAGAATTTATCAGAATTTCTGTGTTTGTAAGGTACTCTTCTGTAGTAGTACTTCAAACAGAAGGTACATCTCTAAGTGCAGTTGCATGTTTTATGAATACAAACTATCAAAACCAAAAAAAAAAAAATTCAGTCAGCCGTGATAGAGGAAAAACTAAATTAACATTCTATTCTTTCTAGAGAAAATGAAATTACAAAATTGTTGCCATGCAAGAGAGCAATCAGAGTATATAGGTTACGAAAAGGAAAACAAGCAGAAAAATATTTTCTGGATGCGTTTTAGGCACCTAATTAATATAAGTGTCATGCGTCTGCATTTTGTAGTAACAGTGGTATTTTTCAGATTTTTATAGATAATTTCTTCGTAATTTCTCATTCTAAATCAACACACACATTTGTACACAATTCTGTATTTGTCATTTTATATTCTTTTTCTTTAATTGCACATCATAAGTTGCTCCTGGGATTGCCTCTTACCAGATGCTCATTCAAGCAAGTTGATAAAGTCAGAGCCCAGACTAGAGCAGGTGGTTTGGGGCCGTCGAAGGCGAGAATTCTACCCACAGAATCCTGTTGTCTTTCTAGAACTATCCCCAAAACCTTGAGTGATGAAAATAAACAGAAGAAAAACTAATTCCATAACTACTCTTTGAAAGTTTTATTATTATTTTCAGATTTTGAGACTTCTTTTATGCCTGGCACTGTGACCACTCCACATGCATTATCTCACCTAATAACCACAGCTCTATGGGGTATGTGCTGTTATTATCTCAACATAATAAGTGAAGAAAATGAGGTTTGGAAAGATAAGCCCCTGTGCACCGTCTCCAGGCTAGAGACCCCATTATCAGGTGTTTGAGAAGCATGACAGGACCAGAGATTATGACAAGTCAGGAGGGAGGTAGGCATTCCCACCTATTTGAAGACACGTGTGGCCACATTACTTGGTGAGTAGCTGCGTGCTATTTTCTCCTTGTACTTCTTGTACTCCTTGTACTCCTTGTGCTGTGGTTGATGAATGAGGAAATGTGGAGGCCGCTACTGAGACTTGGGAAACCTAAATTTTTCTAATTGCTAAATAGGGATTGTGGCACTTTCACAAGCTTCCATTTATCCCAACTAAAGAGGGCTTGTTGGGGGAAGGGGTCAGGGTTTTTTAATTGTTTGTGATTTTAATATGAAAAAGTGCTTTCCAAAACTAGCATGTTTTTGTCATGATTAAAATGATCTTTCTACCTTATTTCATTTTTTAAAACTTTAAACGCAAAGGCTCAACTCCCTTGACATTTTTATTTAATTAAAATGATTTACAAACTAAATAAACAAATAAGTGAATTAATCATAGTAACTGCAATAATATTACCATTTTGTGACCCAGATTGAGGTCAGTATATGTAAATGATGCAAAATTAAGAGAAGGGGGAGTCCTCATTTTTTCAACCGTGAAAAATGATGTCACAAGCCAGGCACTTTATCTTCCAAATTAATTTTTAGATTGTTTAATCTTTGCATAATTTATATAAATGGAAACACTTTTATGATGGAGAGTCAATAGGAACTTTTGTATACGTTAAATGGTATATTAAAAATGAAAGTATAAAAGAGATATATTTGTATAAATAGTTTGGTGGCATTCAAGACATGATTTACAGAGTGATAATTTTAAGTTTTAGAAATAGAATTTAATAGTCTTAAACTCTTCACCGTTCTTTTTTCAAAACTCACACCAACTAGGGAAATAGTATTTTCAAAAACCCCCATATAATCAATATCCATATTCAGCAAAGATCAACCTTGCATCCCTCTCTCCCTTTTTTTAATCCCCTCATGTATTTTACTGAAGAATTTTAAAGTGGGTTCCATATACCATGTGACTGGATCCATTAGAAGTGGAGTTGATAACATGGAAGGCAAAGGTAATGCATGGTCCCTTAGATGACAGAGTTTAAAATCTGGTTTAGGAGATTGTACTTTGTACCACAGACCTTGAAGCCAGTATATGGCTTCATATATATGCCATATATATATAAACCATGGTGCATCTTGGTTTATAGTCAATTTCCTAAAGCTCTGGCCTATGCTTTTTGTGGAAAGTAATAGAATAAAGATAATCACCGTGGCTTGTAACATTTGAAGACATTAATGGAGAAGTGTGTATGTGGGCAGGGAGGGTGTACCAGCCCAGGAGAGATTGGAGAGAGCTAAGAAGAGGGCAGTGAATACACCTGAGATTTTGGAAGAGCTACTGGCATGGTGAAATGGTACTTAAGGAGGAGAAATATATATAGGATGAACCTGAGCATAAATGGGGTCCTGGGGAACTTGGGTACGCTTGCCGGTAGTGCAGGCATTAGTTCATGAATGATTAGAGTAGCAATAGTGGGAATCAAGAGGAGGAAAATCTTCAGATACCATCAGTAAATACACATTTTTTTCTGACTAGAAAATAAAATCATTCAAAAAATTCCAATAGTGATTAATTTGGACAAGATAGAAAAGTATGGAAAAGAAAACCATGTTTTTATAGGCCAGAGACGATGATTATTAACATTTTTCCTTGACTCTGTTTTTTAATTAATAAGTCTTATTTTTAAGAGCAATTTTAGGTTCCAGGAAATATTTAGCAGAAAGTACAGAAAGTTGCCATACATATATTCCTTGTTCCCCCCACTCTACAACCACCCCAGCTATCAACATCATATACCAGAGTGGTATATTGTTACAGTCCATGAACCTATGCTGATTTACCAATATCATTCAAAGTCCATTATTTACATTAGGCTTCCCTCTTGGTGTTACACATTGTGGGTTTGGACAAATGTACAGTGACATGTATCTACCACTATAGTATCATAAAGAATAGTTTCACTGCCATGAAGATCTTCTGTGCTCCATTTATTCATCCCTCCCTCCCCCTTAATTCCTGATTTAGTCATATAATTGGAATCATACAGTATGTATCCTTTTCAGATTTTCTTCTTTCCCATAGCAATATGCATTTGTTTCCTCCATGTCTTTTTATGGCTTGATAGATCTTTTTTTTTTTAATATTGAATGATATTCCATTGTCTGGATTATCACAATTATTTGTGCATTCATCTACTGAAAGACATCTTGGTTGCTTCCAGGTTTTGGCATTTGTGAATAAAACTGCTACAGATGTATGTGTATAGACTTTTGTGTGGACAAAAGTTTTTAACTCCTTTGGGTAAATACTAAGGAGTATGATTGCTGGATTGTATGGTAGAGGTATGTTTAGTTCTGTGGGAAACTATCAACTTCCAAAGTGTCTGTTCTATTTTACATTCCTACTAGCAGTGGACGAGAGTTCCGGTTGCTCCACACCCTTACAAACATTTGGTTTTCTGTTCTGGATTTTAGCCATCCTGATGGATCTGCAGTAGTATCTTGTTTTCATTTCCATTTTTCTGATGACAAATGATGTGTGGAGCATCTTTTCACATGCTTACTTGCCATGTGGATTTCTTCTCTGGTGAGGTGTCCCTTAACTGTTCTGCCCATTTCCCCACTAGCTTTATTGAGGTATGGTTGACAGGTAAAAATTGTATATATTTAAGATATACAGTATAAGTTTGATATATTTATACATTGTGAAATGATCATCACAATTGAGCCAGTTAATAAATCCATCACCTCATATAGTTACTGTTTTTTTTGTGTGTGTGTATGTGTTGAGAACACTTAAGATCTATACTCTTGGCAAATTTCAGATATCCCGTACGTCTTTATTAACTGTAGTCACCATGCTGTATGTTACATCTCCGGAACTTATTCATCTTATAATTGAAAGTTTGTATCCTTTAACCAGCATCCTTCCACTTCCCCTACTTCCCAGACCCTAGCAGTCACCATTCTGCTCTGTTTCTATGAGTTCATTTTACAGAGAGCAGAGATCATAGTAGGATAGGCAGCTAACATAGCCCATAGCAGACAAGAGGTCATCCTTTTGGACATTTAGATAACAGAACTATCTATTATGTATCTTCCACTTAAACCTGCTCTTTAGCCATAGATTGAATATAGAAATGAATGAATAAAATGCTTGGTCTTTGATAACTTGTAATCTGGACTGAAGATTAACTCAATCCACTGGTAGAAAATCTGGAACCATAGTGTGAGTACCCTGAAATTTTGTGTCCAGAGAAAATTTTCAGCGAATCTGAACTTAAGTGAATCTGAAGTATCGTATTAACCAAAGTTTCTAGCTTTTACATAAGTGTGAAAGCTTTGGAAGCATCAAAGATTTAATATCCCTTAGCTGTGCTTGAGCCTCAGAGGCACACACAGATGGGCTCTTTACCATCTTCTCACTTAACCATGAACACTAAGCAAGGGGATGTTTCAAGCTCCTTTCCTGAAAACGCTGCCATAGAAAGATAAAAGCTTCAATAAAAAGGTTTAATCAAGGGAGTGATTTCCTATATTCTTATTGGTGTTATGTCCTAGAGCAAAGCTTTCCCATAACGGTTCTTGGTACGTGTAGACATGGGTTATTCTCTTCATATGTGAATCTGAGATTGGTATATATTACGGTTGATTTTACATGACATATCCAGGTAATGTACAATGATTTTTTTCTGTTACATAAACATTGGGATCTTAATGGATAAAAATTTGAAATTCTTTGAGAACTATAAGGAAATGTATGTTCACTATTATTATATGATTTAGATATTAAATATCAATGTAAAACCCTCATAATCCCATAATCACAATACTGGCTGCTAACATTTTGGTAGGTTTCCTTACCAGATCTAATTTAATGTCATTTAAAAGCATAAAATTCATGCATGTTCATTTGTAAGAAATGAAAGTGGTACAGAAAGTAGATACCAGTTGCTTCCTCAAACCCCAAGACTTGCTCTCCAAGATTAGTTAGTGCTACTGGTTTGTAGCCTATTTTTCTGGTTATTTTGGCATGCTTATTTTAAAAGCTTAGAAAACATTTGCCACCACCCATCGTATTGTTCCATGAGAAGAAGAGTTGGATTTTACTTAACAAAGAGAGACTGTTCTGAGGGTTATAATAGATAATGCGTTTGACTTAAATATGAAAATCTTCCAGTTCAGCCAGAGAACCACTTTTGCAATTCACTTAAGTTCTTGGTACCATTTATCATATTACAAAGAGATGATAATACCTTTGGAATGTATAATTATTATTTCATGAATATTTATAGCACAGCTACAATATGCTTGGTATAGTGGTGGGTACTCAGAGGACTATGGAAAAGATACTGAGCAAAGTTTGTGTGTTCAGTGCAAAGGAAAGAATGAAAATTTGGTGACTGGTATTTCCATTTTTATGTAACAGATACCCCCAGTGCTTAGTGGCAGTGCCCCTAATAGTTAGATCACAGATATATACAGTTTCAGCAGGGCTCTTATCTCTGCTTCATGCAGCATCATTGAGCAGGCTTTTGGCTGAGGCTCACACACCTGATTGGCAATTTGGTCCTGGCTATTGGCTGTGAACTTCGCTGGGGATAGGGCCCTTTGACCTTGCTTCTTCCCTGCATGGCCGTCCTTCAATACTTAGTTGTAGCATTGTGGCTGGGTTCCAACAGTTTAGCATTTCAAGAGATAGAAGAGCTGCCAGGTTCTTACTTCTTTGGTCTGAAAACCAGACAGCATCACTTCTACCATACTCTGTTAGTCAAGCTGGCGTGAACCAGGTTCAAGTTCAGGGGACTTAGACCTACTTCTCAATGGTATGTGTGTTAAAGGAATTTCAAGTTGTGCTGTGTGTGTGTGTGTGTGTGTGTGTGTTTATTTAATGTGGCACTGTCCTCATTCCTCTGGTATGATCACTTATCTTTCTGTGGGGAACTTCTTCACCCCTACCACCCATTCCATAGAATGCTGGTGGGGGCTTCCACTAAGTTTTCTGTCCATTGACCACAGACTGGGTATATGATTTCAGTGTGGCCAACAGGAATAGTATATGCATATGGCCAAAATGAATGGGCCTGGAGTGAGCACATGGTTCCAATGGGTCTATCATACTCTTTCTCTGGGACTATCACAACAGAACCAAGATAGAGCATCCTCCCCAAGGCTTCTGCTATTGCTTGTGATAATGGTAAAAGCCTGTGGCCATGTATTCAGTCTTTGCCACATAAAAAGAGCTTGTCTACAATATGTTTGAATCTCGTATGCCATATAAATGCTGACATATTAGATTCCTGGTATAAGTTTCCTGCCTTGGTAATAATATCTACCTTGCAAGGTTGTTATAAGGACTAAATGGGACATGGTAGGCACTCAATAGATGGATTATGATTATCATAGCATTATTGATTAATATAGGTATAAATGGATGAAAATCTTGAAGTTTTATAAAACAAGTTACCAAATGTTTGAAGCTATATAGATCTTACCTTTTGGAGGGCACGAAAAGTTGATCAAAGGAAAAGATGTTAATTATCTAGTTAGCAAAAGTGAACACACATAAAATATATATTGATTTGCATCCAGAGATCCACATTATGAGAAGTCTCAACGTAGTTATTAGAATAATTAGACTTTACAAATGTGTGATATTGAATTGTACTTGATTTGTTTTTCTTATCTAAAATATGATGAATTAAATACATTTTTATGTGCACATGTGACAACAGTGGCAGTATTTACTTCTTGTAGGCAGCATCTCAGCAGATGTATCTAGAAGGCATGAATTGTTACAAGGATGAAAGAGGGAGTGTAATGTCAATATAAGGGGACAATACTCATTTCAGAAGTGATATCCTCACAAAAATTTAAATATAAACATTTCACAAAAATGGAAATGTACTGACAACTGCAGATACATCCACAATTACATTGACATATTTTTTTTATTTCTACATTTTATAAAAAAACCTAACAGTTTTGTCAATGACTGAATATATATCTCATCTGTGATAAACTCTGTTTTCAGTTTTGGTACCATATGTGGCTCAGTTTTTTATTCATATCTTCCTCCAAACGGTCTAAGTATACTTTCTTTCAAATAGAGTACATATCATGTAAAGTTGTCCCTAGACTAAATACTACTGCTCTCCAGTGGCTATAGTATATTCAACTCAGCATAAAGCATGGGATGATGGTTAATGCAGTTGTTTTCAATGGGTTACTCACTTACTGGAACGCACAGACACATATGCCAACAATAGTAAATGAGATACGCCTTCAGGAGGAACCAGAAGTAGAAGCTTAGACAAAGGGCAAATGTATGGTACATACTCCCTGGATAATTTGTGGAGCAGCGAAGAGTGCTGTGGCCCGTTGAATGTGTTCATTATGCTTTGTATCAGTGAGTTCTCATGCAGGAAAGCTAGATCTCTAGATGTAGGAGCGGTTGAAGTGTTCTAGATGGGTAGATGGATGGAAATCCCTGCCAAAGATGTATCTGATCACTGTACTGTTCTAACTCACAGGAGTGGCCTTTTCTGTCACACACAGATATGTCATGCCATGGTGGGTCTTTGAACGTGAAGCATTTTGGAAGTGCACTGGAGAGAAGTGAGATCTGTGGTCCATGATAATCTGGCTCTCCTGGCTTGTTGTTTTTAGCCTTTATCATTTTTTATTTTGTTGCTGTTCTCAGTGTTCCCATTAAGTAAAGACTTGTTGCCCATAGCATTTTGTATACAAGAAAGCATAAGTTAATAAGGTCTTTTTCCCCCTCTTTCTAAGCCTGAAGGAATAGTGGGAAAATCAACAAAAATAACGACTCGAGATAACTGAGGAAATGGCTCTGCATATGTTCAAATTTCAGGCGCTTCTGACTTACATCTCAGTGCTGAGATGAAAACATGTGGGTAGGATGACAATACTGTTAAGGGGGTTCATAGGCCATTGAGAGTAAATCAGTTTGTGCCACGGAGGCGAGAATCAGCAGTGGAGTACTACAGGGTGTCTGTCTCTCCTCGGTCTGTTCCTCAACATGTGGGGAGGATATAAGTGTGATTTTTATAATTTTTTTTAAGTGAAAATGGTCTTGATGAGCTTGAATAATCCATAGGTTGCATGTAAGAGTATAATAGAGCCGCATATAATGGTATCCTTCACTTAGATCTTTATACTAACTGTAGTATGTGGACAAAGAAAAAACACAGTATGTATAGTAAGCTCCCATTTTGTGGAAAAAAATCAAAAGAGCTACATGTTTATATAAACACACCTGTGTGCATATGTATCTGGGACCATTTCCAGAAGGAGATGCAAATATGGTGACAGTGGTTGCTATAGAGCAGGCCTGAGGGACTGGGGATCTGGACAGCAGGTGATACTTACCTTGTGCTACATACATTTTTCTGTTGCTTGAATTTTTCTTTTTAACTATTTAATTTTTGAGAGAGAGAGCGAGCGAGCGCGCGCACCCATGTACAAGCAGGAGAGGGACAGAGGGTGAGGGAGAGAGAAGCTTAAACAGACTCTACTCCCAGTGCGGAGACCAACACAGGACTCAATCTCGTGAACATGAGATCATGACCTGAGCTGAAATCAAGACTTGGACGCTTAACCGAATGACCCACCCAGGTGCCCCAACTGTTTAATTTTTTAAAATGTCCATGTGTTAATTTTTTTTTAATGTACTTAATCAGAAGGGGCAAGTGAGGATACAAAGTAAGGAAGATGTGGATTAACAGGAGCCAAATTGGAAAACCCCTAGGGATTATGGTAATTGTAAATTCAAGTTTGAACGTGGTCTCTGTTGCAGTTAGTTGACAACAAAGTGAATTTATTGGATTTCAGTTGTTTATCTTCCTTATTGGGCCATGATGGTCTCTTAGAATGCAGAATATACATTCTAGGAGATACCAAGGGATACATGAAGAACTGAGGTTAAGGTGCCCATTGCTCAAATAATTTATGTTTGGACAGTTGTGTCTGATCAAAGACCTGGCACCCTATTCTAATTACCTGGTTAAAGGAGCAGGTGTAATAGGCCAGGTGTTATGCTTAAATTAGTTTTTTTAAATGTTTTAAATGGATCTTCCATTTCTTAGATGGGTTCTCTATTGTTATTCTCTTAGGGTTCTAGTTTTACTCCAAAACCAGATTACCATGCTAGATGCTTAGACTTGAGCCAAGAACAAAAATAAAACCAAACATATACAAAATGATGAATTAATTTTTTATTTGTAGGAAAGTTTATTGTCAGTAAAGATTTCTCAGCATTAGCCTAAATTATGAAAAGTGGTGTAAAATCAACTTTTTTGACATCTTAAGATATTTACCATAGTGTAATAGAGGAGAGTATATAATTCCAAAGATGTTTTCCGTTTTGAGACTATATGTAATCCTTGTTTTTAGGTAGAAAATATGTTTACTCATTTTGCCATACTGCAACTGTGTTTAGCAGAACTTCTCCTTCATACTTGATATTCTTATTAGCATATACATATGTTTTTGCATGGTGTTCAGTAATATCAATTTCACTTTGAAAAAAGGTAGCAATACAACAGTGTTTGCTGGTGTAAAAACAATTAAATCTACTGAATTAATTTATGTATGAGGATATAATGTGGTTAGAACATTTGGTGGCATGTTCTAGGCTAACAATGTAACTGGATTTCCTATGTTGATTCATACTCTGAGTCATTAATTGCATTAGAGTATATCAGAACAGTATTTGATATCCTTTAAAGCCGCGATAAAAATCTACTTCCATCAGAAACCGTATTTTATTTTTTTTAACTTTTTTTTTTTTTTTTGAGAGAGACACAGAACGTGAGCAGGGGAGGGGCAGAGAGAGAGGGAGATACAGAATCCAAAGCAGGCTTCAGGCTCTGAGCTGTCACTACAGAGCCCGATGTGGGGCTCAAACCCATGAATGCGAGATCATGACCTGAGCTGAAGTCAGACGCTCAACCGACTGAGCCACCAGGTGCCCCAGAAACTATTGTAGAATATAAATACAGAGTATGTAGGTATATATTCTGTGTAAATATGTAGAATAAAAAATTGTGCCTGGAAGAGTTCTGACCACATCAGCCTCCGTGTGCTCTTTCCCTCTCCCTATAGCCTTTTTTTTTTTTTTAAACTATGAGAGAACAATCTGGATGCTGGGGAAGTTGGAGCCAGCCTGGCATTAAACAAAGAGGCACAGATAATCTTCCCTAGTTACCGTTGAGCTTTCTCCCAGCGCTAAAGCTGAACCAACCGTACTCCCAAGCAAATCTATTTTAACCACTATTTAAAGAGATTCCTGCAAGAAACAGCAAACCTTTCTCACAGGTGCGGATCATTTTGGCTTCATCTCTGCCTTCCTCGGAGCGGGTTGTTAGAATAGTTTGTGTTGCTCACGGCAGCGCCGGAAGAGATGGCAGGTCCAGGTAGGGGTGTAGTGGACACCTGCTGCAGCGGAACTCCGCTCATTCCCACACCTGCCGAACAGCTGGCGCCCTGCTTGGGGACAACGACACAAAGAGCCCGTTTAAGTGAGTTACCCTATTTGATTTGAGTCAGAAGGAAATTTAGTATATTGGGGGGAAAACTCAAAAAAGATTGTAAGCATAACTGTAATGTGTGTAGATGGAATGTAGCTAGACAGATCATACCAATAGTTATCTTTGGATGGAGACCTCATGATTCTTTTAATATTCACTCTGTTTTCCTGGAGTTTTCACATTTTCTATAATATGTATCAGTACCTTTCATAATCAGAAAAAAAAGTTATTTAAACGTTTTTTGCTTTATCCAAGCATCGCCTATCTAAAAGGGTCATAGGATAATAAGACATTTTAGGATTGAAGTATTCTGTGGTCATGATTTACTCCCTTGACTCTCTTGTTTCTGCAATAGAGGAAACTAAAAGCATTTCCCAAAGCATTTCCTTTCCTCCAACTCTTCTTAACCACAATTTAAGGAGGAGACATTCTACTTAAGCATCCCTCTTGCCAGATTATTCCCAATTATGTAGTGCTGTTGGTGGTTCATTCCAAAGGGAGACCCATTTTCAGAGCTCTGTGGGGAGACTAGTGGTCACTTGGAGCCACAGACCTGATGAAAGACACTGAAACTTTGCAGGAGAAAAAAGCAGATAATAAATCGTTCAACCTATAAAAACTGACTCAACTGGGTCTAAGAGTCATTGGTAACTTTGATCTATTCCTCATCTGCTTAATTTACTTATGGGGCAGTTCTGGCTCTGTGGGTCTTGAAACTGGAAAATAGACTTCTTGATAGTAAATCCTTTTGAAAGATTAGGTAGAAAGTTGGTTGCCATGTTCACAGTGAAATGGTTCAGACTTCTGGGAAAATGCACAAGAAGCTGGCAACCGTTGCCTCTTGAGAGGAGACTTGGGCTTCTGGATTGGGGGTGACCTTCTTTTCCTCATGTGCCCTTTGATACTGTTCGCACTTACAACTTTGCATTTGTGCTGCTTTTTCAACTTAGCAACAAGTAATAATAGTGCTTAGCTCAGACTTTAATTTTCTGACTTTTCCTGATGTGACTTGTATATGCTACCAGGGATGACCTCATACTAAATGTATGTGAAAAAATTTTTTCAGGAAAGGCAGGAATATAAGCTGGTTCCTAAAATAAACTTTTATGGAATATAATTGGATGTACTTGGCTCTCAACTTTTTTCCCCTGATGCAAAGGCTCTTGAGTATAGCACTGTCCTGAGGAGCAATGTTTCTACTTTGTGAGGTGTCATGAGATATTACTTATATCTTTTTGTACCTTTAGAAAGGGAGGGGGCCTCATCCTGTCTTCTCCCAGATTTGGTGTCACCATCTCCACTCTCATTACCTTTCTTGCTTTTTGGATATCATCAGAAAGTCACACAGACAACTTATACTCAACCTCTTTAAAACATTTTTTTTCTGTGGGCGCATCCAAGTCAGAAGGCTGAGAGTCACTCCTGATTGTCTTTGCACTTCACTCTGTATCCCCCCACCCTTCATAGTCCCCCCATGCAGTCACCCACCAAGTCCTGAGGCAGCTAAGTCTTTGAAATCTCTCATGCCTCTCTCTTCCTTCCCCACATGGACCACTCTCACTCATTTTCTCAGCTCATTTTTGCATCAGTGCAAAATCTTCACATAAATATCCTTGCTTCCAGTCTGGTCTCTGTCTCATTCACCCCTCAATAGGCTGCCAGGTGGTTCCTCTAAAATGCATATGTGATCTTGTTGCTTTTTAAGTTCAAAATCCTTTAATGACACACTTTTCTTTCTATAATATTACTCTCAAGGTTATTCCTGACCTACTCTGGATGGAAATTTCCAGCTTTATTTCATAGTACTCTTCTACACGATAGTCACGCCCAATCTCTTAAAAATCTGGCGAGAGAAGGGACAAGATGGCGGAAGAGCAGGGAGCTCTGTAATCCACGCACACCCGTATGGATTGAACTGAGAAGGACTGAAGGGATAAAACTCGGATTTGCAAGTGGGGGAAAGAAGAAACAGACGCCAGAAAGAAGACAACCTCAAAGATGCCTGAGTGAGTGACTGTGATCTGGGAAATTAGGGGATGGGCGGTCCCGGTGGTACAGGGGAAGGAGCCCCTGAGCCCAACACAGGGAGAGCGCGCTGTGCCCCGGAGAGACCAGGGGAAGAGAAAGAGAGACGGAAAACG
>CM053563.1:46498132-46592848 GCA_028646485.1 Cryptoprocta ferox
TCATCACCAAGACAGTATGGTACTGGCACAAAAACAGACACATAGACCAGTGGAATAGATTAGAGAGCCCAGAACTGGACCCACAAATGGACGGCCAATTAATCTTTGACAAAGGAGGAAAGAGTAGCCAATGGCAAAAAGATAGCCTCTTTAACAGGTGGTACTGGGAGAACTGGACAGCAACATGCAGAAAAATGAAACTAGACCACTCTCTTACACCATACACAAAAATAAACTCAAAATGGATGAAGGACCTGAATGTGAGACAGGAAACCATCAAAACCCTAGAGGAGAAAGCAGGAAACAACCTCTTTGACCTCAACCGCAGCAATTTCCTATGCGACACATCCCCAAAAGCAAGGGAATCAAGAATCAAAATAAACTATGGGGACCTCAGCAAGATAAAAAGCTTCTGCACTGCAAAGGAAACCATCAAAAAACCTAATAAGCAACCGATGGAATGGGAAAAGATAGTTGCAAATGACATATCAGATAAAGGGCTAGTATCCAAAATCTACAAAGAACTCACCAAACTCCACACCCGAAAAACAAACAATCCAGTGAAGAAATGGGCAGAAGACATGAATAGACACTTCTCCAAAGAGGACATCCAGATGGCCAACAGACACATGAAACGATGCTCAGCATCACTCATCATCAGGGAAATACAAATCAAAACCACACTGAGATACCACCTCACACCGATCATAGTGGCTAAAATGAACAAATCAGGAGACTGTAGATGCTGGCGAGGATATGGAGAAACACACTCTTCTACACTGTTGGTGGGAATGTAAACTGGTGCAGACACTCTGGAAAACAGTGTGGAGGTTCCTCAAAAAATTAACAACAGAACTCCCCTATGGCCCAGCAATATCACTGCTAGGGATTTACCCAAGAGATAGAGAAGTGCTGATGCACAGGGGCACATGTACCCCAATGTTCGTAGCAGCACTTTCAACAATAGCCAAATCATGGAAAGAGCCTAAATGTCCATTGACTGATGAATGGATCAAGAAGATGTGGTTTATATATACAATGGAATACTACATGGCCATGAGAAAGAATGAAATCTGGCCATTCGCAGCAATGTGGATGGAACTCGAGGGGATTATGCTAAATGAAATACGTCAGGCAGAGAAGGACAGATACCATATGTTTTCACGCATAAGTGTAACAGGAGAGACTTAACAGAGGACCATGAGGGGGGAGAAGGGGGAAAAATAGTTGGGGAGAGGGTAGGAGGCAAACCATGAGTGACTCTTGAATACTGAGAACAAACTGAGGGCTGATGGGGAAGGGGGAGAGGGGAAGGGGGTTGATGGGCATGGAGGAGGGCATTTGTGGGGATGAGCACTGGGTGTTATATGGAAACCAACTTGACAATAAACTATAAAAGAAAAAATAAATCTGGCATTAAAACAGAAAAAATAAATAAATAAAATTATCCTATTTTATCCTTTGAAAAAAAACTTAATTTGAAATCAGCTCTGGTGACCCTGAAGTCCCCCCATCCCCAACCCTACCCCCAGTGGTTGGCTCTGAGGCTGGAGCTGGGAGGGAACACCTCTGTGGTTCTGCCTCAGTCACTGCTCGTCAGAGGTAAAGCCTCATGTAAAAACTCTGCCCTGCATTACTCAGGGTTACTCCACCATAGTCATCATAGGCTTTTATGAATAATGTATAAAAGTCTTGGTGTGGACATACATCTTCTCTAGGATAGATTCCTACCAGTGAAATAACTGGACCACGTTGTAATTCCATGTTTAAGATTTTAAGAGACTGTCAAGTGTTTGCTAAGTAGGTATAATTTTTTTTTCCAGCAAAGGTGGGAAGATATCAGCCATTATTTATTCAAATATGTCTTTGACTCATTTCTCTCTCTCCTTCTCTTTCTGCAATTCCCATTATGAATACACTGGTTGACTCATGATGCCATCCCTCACAGGTCTCTGAGGGTTTGTGCATTTTTCTTTTTTTTTTCTTTCTTTTATTTGGATTGGATGAATTTTTTTTAAGGAGTTCTTTTTTTTTATGTTTTATTTATTTTTGAAAGAGAGAGAGAGACGGTGTGAGCAGGGGAGGGTCAGAGAGAGAGGGAGACACAGAATCAGAAGACAGGCTCCAGGCTCTGAGCTAGCTGTCAGCACAGGGCCTGACGCGGGGCCCGAACTCACGAACCGTGAGATCATAACCTGAGCCGAAGTCAGATGCTTAATCGACTGAGCCACCCAGGTGCCCCCTAAGGAGTTCCTTTTTAAAGTTTATTTATCTTGAGAGAGAGAGCACGCAAGCAGGAGAGGAGCAGAGAGAGAGAGAGAGAGAGACAGAGAGAGAGAGAGAGAGAGAGAGAGAATCCCAAGCAGACCCCATGCTGTTAGCACAGAGCCTGATGTGGGGCTCGAGCCCACAAACCGTGACATCATGACCTGAGCTGAAATCAAGAGTCAGACACTCAACTAACTGAGCTACCAGGCGCCCTCTGGATGAATTCTATTGCTTTATCTTCACATTTTCTTATTCTTTCTTCTGCCGAGCACTTTCAGTGAATTTTTCATTTACTGTATTTTTCAATTTCAGAATATCCATTTGGTTCCTTTTAAAATAACTTCTGTCTTTTCATTTGGATCATTTATTAGATGACTCAGTGTCCTCATACTTTAAGTATTAAAACATGCTTTCCATTAGTTCTATGAGCTTATTTATAATAGCTACTTTGAAGTCTATCTTCTAAGTCCAACGTCGGGATCCCTCAAAAACAGTCTATTGCCTAATTGTTTTCCTTGTATATACTTCACACTTTCCTATTTATTTGTATGTGTCACTAATTTTGTTGAGAACTGTAACTTTTAGATATTTTATAACAACTCTGGATTATGATGTCCTGATATGGATTTTTTTTTGTTCTTGTTTGTCTTTGTTTAGTGAGGTACTAGGATTAACCCTATAGAGTCTGTCTGAGCTGCAGTGTGTGGACACTGTTCTCTGCTCCCTTTTTTTTTTAATATTGTTTTTAGTTTTTATGCCTAATGGCATCCCAGAGGTGTCTGGGTCAGCAGAGCTTAGGAGTCAGCCAGCATTTCATTACAGGTTGTGCTCAAATACCTTGAGCAGTAAAGGCTTCTACTCTTTGCCAATGAATCTGTATATAGGTTGAGAAATATATTAATAATTCAAGTAATTTGTAAGTCGGCTGAGCCTTATTGTATCACCTTTGCATATGTGCAAGGCATTGGGTTTAGCCAGAAACAAGTAAAATGCTAGGACGCTTCCTGGCGTCCCCTAAGCGTACGCAGCCTTATGCACGTATATACTGTAAAAACTTCCAGGTACACGTGAAGTGTCTCGTTGTCCACATGGCCCTTTCATTTCCACATTTCCCTCTTAAATTTCTGGCTAGTCCACTTCCCATCGCCTTCCTCATCCAGGATTACATCAGACTACCTGTTAGATTTGTCTTCCTTGTTCATTTCTGTTTCCAACAATGCCCAAGGACATTCCCTTTCTCCAAAGTGCACTCCAATTTAAGCCAACCCTCTCTGATAGCAAATCTTCTTTAAGTGCCCACAGAATATCATCCTGTCCAGAGAGGATCACCTTTCCTCCAGAGCAGTTGAAGTCCTCTCAATTCTGGATAGGCTAGAGAAAAATATTACCCATTCCTCATGTCTGCTCCATCATTATAAACTGGAGAACTCTGTAACAGAGCAGGCATCTGTTGCCATAGTTCATTAAGTGCTCTATGAGCAGCCACTTACAGGAAGGAAGAGGAAAAGGAAATATTCAATCAAGTGTTTTTTCACTCCCCTGCATTTTATTCCCTCATTAGATTTTACCTCAGAACCAAAACAAAAACAAAATAAGCAAACAAAGAAAAAAGCTTCCTGCCACATTACTGGTTTCTCCAGTTTGGATGCAACCGCAAGATTATCCTTTCCTTGGCTGATGGCCTTCAAAAGCAGCACTCTGAACCTCGTTCTCATTTCACCTATCTGCTCAAACACCTTATTAGGAGAGGAAAATAATAGGTAGTGTTTCTTCCAATAATAACTACCCAATACCCCACTAGTCTCCCAGGCTAGCCACCTGTACTTGAGTGGATGTTCAAAGATTGTTTTCTACACTGATAGCTACATTCCCAGTAACCTTCTAATTGAAAACTGCAGGGATGCTCAATGATGCTGCTCTCTGAAATTGTGCTGCCTCGACTGGGTTTTTATCAATCTCAAACGTAGATGTTCTCACTGGGAGGGAAGTCTCACTAACCTTCATTTTATAAACAGAGGAATATAAGTCCAGAACCAAGAAAATATGTAGGCTACTTTCCTGAAAATCATATATCAGCTCAGTCAATGCCCTGTTCTTCCCTGAAGCCTAATTTTCCCTTAGAATCCAGAGCAAGCTAAGGACAGCTCTTTCCTGTATCTATCACTCCTTCATACATATCCATGTTGGGCTTCTAAGTGAAGGAGGGTGACAAGAGAGAATGGGCCATCAGACAGCAGTGCAGAGGAGAGAAAGGGGGGAAAAACAAACTTTAAAGAGGAAAGAGGATTGCCTGAGGGGAAAAGACCCAGAAAACACCTAAATAGTTGTCTAAAAGTGTTGATTTCTCTCTGACAATGGTTTTCTTGAAGGAACTGGGTTCAGAGAGGCAAGAATCGAAATCCTGGCCTGGTCAATTACCAGATGTATTTATTGGTTAATTTCTTTAAATTTTCTGAATTTCAGTTTATAATTCTATAAAGTATGGACATGGATAGTGCCATTCCTCTTCCTCCACCTAGCACTTGGCATGAAATCTGAAAATATCTTCCATTATTTTTGAAGAGAAAGAGAAAGGGAGGAACCAAACACTCTGCATCTGCTGAAAGTACTTGGATGTATTTTGGTATGCCTTAAGTCTCTTCCAGACATTTCCAAGCATAGATTTTCTACAAACTCTGTGCCAAAGATCCTCAACTAAATTGAGTGGAGAGTGTTTTCAGATTTTGGTTTTAAAAAGTAGGAGTGACATCATCAAGATGGTGGAATAGGAAGCCCTACACTGTCCTTTCCCCACAAACACGGATTTAACAGCAACAGGCCAACAAAATACTGCAATGTGAAATGCAGAAACTAATTACAAGGCTCCTGCACCATAGGTGAGCATGAAGCCGACCACATCAAAACCCAGCAGGTAATTCACAGCACTCTCCGTCCACTCTCTTATCAGGGTCCTGTAGGGATAAACATACAAATAGAGAAGCCTGTGGCATTGTAGGGTAGATGAATAAATCCTTCCTCAATATGTACAGACTGTTTTTTAAAAGCTAAGAAGTCATTAGAAACCTATGTTAATATACATGCAATATAGATAGATAGAAGTAATTTGTGTCACAATAACATAACACACAAAAATTTATTCAAAATGGATTGAAAACCTAAATGTAAGACCTGAAACTATTAAATTCCTAAAATAAAACACAGGGAAAGAGCTTCAGGACATTGAATTTGGTAATGACTTCTCGGATATGATACCAAAAGCACAAGCAACAATAGAAAAACTAGACAAATTGGACTACACCAAATTCAGAAACTTCTTCACATCAAAAGAAGCAACAGAGTGAATAGTCAACCTGTGGTTGAGAAAAAATAATTTCTAGTCATATATTTGATAGAAGTTAATATACTGAATATGTAAGGAACTTCTACAATTCAATTAAAAAAGTTAAAAACCTAATTAAAAAATGGGCAAAGAACTTGAATAGACATTTCTCCACAGACATACAAATGATTAATAAGCACATGAAAAGATGCTCGATATCACTAATATTAGGGAATGTGAATCAAAACCACAATGACATCCATCAGCGGTAGCATTATCCAAAGAGCAGAAAACAAGTATTTGCAAGGATGTGGAGAAGTTGGAACGCTTGTACACTGTCAGTGAGAATAAAGAATGGTGCACCATTATGGAAAATACGAAGGTGCCTCAGAAAATTAAAACTAGAATTCCCATATGACCCAGAAATCCCACCTCTTGGTATATACCCAAACCAACTCAAAGCAGAATCTTGAAGAGATATCTACACAGCGATATTCATCACAGCATTATTCACAATAGCCAAGAGGTGGAGGCAACCCAAATATCCATGGACAGGTAAACAGATAAAGAACATGCGGTTTTTACATACCAGTGAGTACTATGCAGCCTTAAAAAGGAAGGAAACCCTGTCAGACTTTGACATGGATTAACCTCAAGGACATTTATGTTAAGGACATTTATATAGGACATAAGGACATTTATGAAGTCAAGTGCACAAGGACAAATACTATATAACTCCACACACATGAACACCTGAAATAGTAAAAATCTTAGAAAAAGAAAATAAAAATGTTAACCAAGCGCTGAGGAGAGAGGGAAGGAGAGGAAGTGTTTAGCGGGCATTAAGTTTCAATGTTGAAAAATGAAAAAGTTCTAAAGATTTTTTGTGAATATAATGTGAATATGCATAAATATACTTAATACTACTGAACTATACAATTAAAATGGTTAAGATGGTAAATTTAATGTTTTTACAATAACAAAATATTAAAAGTTTTTAAAGTTAGACTGATTAAATATTCATTTGAACTAATTTGTTGTTTTTCATTGGGTAATATTTTTGAAAAAAATTTTTAGTTCAATTTAAAAAAGTATTTTGATTCAATTTGCAGTTCAGCAAAACAGGCCCTTCCGATTCTGACTATTCCTAACTAGGGTCAGTCTGACTTGGATGGAAGATAGTCGATCTAACTTAAGCCAGCCTACGTCTATTCTGTAGGTTTCTTCTGCTGACTTCAAGCACAATGGGGCTAAAAAACACTATTGATCACAGCCCTGATTTCCTAAAAATGTCAGGGACATTTTACACTTTTTCTCTAAGGTATTAAATATCAGGCCTGCCATTAACCAGATTGTGATAACAGACACAATAAGGCCAACTGCAAGGTTAACATTAAAGAATATTTCTCCAAAGGTCATGCTGCAGCTGTAGAATATCATAATGACCCTCTTCTTTGAGGGTTACTCAATTTTTTTTTTAACAAAAGATGTCCCCAGCCCAGCTTTGCAACTTCTACCTCACTATGATAGCAAACAGTTCAGAGATGATTCCTGCTTCCTCTAACTCTTCCTGAAAGTCATTTCACACAAGCACAAGCCTTATGAAAAATAAACAAATGAAACTCCCTGCTCCTTCTTACTAAGACACCCTTCAGGGCTCACCTAGTACACCCTCTCTCATTGCATGAAGGCAATAAACCTACTTTGCTGGACAAAAGGTTTGCCCCCTGTGGTCACTGGCTGTTGGAATTTTTCATCTTGTTTGCAGGAAAAGAATGTTTCCAACATATCCAAAACCAGCAGGTTTACGCAGAGAGCTTTGTTCTTCTCCCAAACTAAAGATAAATCTGAGATTTTCAAAGACCATTCCCATCTCCTGTCCTGGCTCACCATCAATCAGCCCACCATGATCAGTAGAACAGCTGGAAGCTGGGCAAGCCAGTTTTTTCCAACCTTCCCCTGAAAACAGTTATGTGTCCCTGAGGTCCTTTAAGTCAAACATCTTCTCTGACCCCACGCAGTGCTGGCCAGGAGGAACCTCGGAATTTGGATCTGACACTCATGCTCCATCTCTGGTCAAGACCGAACTAATCATTCAAGGTCTTGTGAAAATATCTCTTCGGACACACCTTCTTTGATTACCTTTAACCTATGCAACTTCTTCAGAGACAATCTCTAACACCTCTTCCCTGTTTTTCTTCTTAGCACTTAATACTTTGGATATCGTGTTCACTACTTTATCAAATTCTTTTCTCAATTTTCATAGTTTATAGTAGAGTATTTCATGAGTTCTTTAAATCTTACAATCATGTCTCTTTTCTCCAAAGTTTATTGTAAATATTTCATTTCTTGTTAGTATTGCATTAGCTGCTGCTCAAAAAAAAAAAAGATCAAAATAACAGTAATTGATAGACTACACTTTTGCTTTTTGGTTTCTGGGGTTTTCTTGGCAGATACAAATGTAGTTATAAAATCAAAGCACTTTAGTTCTGTAAGGAACTTTAGTGATTATAAAAACAGTTTCTCCTTATTTTGCAGAGACAAAACTGAGTGTGGAGGCAACTTGGAAACGCCCTGATTTACTGGTGACTGAATGCCAGGTGATGCTTGATTGGAAAAGGGAAGAGGATGAATGTTTTGAGTACTATACAAGTTTAGCATTTATATTAATATTTTTATTTATTTAAAAAGTTTTTAATGTTTATTTTTGAGAGGGGGGAGGGGGAGAGAGAGAGAGAGAGAGAACAAGCAGGAGAGGGGCAAAGAGAGAGGGAGACACAGAATCCAAAGTAGGCTCCAGGCTCTAAGCTGTCAGCCCAGAGCCCAGCAAGGGTCTCGAACTCACAAGCCTTGAAATCATGACCTGAAAGTCGGACACTTAACCAACTTAGCCAACCAGGCACCCCTATGTTAATGAATATTTTTAAAATAATATAAATATATTTTTTATGCTTGTTGAAACAAGTATAAATTGAAGAAACACGAATAGTCCATTCACGTCAACAAATGGCAGTATATTTAAGCTTTCACCGTGACACTTTCTGATGCCATCTTCCTCTTATTTTATCTTGTGAAAGAAGGGCTGAGGAACTATCCTGAATTTGGTTTTCACCATTCCTCTGCTCTTATTTGTAGTTCTATCAATTATGTGTTCTTGAATTTACATCGGTGATTTCTTACTGTATATATTCATTAACAGCTTGCTCTTTTCAGCTTCTGAGATTCATCATTTTCATGTTAATTCATAATGCCACATTAATTTTCACTGCTGTGTAATATTCAAGTATGTAACAATGTCAGACGATATCCATTTGCTTCCCTGGTGGGTAAGTTAAACTTCGCTATTTGGGCTGAGAGCCACAGATGACCTGAGTCAACAAAATGTAATTATTTGCTCCAGGAGAGGTCCAGGAAAAAGGACTGCAATCTAATAATAATACATTAATTATAGCAATAACAGTAATATTTCACTACTATCTTTAGGAAATTCTTGCAATTCATTCTATCCAGGCAAATGGTTTGCACATCTGGAAAAACAATTCTTTTCTAAGGATAAGACCTTGTTCGTACGGATACATGGTGAGCTTATCAGAACATAGGCATTAAAAACAAAAAACAAAAAACTGGACTAACCCAAAAGAAGGCAGAAAAGGGGGAGAGAAAGGATCCAAGAACAGATGGAGCCAACAGAAAACATGTAAGAAGATGGGTAAGTTAAATCCCACCATACCAAGAGTAACATTGATTGTGTAAGCGCTGCGAGCAAAATAGACATGATCAAACAGGATAAAAAGCAGTAACTATTTGTCATCCACAACATACCAACTTTCAATATAAGGAATAGATAGGTTAACAGTAAAAAGATGGAAAGAAATATGAAAACGCCAATCCAAACAGAGCTAGCTAAATTAAGAGGAGACAAAATTCTCTGGTGCCTTTCCACTGCAGGGGCACAAGTGAAGCAGCCGAAGGAAATAAACAAGGAATCGTGAGGATGGCCCCGCACAGCAAGTGCGCCCTGCAGGCCGCGTCTACACTTACCTTGAGCAGGACACAGCGGCCTCGGGCCTCAGGACCCAGACGTTTTAACTGAGTCACACTGAAGTCTAGAATTTCGACCACGGCGGCAAGCCTGCGGCCTTGCCACGACCCTGCTGTCAAGCCAGATGCTTCCTGCAGGAGCGCGAGGCTTTCCTGGAGTACATTCTCGACCAGCAGGACGAGATCACTGGCAGCCACAGACCCACGAGAGCGGCGGGGAGCCCGGTGTGAGGCGCAGAAAGAGCTGCCGCGCGGCCCGCGACACAGGAGCAGGTGCCGGCTTCCCTGATCCGAGGCAGCCCTCGTACCGCCAACCCCTTCACGCCTCAGTCCGCCTCGAGGAGCAGCCCAGATGATGCTCAACGCCAAGCAAGGACGAGAACAAAGCGTTTCCCAGCTCCAGAATCCTGCCACTGCCGCCCCCCCACCCAAAGACCTCGGCCCTCGAGCCTGAGAAGGCCCCTCACCCTGCGACCCGACCCACAGGCAGAAAGCCTGACTGCGCATGTCAGACCTGACGTGCGTGCGTGCTCTTCACGCAGCGCGAAGGCTCCAGGCACCACGTGGGGCACATCGCACTCACTGAGAGCTGCGCGTGCGCCATGTCCCGTGATGGCTTGAGAGCCGTCACGCAGAACGGCGTGCTCTGACGTCAGGCTGAATGCACTGGTCCTAGGGTCACCCTGGAGCGTGGGCGGAAACGGTTCGGAAGGACACGTGGACGCCGGAAATGAGGGGACGCTTGCAGACCCTCTGCCACGTAGTGTTGCGGTGGGTAGCGCGGTGACTCTTCGGGCTGGAGGGTGAAGGTGCTGGCGGAGAAGTGGCCGGCCGGCTGGGGAGCTGGGCCTGAGTGTGCGGGAAAAGGAATACACCGCCTTGAATGCGGAAAAAAAAATCTGGAACCAGATTGCCTGAGTACAGATCCTGCCTCACTGCTAGCTGGCTTGAGTCAGTTACCTTAACCGCTCTACGCCTCCCTTTGTCTGTCTTTAAAATGGGGAAATTAACATTCCTCCTCAAAGGACCAATGGGAAGATTAAATGAGTAAATATGAGAAATGATTAGTACTAATTCCAGTTTTTAATGGTAAATGGGCTTAATATTACACCCTTCAAAATATTGTTTGCTATTTTCGGCAACTAGCATTTGTTTGTTTAAGTGGCTTCCTTCTCTCCTTGAAGTGATTCACAGTAGCTCTAATTTATTGAAGAGCTTTCAACATCTATTGTTACCCTTTAGTTTGTTGTTGTAATGAAATATGTTGGTAAAGTTCCTATTTCTGAAGTCCTTGCATTACTGAAATTAATCCCATTTGTTTATATCATAATTTTATAAATGAATAGCTGGATTCAGACTTGTAATAATTTATTTGAAATAGTTGCTTCTATGTTTGTAATTGGAATTCATCTTATTTTCTCTTGTGTGCTATCTTTACAATACTTGATAACTATGAATTAGAGATCTTTAATCTTTCTCTGTGGACTAGAATTATTTAAAATAACATAGGAATTGCATGATGTCTGAATTTACATTAAACTCGGCAGTAAAACCATCTGAACCTGCCGCCAAATTTGGCTGTGGTTATTGGACTGTTCAAATTATATTTTTTTATTTTTGGGAGGGGGAAGCAGAAGGGAGAGGGATAGAGAGAGAGAGAGAGAGAGAGAGAGAGAGAGAATCTTAAGCAGGCTCTGCACTGGGAGTGCATCTTGACGTGGGGCTCAATCCCACAATCTTTGGATGGTGACTTTAACCAAACCTGAAGTCAGGAGTCTGATGCTCAACTGACTGAGCAACTCAGGTGCCCCTGGTCTGTTCAAATTTTCTGTCTCATTTTGGGTCAAATGAGGTGTTTTATGTTTTGATAACAAGTTACCTGTTTCTCTTTGATTGCCCATATTTATTACGTTTCTGCCGACGCTTTAATATAAATCTTTAAGCTTTTCTGTATTTGAAGACTGTATCTCATTATTAACATTGTATATTTTATTGTCTATTAGGTTTGCCAGGGATTTCCCTTTTTATTGTATTTTTGGAGGACAAAATGTGTATTTCGTATCATGTAACATAGACCATGTAGCGTATTACAAAAAGTTAAGGTACAGTATCTTAAACAAAAGTTCATTTCCCTTTCATGGAAAAGAGATCCAGGGTCTCAGCACCCTGGTATCATCAAGGACCCAGACTTTGTCTTCGTGCTCCAGTTCCCAACACCTGCCTTCCATCCTTATGATCCTTATTATTCACGATAACTCTTGGAGCTCTGATGATCAGAGACACGTTTCTGGGCAGCAGCGAGTAGAAGACAGGAAAGATAAAAGGGTCACTTTGCCAATGATTCAGCCCCCTTTCTTAGCCTTCCCGAAGTTGCTGACCACACCCTTGTGTATCCATCTGCCAGGACCTAGTCATAGAGCCACAGCACAGCACGATGCAGGGAGCGCTAGGAATGCAGCCTTAGTAGATTTCCATCAGAACAAAAACAAAAAACAAAGTTCTATCACTGCAGGAGAGGGCAGGAATGAATACTGAGTAGAACTGGGAGTGTCTGTTACAGTGTCACATAGGCTACCAAACATTTCTGCTTCCACCTCTGCTTAAAATTTCTTTTCATCTGAGTTATTTATCTTCCTAATTTTTATTGGTTGATTTTGATATTCACCTTTTAAATCCCGAGGTCAAATCATTTGTAGGGTTTTTGTCTTTTTTAAAAAATTACAAGAAAACATTGGGGAATATAAATTTGAAATCCTGTATTCTGTTGCCTCATTTGCTAGATCTTAACCTTTACCTGTGGGCTAAATGTTTATGGAAGCGTCCAAAGACAGCTGGAACTAAGAGCATTAGATTTTAGGGCTTATGTTCTTTGAACAAATATTCCCTGAGCTGGGTGGTTATGGGACATATTAAATCTCTCTTCTCAAGCACACAGTCTTTCATATCATAATTCATTTAACAAATTGCCTATTGCCAGACATTTAGTGGTCTCCAATTCTAGATTGTAAGTATCACTGTATTTGCCATCCTTATGATAGATCTTTGGCCACCTGTGTAATTATTTCTGTAAGATTAATTTCTAGGAGGGGAATTGGGTGTAAAAAATAAAAATCTGATACCTATCAGGAAACAGCTTATCTGTTTGATTGTTTTCTGTTCTCCAAAGTTTTCCAGAAAATATAAAATTGCTTTCTCTCCCACACTGTTGGTGAGAGCATAACCTGCTAACGCTGATCTAGATAGCACTATGGTAGCATCAGCCACAATTTAAGTAGGCAAAGCCGCCGGTGCAGCAAGTCCTTTTCCCAGAGTCTTACTGAATTGCTTTCTTATGTACATAAATATATGATGTATGTGGTGAATCAGAACTATAACCTAATACGTAAAAAATCACTGAAGGTACATGCACCTGCTACAATTCCATTTTGTAAAATGAAACCGTATGTGCATGTGTAAGGCAATTGTTAGGGCTCAAATGCAAGGTAAAGGAATGAGTAGGATATTCAACAACGGCCATGGACATTTTTGAGGAGATGGACGGAGACTAGGCCCAGGAGAGGAGAATGTGGTACAGAGAAAGGTCCATGTCTACATTGATACACTTTTGTATTACATTTATTTTTTTTCACTAAGTATGTATTTTCATTTTATTATTAGAGGAAGTAAGGTACTTATATAACCTCAAGTTATCCATACTGTCACTCCAGGATTCATGTGTATTGCTTAGATTTGTATATGACTGCTTAATTTGTGTTTCACTGTCTCACCATCATTGTCAAGGAGCTATGTTCTTTCTCTCTTCCTACTCTACTAGGAAATAAGTTGGCTGTTGCCATCCCAGTTGTCACAAAAAAAAAATCCAATGAAAGAAGGTCTGCTTTCACAATGTCTCTACAAAAACAAACAATAACAGCAACAAAAATTAGCAAATCACCCAGCACTCTTCTCTTCCATACATGTAAACACACATCTACCTGGTCATAATTTTTCCCGCACTGTTTCTAAACCAGCCCCTGACGGGGGGAATTAATATCATGATAGGCTTAAAGGAGAACCTCACCATAAAAGGAAGAAAAGCCATGGGGGATAACGGCTATTAAATAAGCAACCAGCAAGTTCTGGTATCGTGGTCAAAGGGATCCCACCTCCCCCTTGATAAGAACTTTCCCCCTTTTGGTCTTTTTAAATTAATTATTCTGAAGTTTGGACCTCAAATCTTACAGGTGCACATCCACCAGAAGGACCAATTGTCATGCTTCAGCCAGTGTGAGTTGTGGTTTTGAGCAGTTCATATTGAAAGCACATGTGTCAGTTAAGAGTCTAGGAAGATTCCTTCTGCTCTGCATGTATCCACAGATTATGAAGTTCCAAAGGGAATTGATAGATTATCACACTTAGTCTCAAAGAGTATAAGATTTGATAAATCCCAGAATAAATACGTAGTTTTAGGAACTTATCAACAGCTTGGACCCACAGCCCTTTGCTCCCAGAAAGGGAACCATCCAAATGCAACAGTTGCCCAGCATTGGGCTGGATGCAGAAAGTGAATTTAGACCAACAGAACCAATTCAATGTGCAAGGTTGGCCAAGTATTCCTTTCCCCATCATAGCTTGGGCTTCCTACAGTCAGAGAAAATGTGATACAAACACAACTATATCTTGAATAAGGAGATCATCCTTATTTCTTCACCAAGCCAACCCATATAAGCCAAACAACTGGATCAAATTTCAGCTAAAAATTTTAATGAGTTGCTAAAGACCAAGCATAGGCAAGTGTGAGAGTATAGAACCTCTGAGGTTTTCAAACACAAAGAGATTTTGTACCAACTCACAGGTCACGTCACTGGGTACTCACAAAGATGGAGGATGGGGCAGTACAGACGTCATAAATCCCTCCTCCCCTGTGGCACAAAAGGTAACCATAGCAACAAAAAAATGCACACCTAGCTCTACTATTAAAGGTAACCATAGCAACACCAAAATGCACACACAGCTCAACTACTGTTAAGGTTTTCTCTTTATCCTTGGTGTTTGGCAGTTTAAATATAATGTATCTGAGTGTGATGTTCTCTGTGGCTATTTGGCTTAGTGTTAATTGAGGTTCTTGATTGGTGGAGTAGTGTCTGTTATCAGATTTGGGAGTCGTGGCTCTTATTTCTTGAAATATTTCTGTACATCTTCTCTCTTTTTGATTTTCCAATGATACATATTTTAGACTTGTTGACAGTGTCCTACATTTTCTTTTTGTTTATTTCTGGGTTTTTTTGTTGCTTTTCTTCATTCTTCATGCTTCATGTGCATTGACCTATGCTTTGATATTTCTTCAGATTTAATAATCATGTCTTCTGTTGTGTTCGTTCTACTGTTAAATCTATTCAAATGAGTTCCTTACTTCAAATACTGTATTTTGTTATTTCTAGGACATTGATTATTTTTATAGATCACAATTTTCAAGTATATTATATTCATTTTATTTTGTATATATTACCAATTTTTTTAAAGCCCTTGCCTTCCAGCTTGGGATCACCTCTAGGTCTGTTTCTACTGACTATTCTATTAATAATTGGACACTTCTTACCATGTATGGTTACCTTTTTATTGCATGCTGGACACTGTGAATGAGACTCCATATTATGTTACCTTCTTCTAAGGAGTGTTGGCTTTTGTCCTGTCCTAGGTGCAGTTAAAATACCAAAAGATCACTTTGTTTCCGGTGAGGCCCACTTTTAGGTTTCGTTAGGTTGGATCTACAACAGTTTTGTCCTAACACATAATGTCTTTGCCTGCATGGCATTGACTTTATGGGATCTCAGTTGAATGTTCTGGTTGATCATGTATTTTAAAAATAATAATCATAATATTCTTTCTTTATATGGCCCCTATAAACTGTAAACAGTTAAATTTTCTATTCATTATGTCAGTAAACTTGAAGCATACTTGGTAGTAGGGGGAAAATGCTATTTAACTTGACCACTGCTGAGTTGCACCAGCTATACTTTCTCTGGTTCTGTGTGGAGTAATGCCCAAAGCTGTATTTTCTTTTTCAACCACACAGCCATAAAAAAGAAGATACAGTCTTAGAAAATCTCAGGATCGAAGGGAAGTAAAAGTTTTTTATAAACAAAAACCTACACTCACCTGTTGTATTAATTCTCCATTATGTCTTTGTTCACAGTGAGATGAACTAAGTTGAAAGTTAACAAGGGTGAATGTGAAGTTCCGCAGTTGGATTGATAGTAACAATTGCATACGAATAACTCTTGACTTTACTGAGCATCTCATGTGAGACTAAAACTCAGTCTGAGGGGCACCTGAGTAGCTCAATTGGTTAAGTGTCCGACTCTTGATTTCAGCTCAGGTTCTCATCTCATGGTTTGTGGGATTGAGCTCCACGTCGGCTCTGTGCTGGCAGCATGGAGTCTGCTTGGGATTCTCTCTCTCCTCTCTTTCTACCCCTCCCCCACTCATGCACACACTCTTTCAAATAAATAAATTTAAAAATTAAAAAACTCAGTCTGAGTTATAAAGTGAAGGCTTTAAAATTAAAACTGAACATATATTGGTTAGAAGAGTTTAGGTATGTGAAGATATAGATGTCAGAAAGTCCAAACATTTCTTAGTTCCGTGACTGAAAACATGTCCCTGACCTTCACTGCTGGATGGGTCCTGGATTATCCCCATTATCCCCCCTCAAGTTTGACACCAGTGAAAGAACATGAGAATGCAAAGTGGGCCCTTGCTAGGATGGCACTGAATAATACGAAGAATAATCAGCTAAGAACATGGGACTTAGAGCTCCAGGTTTTCCAGAAATATCTTGGGAAAAATTAAATACCTTGATTTTGTCTTTCCTACTTTATTTTGATACTTCTGAAAACTGTATCTCTAAAGCTTACTATCAGTTTTGTTTCCCTGAGGAATCAGAGATGCTCAAGTAAACATGATAAATGATATTTTTTAAAATCTAGGACATGAATAAGGAAAATACTGGTAGTCTGTCTAGAACTAAAATTCATTTTACCTTATAGGTCTTATAATTCCTGGCAATTATTCTTGAAGTTCAAGTTAGCCAGCAATTACTGAATTGGGGAAATAACATGAAAAAGAATGATACAGATTTTTAACTTACTAGCAACTGTCTATTTCAGTTGGGTAAGCACATATTTCATGTCTTAATCATGTTGGACATCACTTGATGAATGGGATGTATGAGACTTACTCCTAATATATGCTAAATGACAGAAGGTTGAAATCCATCAGAAGCTTTTACCAAATGCTTCTTTGTATGAGATAAGAATCTGATTTGGCCCTTGGCATTCAAAAGTTCTAAGCTGTGACAGGCAACCTGCCTAGAATATTAAATAAATGTTGATCATATACAGGGCTGAGTAAAGAAGAAGTTAAGCATTTAATTTAATACATAGAATAAAGAAAATACTTGGGTTTTTTTTGGTAGTGTCACTCTCAGTTAATATTAATGGACTGCCACCACATTCCAGACAGCAGACAATAAGGATCATGAAAACAGGGACCAGGAAACACCGTATAGCACACAGCACATAAAATGTTGCTTGATTAATGAATGTGTGTTGAATCAATAACAACCTGCTTGCCTTTTCCTGTACATTATCGCATCTTATCTCCAGAATTTACCCGAAATGGATGTTTGACGCCCATTTCTTAAATGTTGAAATTGAGGCTTAAAGCAGATAATGGACTTCCTTGCCACAGGTCCCAAAGCCGTGGGTGACCATGTGGAGCTGTCCATACCTGTGTGGTGCTCGCTCGCTCTTCTGGCTCAGCGGGATGCAGTCATTCGGGCTGAGGAGTGAGGAAGGGGTGCAAGTTGGAATTGGTAAGTAAAGTAAATGTACTTTAGTAAATGTACTGAGAGGTGAAGTGAGGGCTTGTGACACTTGTTGGATTCCAGTAGTAGGAACAACAGAAAGACAAGTAACCATGGCAACCGTGGGCAGAGGATGCTACTTGGGGAAGATGTGGAGGCAGAAAGGGGGCTCATTGAAGAAAACCTGAATAGGAGATGGAGAGTGTGATATTGTGATGGACAGTAAGAAATATATTTGGTCGTCAACCTGTTCCTGGCTCACAGCTGTTAAAACCCCTGGAATTTCCTCTGCAGAGGGTGACAGAGGCGTCTTTTTTATTATGTTATCAAGGTGACTTTTGGAATGGCCTTAGGTAACCTCAGGATGGGGAACTGGTTCCCAAGAGAACCAGCCACAGGATTTGAGGGTTGAAACTTTCAGGACCTGGTGCCCCCAAGCTCCCAAGGTGAAGAGAGGGTCTAGGGTTTGACTCAGTCGCCATTGGCCAGCGATTTAATCCGCCATGCCTGTGGAGTGAGGCCTCCATAAAAACCCAGCACAACAGGGTTCAGATTGCTTCCAGGGAGGTGAACATGTGGAGGTGCTGGGAGGGGGGGCGCCCCTGGAGGGGGCAGGGCAGCTCCACGCCCTGTTCCCGTACCTCACCCTCTGTATCTCTTCTGTCCGGCTCTTCCTGAGTTCGGTATTTTTATAATAAACCAGTAATCCAGGAAGTAAAATGTTTCTCCTGAGTTCTATGAGCCACTCTAGCAAATTAGTCAAACTGTAGGGGCTCTTGGGAACCTCCAGTGTATAGCCAGTCAGTGAGAAGTGCAGATATTAGCCTGGGCTTACAACTGGCATCTAAATGGGGCTGGAGCAGGGGTGGGGACAGTGTTGTAGGACTGAGCCCCTAACCTGTGGAATCTGATGCTGTCTCCAGGTACATAGTGTTGGAATTGAGTTGAATTATAGGACAACCTGCTGGTATCCTGAGAATTGTCTGTTGGTGTGGGAAGCGCTCCCCCCAACCCCCACCACCACCACATACACACATTGGAAGCAATACCAGAACCTATTTAGAGAGAAAGCTAAATCATCCGAGGTGTCTGGGCAGAGGGCCTCCAGGCAAAAAGTGGCCTCCCGAGGGCTTGCTGTGAGGCTGTGTGAAAAAAGTTACTAAGCCACAGTTATGAGTGGAAAATGCAGCTCTTTAAGACAGATGTGTGATTACTTAAATTTCATGGCTGCTCACTGGTGGGCCCATCCCCAGATCTGGCCCAAGTCATCTTTCCTTTGCCTTAAAAAAAAGAAATGTGATGCCATGAGGTAGGGTCTGTATTCTTGAGGCTGCCCACTATTCACTGTTCACTCCTTAAACTACCTATCTGTCCCCTTAAGCACGCAGATTCAGGAATGCACAAGGGCCTGCTCCTTCTATATGGAGGCCCAAAACCTCAGTTCCCAAAGGAACAAAAATTAGACCAGCATGGAATAATTTCGTATTGGCCTGTGTTTTAGGAACTTCTGTCAAAATGGCTTATAATTACGCAACTCCAGTACCTGCTAGAATCAATCAACCTTCCACACCCAAACACGTTCATCTTTATCCAAATGTAATTTATCTGAAATGCCATGTTGGTGTGAGCATTATGCATTACTACATAGGCTTCTATTTTCTTCTTAAATAATGAAATACCCTAATGGAAAATATTCCCTCTAAATAAATTTTAATGAGCACTTATTTGCCCAAACTGTTCTTTCTCTGAATGGCAAAAATTTAACATGAACTTGAATTATCAGGGGCTTTTTGTTATAATGGGCTTTGGGAATATATCATGCAAAGATGACTTATTTTCCTATATCTTCCAAGCTGCAAGTGCTGCCTTAACAACTTCCTCTCAAATGCAAAGTGTCAATGTCTTATCTTGCATCTATACAGGAAAATGTCACATCAGAAATCATGCCAAGGTGTAAGATATTACAGGAGATTGAAGTGAACAAGTAAGAAACCTAATTGCTGTTTAAGGGCATATATTCCAGACTTTGCTGCTAAGAAAAAAAAATGCATGTGTCTGCCACATTTTTTAATTCTCTGCATTGAATAGTTTTTCAGAGGAGAGAAAGCAAATGGGAAATACTACCCTGTCTCCTGGCAGGCTACAGAGCACGGGCCTCATTGTGCTCACCAAGAATTAGAGCAGGGCCAGATTCAGAACTTGGAGAAGTGCCTTCCAGAAAAGAGCTCAGGCCTCAGCAAGAATTGTGAGTCAGTGGAGTGGGGAGCCAGATTTGAGGGTGCCCCATAGGCTCCAGAATGCACACCATTAATTGCTTCTCTAGACTTTCTCTCCACCTGAAATACTACCAAAGGGAGCCAGTGCCATTTTCTGAGTCTTTTTTTTATAATATAAATAACATTGAGAGGGGTCATTTGGTTCAGTTTAAATTTTTGTATTGCATACCTTCTAGAATCTTCATAGTATCAAAAATCAAACACAAAAAGGAGTTTCCATTTTCCAGCAGCTCAGTCCTGGGATGGGGAGCTCACAGCTAAGTCAAAAACACTTCCAGTGAGTGTCTGTCAGCTTCAGACGCTGCTGACTGCACCATCCACCTGCCGAGTGGCCTTGACAAGTTCAGTGAAGACCCTAAAACCTGCTTCCTGCTCAGAAAACTGGGAAAAGAACACCCATCTTGTAAAGCAGATGTGAGATGCGCACAGATGGTAGACAGTCAAGGAATGTTCTCTTGAGCAATCTCCTGTCACCTCTGGCCCTCACTGCATAGGACCCCCTGCACCTAGCAGTTTTGTCCAGGAAGGGCTCTATCCACATCCATACAGCTGATTAGAATATGTTATCTCGAAGAAGACTTGGGAAGTGGAATTATTTAGTCTATGTGTGGAGAAGGTAGAAAAAAATATCGAATGTGATTAAGATTATTTTATAATCAATAATGGCAATATGCTTCCTCATAATTTAGGTATCTTCATAATTATTCCTATTAAAAAGCATAAAAATAACATAAGACGTTTAAAACTACAAAGCACTTTATAATTTGACTCTCAGAACAATGTGCTGCTATCAGGAGGAGAAGAAATTTTACTACCAATTTTAATGATAAGGACCTGAGGCTCTAAGGATTTCAGAGGCCCCCGTCTTGTGCTTGCAAAGCATTCCATACTTGTCTTACCCGCCCATAGGTCTCCTGCAAATATTAATTCAGGGTATTTTGTCTGATGTCTGTTGTCCTGATCAGAGAGTGTGACACTCCTCACACAGCCTGTCTTGGCCACCACTGAATTGCCAAACTTCTAGCATAGCACGTAGCCCAAGAAGGAATTCAGGGATGCAGAGGAAAGGTTCACAGAGCAGTGCTGTGGCGGGGGGAGAGCCGTGTGTTAGTAAAGTATGGAATAAATGAATAGGCTGTTTTCAGAAGCAGGGGCAGCCGACTGACAGCAGGTGTTGGGAAGGTGGAGAAGGACTGTGTCTCAGGGCTAGCTCACCACCCCTCTAGGTGGGCACAGGGGTAGGTGCTGCTTGCAGGGGGTGACGCAGCCCCTCCAGTAAGCTTCTGAGTCTGTAGCAAGGGACCGAGAGGTCAGGTGCCTCTGCACGGTAGAAGGTGCTCAGGGACTCAGCCCTCTGGGTCCCTCGACTGGACAGGAGTCTTCCCTCATGCCAAAGGGGACCTGGGACAGTGCTTGGTTTCCACCTGCCCAGGAGTGCAGAGCTGAGAGAAACGGACAGTGTCTCCTTCTGGGGAAAGAGGAGTATTTCTGAGTGCCTAACATTTACTCCTACTTTATTCCCAAGTGGGAAGATACGCGTGCTTGCACACATACACACACACAGACACACACACTCGGCGCGCACGCACGCCAGCTTGTTTAGGATGTATCGGACACCAAGACCCCCTGTAAGGAAGCACTCTGGAACAGTGCTGGAGATAATCCCTTCTGAACTTTCACTCATCTGGCCTCACCTTCTGGCTCTTTCATTTATCATGAAAAGAATCCCTAAATCACTCATTTTTCTCATCTGCAAATTGAGTTTGTAATGCTCACTTCATCACGTTGTCCCGACGTCCCAAGGATTAAACAAGAACGTGTGGGTTAGACGCCCGTTTCTCCCCACGTGCTCAGTAAACGGCGGGGATTGGCATTGTCCCCTGGCTCTGAGGGAGAGGGGGACAATACCCCTTGCTTTTATCAGCCGTGCATTTACTCTGCATTCACAGCCACGCATCCTTGTGCGTCCACACCACACCCCGGTGAGGCAGACAGCCTCGTCCCCATCTCGCAGGTGAGGGGTCTGGCTCCTGAAGGTGGCGTGACTTGCCCAGAGCCACATAGTGTGTGAATGGCAGAATGTTGGATCATTCTAGAGCCAGAGTGGCCTCGCTGAAGGTGGGCTTGGCTGTTCTTTTACTGAGGGAAAGAACAATCAATACCTCTGCAGGAACACTGCTGCAGAGAATCCTGACATGAGCACAAAGTTTCTGAGAAAAATTGTCAAACCTCCCTGTCAACAATCAGAAGGTGATCAGCAGAGAAAAGTACTCCGAGAGAGCATTGTTTTATAATCTTCTTTGAAACAGAGCTGATTTCCCTAGACAAATGGATAGCTAAATTCATATAATTATCTGTGCATATACTCCTGTCATCTTCTGTATTTGTAGACGGTATGTTTTATTTTTTTAAGTAAAGGAAAAACAGAGATGCCATTATTCATTTGTTCACAGGTGAAAAAATCTCTCTCCATGATTCTCTCATGCAAGTATCGGCACACTAGTTATGATGAATTTGGGGAGTAGATCAACAAATGTATCTTGAAAAACCTAGTAAAAGAAATTTGACTGCTTCTTGGTGCCTGTGAGTGTGAAAAGATAAACGATCACTTCCTGATTCTTAGGAGAAGGAAACAAAAGGTCTCCCCCTCGACAGAAGGGGAACCTTTGCTCCAGCCAAACGGACGTGATGGACGGGATCATGAAGTCGTGGGGCAGGCACGCGTCAGCATCGCGGCCCCCTGCCTTCACACATACCGCCTAGACACCCGTCTCCTCTTCTCAAGGCCCATCTGGGTCCGACAGCCCCAAAGCGGGGAAAGCTAAGCCTTCTCTTGGGACTGCTGGGGTGTGTGTTGGGGGTGGAGGGAACCAGGCATGAGCTGGCCAGGTGGCAGCATCCTGGATTTCATGTAACCGTGTCTGTCCTTCACAGACTGGGCTGAGAATTCACGTTTATTCACATTTGTTCTACTCATTGTATTGCATCCCTGTCCACACACCGTCTCAAGCCCCAGGCTGGTAAACACCCTCCTTCCTAACCCACAGAAGCCCTTCGGAACACTACCAGCTATAGTTGGAGCCGTCCAGCAGGCCAAAGCAGGTTTTTGTATACTCTGAGAAATTAACCTATTGGAATCCTCAGCCCTGGGAATCCAGCAGGAGTCAGAGTAGCTAATCGAGGCTTCGTCCATGGAGACCTGGGGAACTGGGTCTAGCCTCAGCTAGGTCACGAGGCCAGTGAGAAAGGACTTGTGTAAAGCAATTGTGGCGGACCAGGAAAACGACTAGAAACCACAGTCTACCCACAGGCCTCAATGAGGCAAAGGGCAAAACTAGGTTATGAAACAAATCGTACAGTGTAATCTCGCTAACACTGCAAGCTATATAGATGTCATGGTCATATATTTTTGAAAAAATATCAGAAGGAATTATATCAAAATTCAAAATTTTGAGCCTTTCTTTCTTACCTGCTAGGAATACAGGTGATTTTTATTTATTTGTGTTTGTGGTGCAGATCTATTGTTTCCCACATTTTCTCCATTAATCATGTACTATTGTCATGCACAGAAAAAAGCTAAAGTTTAAAATAACTACAAGTGATCCACACCAGCCTATGACTTAGAAGAGTGCTACTAATGGAGCCAAGTGAGTCCAGTAAGAACAAAGTCCTTCTCCAATCCCTCCTCTGCCCCTCAAATGGCCTCCCTGCAACCAAGAGAATGAAGCTTTAAAAGTGTGCATCATCAAACACTGAGTCATTAGACCACTGAGTCTCCCTTTGTAGAGAGTAGACTCAGTGTTCTGAACAGCGAGGACGCAGAGGCAGCTTTCTTTTTCCCGTAGCCCATTCCTCACCCTCACGGGGCAGGGCAGCTGTCCTTTTGACCACCTCCATCCTCACCTGGAGAATCAGGGAGCAGTAAGCTACACACAAAAGGAAATAGCAAGGGCATGAGGACTTGGAGAAATTGCCGGGTCAGACACCAGTGGGTCTGATGCAGGACAAAGCTCAGGGACACACTGCAGATGAGGCAAATACGGCTCCCATCTCAGCTCTGCAACCACACAGCCTGCAATCTTTGGGCAAGTTACTTTGGTCTCCCTTGGCCTCATGTTCCTCATCTGTATAGGAGTCTTTTGTCTCCAAGAAACAATTGTTGAACTTTCACAGAACTTCTTCTCAGAACAGGATTAGGGAGAAAATGCAACTGTGAAACACCATCCTAGCTTGGGAAACATGGAATGGAAATAAAGTGTGTTTGCCTTTACTTTTACTTAAATGAAAGAACCAAAACACCCGATCCTCACACACACCCCAGATACAATTGGTAGAATCATACAACAATTGTTCAGTTACTTTGATGTTGCAAAGCAAAGCCAGAATGCCAGAATCTTCTAAGCCTCTATCGTCCAGTATGGTAGCCACTGACCACATATGGCTATTGGAGAGTGGCCAGTCCCAGCTGAGATGTGCTGTCAGTGTAAAATACACCCTGGATTTCAAAGATTTAGTGTGAAAAGGTTACATATCTCATTCATATTTTGCATTGATTATATGTTGACCTAATAATATTTTGGATGTAATGAATCAAAATATCTTATTAAAAGTAATTTCACCTGTTACTTTTTACTTGTAGTGTGCCTCACTAAAAAATTTAAAATTACGCAAGTGGCATTATATTTCTTTTAGGCAGTGCTGATCTAGAAGAAAGATTTTCATTCTGGGGATAGGCTCTACCTACACTTTCTTCAAGTGCCTTGTGATACGATGACAGAACCATGTGAAGCATGTTGTACACAGGGAAGATGCAAGGGCTGAAGATATTTACTCCACCACCACCCCCAAGCCCTCATTGGGTTATGGCTTTGATGTGAGCCACTGGGTCTTTCTCCTTTTTCCCTTCCCCCCTTCCTCTTCTTTCTCTTCCCTCTTACTTATTGTAAAATCATCTATGCCAAAGTGCCTGCTATTCCTGAGCTCTAATAGGAGTGAGGTGTCGGTCAGATAATAGCTGCTGTTATACCTCACTCATCATTAGCAACTGATTTACTGGGAAAGCTTTACTCCAGGTAAAATCATTACCTGCCAGAGTGATGTGCCTTGTAGAGACAGGCTTTGCCTCCCCAGAATACTTCCAATGTTCTTTAAGTAATACTGCTTTGGTTTTTCTCTGCAAAACTGATCAACATCTTTGGTTGTGTCAGTCACAGTGCCCTATACTCTTCCCCTCCCCACTGGACATTCACAGGAGAATTCAACTCCCTTTCCCAGTACTTGAGTCTCAAGAGGAATGACCTACCATGGGAGTAGAGGTAGATCTAAGCCATTCATATTATCAGTCTCCAAAGGAGACTGACTGATCACTCCTGCTACTGGGTTCTTAGAACTGCCTTGATACTGTGCCGATTGATTTTCAATTCTTCTTTCAATCTGATGAGCTACCCACTAAGTCTTGAAATAACTTCCTTTTGCATTTAAGCTATGCAGAAACATTTTCCATTCCTTGCAGCCACAGCCCTCTATGTTGTTATTCTAATTCAGCAAAACAGTGAAATGTTGCAAAAAGTATTTAAGAACCTTTACCCTGGCTGCAAATATTAATAGAATGGAATAAAGAGATAAATTGGTTGAAACACAGCCATCAGCTTTGTCTTTGTAAAACAAACAAACAAACAAACAAACAAAAAACTACCATTGTGCTGTTCCTTGGCTGGCTCCATTGATCATGGAGCTGATTCCCACCAGTTTTTGCAGACCTCACCTCCATCCTGGGGGGCCGCTGAGCTCTGGGAAATGGGAGTTGAAAGGAATGGGAAGGCCCGGATTTCCCTATCCTTTCACCTTTTAAACACTACTATCATGAGTTCTCACTCAGGCTGTCCCCTGTGAAACTATTTTGATGTTGTGCTGAAAGCTATACATCTCTGAATGTTCTTTAAAGTACCTGCTAAATTTTAACCACCAAGAAGCAACTCTTTCCTCATGACATACATGTGCAACTTCAACTATTTTTGTCATTCAGGTAGAGTACCGATAGCTTCATCCACTTAACCAAGGTAAAGGAGTGCTTCCTTTCTTCCCAAAGGGTATCCAATTTTCCTCTTATTTGGGGGTTTTAAAGTCTTGGTCATGGTCTTTCCTTAATTCTAATTGTCACTCAGTACAAATTTCTGGAGAATTTTATGAAGGGAAGAGGAGAAATTTCATGTAAGTTTTGCAGGTGTGAGCAGTGGATTTGCTGTTACTAAAATACCATGCCTTTGCAAAATAAGTTAGCAAGAAATTGTTTCTTCATGAACTCTGTACATGTATGTTCCATTTTTGTTAGAAAGGTTAGTGCCAGCTAGGGAAGAAGGATTTGGGCGTAAATATAGCTCCCTTGATGTGTGTAACCAAGAGACTGACATGATATTCTTTTACCCAGAATTATTTATCAGTTGCATACTGTTTCAAGCACTAAACTAGGGTTGTGCATTTATTATTTCTATTGTTTTTCACAACAACCATGAAATTTAGATCATTGTCCCAGTTTTAAAAACAAGAAGGCTGAAAACTAAAATAAGTAGGTGCTCTGACCACAGTTACCCAGCCAAGAAGTGGCAGATCAAGGCTTCAAAGACCAACAATGTATGACTTCAGACCATAGTTAATTACATCAGGAATTACAGGAATTACATCTTCCTGTTTACTTTTTTTTTTTTTGCTTTTTTTAATGTTTATTTTGAGAGGAACAGAATATGTGCATGTGAGAGGGGGAGGGGCAGAGAGAGGGAGAGAGAGAGTCTCAAATAGGCTCCACACTGTCAGCGCAGAGCCTGACGTGGGGGCTCAAACTCACAAACTGTGACGTTATGACCTGAGCCGAAACCAAGAGTCAGATGTTTAACTGACCGAGCCACCCAGGCACCCCCAATTTTCCTGTTTTCTTTGCTATTGTTTTTGCCATTTAATAAAATACTGTTTAGTAAATAAATAAATAAATAAATAAAGCTCTTTTTTTATTTTTTTATAGTGTATTTATTTTTGAGACAGAGAGAGACAGAGCATGTGTGGGGGAGGGAGCAGAGAGAGAGAGAGGGAGACCCAGAATCCGAAACAGGCTCCAGGCTCTGAGCTGTCAGCACAGAACCCGATGTGGGGCTCGAACCCATGAACCACGAGATCATGACCTGAGCTGAAGTCGGACACTTAACCGACTGAGCCACCCAGGCGCCCCTAAATAAAGCTCTTTAACCAAACATAACTTTGTTCTCATGTTAACCCTTCAATAACATGAAGATGTTAACCCTTAAATAACAAGAGTTAAAGAGACAGACCCTTTCTCAAGGAGATGTACATTGAATCAACAAGTGGTGTGTTAGGTACTACTTTTTAAAACTTAACTCATCAGAATAAAGTGTCTGGTGTTAGGAAGCCATTGTCCTCTATGGCACAGACACCACAGACTTGCCATATTTTGCCTGGAGTTTCTGGATCCAGGGACACTGTCCCCTTCAGTCATTCTGTGACTAGTTGGCTGTCTTCCCTCCAAGTACGATCTGAACATACTTTGCTGCTAGGTCCGGCCTGCCATGTTTCTCCCTGAGCTAAGCTAAAGTTGAAAGAACTTTACTCATTCTACAGGTTACCGCCACCCCCAAACCTACAATCCGAGCTTCTAAACTTCTCATGACTAGATCCCATCCTTCTAAGTAAATTATTTCGGCAACTATATAACCTTATTCTTCTCTGACTCTCCATCCAGGATAAACCCACTTCTCAGAGGAGTGGCACAAATTCATGGTTTTTTACCAAATACCTAAAGTAATTTGAAATACAAGATAAGGTTTATGGTTATTTCCTAAAAATATCATGGCTGGGTTTATCCGACTACCATGTGTGATTATTTCCTAGGAAAGTCATGGATGGGTTTATCAACTCCAAGGACAGGCATTTCTGGTTCCACCCACTGCTCCAGCATCACGCTGAGGTTAGTCTGTGATTCCATATGTGAGACTGTCCCACAGACATGGCAGTCGCTGCCTGTCAGTCTGCTCCCAGTTCTAGGGGAAGCACCTTTTCTACAATTCCTGATGACAGGAGGGAGAGAAGGGACAGAATTTGTGTCCTCACGACTTTCACATGGCCCCTCCATCTTCAGGCCAGCAACAGCAAGTCTACCATCTATTTCTTAAGTCTCCAGTGCTTACTGGGTAGGGAGTGGGAGGAGGTTGGAGGAAGGCTGAGTAGAAAACAGATTTCACAGAAAAGCTTTTAATCTTGGAGAATAGGGGAAGGCAAGAAATACAAAGGTTTGAATCAAAGAGTGGGATAAGTGATCTTCATCAGTGATAGTCTCTCTGCTTCTGAACCTTTTATTTAAAAAAAATTTGGGGGGGGGCACCTGGGTGGCTCAGTCAGTTAAGCGTCTGACTTTGGCTCAGTCGAATCTCACAGTCCGTGGGTTCGAGCCCTGCGTCGTGCTGTGTGCTAACAGCTCAGAGCCTGGAGCCTGCTTCAGATTCTGTCTCTCTCTCTCTCTCTCTCTCTCTCTCTCTCTCAAAATAAAATAAAGACATTAAAAAAATTTTTTTAAATAAAAAAAATTTTTTGGACAATAAAGACAACTTTCCTGAAACAACAACAACAAATTCTACTGTGCCCCATAGTGCTTTTCCCTATATTTTTTCCAATTCTATGAATCTGATAAAATTGAAAATTGAAATATCTTTAAGTTTTTAAAGGAGGCATGGATCACTGCCCTGAAATACCAAGCACAGAACATCCATGGTCTTGTAGCTGGACTTACCATTTAAAATCATTAAGGACAAATTTCCAAAAGCCAAGTGAATCTAACCCCAAAGACATTTCAGCATAATTGGAAAAAAAAACCCTTGACTGACTGTCGAAAAGGAAGAACATGGAAACCCTGTGGTTCCATGGAAGGAAAACAAAGATTATCCCATAGCAGAGGCCAACCGTGAGTAGCATATGCTCTGAAAAGTTTCGAAGCCAAGTAACCCTTACCCTTTTCATCTCACTGGTAGTAAATGGAGATGATTATCTGGATCCAGTCCTGGCTCCTCTGGTTTCTGTCTTGGTGACCTGCGGGAGGATGTTTGACTTCTCTGTCAGTTCTATCAACTACAAAAATGGGCATAATTATATTTGCCTCATAGGACTATTGTAAGGATTGAGCAAAATAAGCATATAAATGAGCTAGTTTAGTTCTTGACGTGATAGCTTCTTAATGAGTATTAGCTGTTTTCTCTCAGTTTGCAATATCTAACACTTCTGTATGAAAAAGTCTTGATTTAACTAGAAATATCATTGCAGCCAACTTGGGGGCTGAGATGAGCGCTTGGATAAGAACTCCAAGCAGACTTCTCGACACATGCCTGTCAAGTTTGCAGCCAGTCAGATACACCATTTTATTTTCCCGGACAGAAGTAGAGAGTTACTCTTACTTCACAGAATTGTGTGCGTAGAACATAAACTTTATAAAACACTTGGCACTAAATAGCATTGCTACAGCACATGTGAGTGTCTGGTTGAAGAGATTGTTGCCGGCCACTAGGTCATGATGATGTTCTAAATCAGATAGAAACCATCATTGTTTTCTCTCTTATATTTAGATCTATAATCCCCCTGAAATTGACTTTTGCCTGTGGCATGAGAAAGAATTCATAACAACTATTGGTTTTAAGGTCAAGCTGGTACTCAATACCAGCTCATTCTTAGTAGACTCTTCTTGATCCATGGGTCACTCTCATGACCTTGACCCTCCAAAATAACTGGGTTCCCTGCACTCTGTCTTCCTTCCTTCCTTCTGCCTGTTGACACAGGCCATCTTTCTGTATGTGCAGACACACTGAGCTAGGGAAAAGATTGCTTATCTGTCTTCCCGAGGCCTGCATCCTTCATAAAGAATGATCTTGGAGAATCTCTAAAAGGCTAGAACATAGGTAGAAAATCACGGTGAGAAGAGCCACAGCACACCCCACCCCCCGCTTCCAAATCTTTTGTTTGTATAAGCTTGGCAGGAAAGGATGAGGGATGAGACTGCAGCAGCAGAGACAGCTTAGAGACTTCTCTTAGGATCTGGGATCTGTGCCTCGTTGTTTGATCTCTGATGCCTCTTCCCTCAGCTTTGGATCCTTTAGCAATTCTTAGGCAACCAGACAAGTTCCACAGACCAACATGATCACACCAGGGTGGTCTTGCTGGGGAAAAGGGGTACCACAGGAGAGAACTAGGGTCCAAACATATTGACACCTGTTGACACTTGCCAATTTTACATAAGGCTTTACCTGTGCGCACACACTTAGAGAAGGGATGAGTGCTGGCGCCGCCTGCAGTACCGAGTTCCTGGTACCCAAGAGAACATCAGTGATGCAGACAGTGACATTCAGCGCGCATTTCCTACAAGGAGCTCTCTGTCACCTCCCAAAATTAAAAGCAAAAACAACAACAACATTAAAACAAAAGTTGCCACAGCTGAACAGCTGGTGATAACGTTCATTAAAAACAACTAACGCAGTCTGTGTGTTGTGGAAGAGCCACATGGCACCTGCAAAAATAGCGTTCTGATATTTTAGGGGAAAAAATAAAAGTTAAAAGGAGAAAGAAAAGAACTCTTCTATCTCAAAAGACACAGATTTTCCCAATTCTGAGAATCTGAATTACAGCCAATTTACAAAGTCCTTTGGAATTAACAGGTTATATTAGCAGAGCTGATACAGCCTTATCTGAAAGTGGGCAACAACAGCCCCCATCATGATGGAAAAGCAAAGCAAAAAGCATCTAAAGCATGCTATGGCCTGAGACAGAAGAATTAAGGTCTTTGCACAATATTGTCTCAGAATGTCCCAGACACATATATTTTTGTGAGAAACTTGGAAGTCAGATTCTCCTGTGTAGCAGAACACATAACATGGGGATTTCAGAGCTGTGGATGGCCAGGATTTTTACTAAGAAGCAGGGAAAGTTCAGGGCTAAGAACTAACAATAATGAAGATGTACAGAGAAGTATAGGTGGGGACAGGTGGTGGAGAGAGAAAAAGATCTCAGGATCTTTCCAGTTTCTAATCTCTAACAACCTGAAGTCCAGCTGCTTTCCATTCTATGTGCCTTGAACTATATTTAAATTGATTTTATAGCCACTTTTTTAATGAGCGGGCTGGAGCTGGGTTCTCTTACTTTGTACCAAGAATCCTAACAACTGCAGTGAGTGTCAGGACACAGTCAAGTGAGCAGAGAGGTGATTTTCTAGGCACAGGACACCACGTCACCGACAAAGCTTACTCTATTCCAAGGGTGCTGACATGTTCCACAAAATTCCTGAACATCAAGTTGCCCACCACGGAAGTACATCAGGCTCGGTGTGCTTTGCCTGTGGAGGAAATGGAAGCTAGATTGAGCTGGCTGCTCCAAGAAGCCAGCATGTGTGATTGGACTACTCCATTGTGCAGAAGGCCGTGCGACCTGGAGCCAGCAGACCTGTCCTAGTCTAAAAACTCTGCTAACAACAGCCTAGACATATTACAGTGCTCCCGTAAGAATTTGTGCTCGTCCTTACTCAGTAACACAGCTAAAACTGTTTTCCAGATCCACTTTTTCCAGTGTTCCAGTGAGGAGATGTTTTTAGTACATGAGTCCCAGGGCCAAAGGGACATTTACTTTTCATTTGGATTCATAAAGCCCTAACGATGCTAATAACATCAAGCACCATATTGTTAGTTCTGTGCAGTCTATGTACATTTTTGAAGTCACATTTTTCTGATTATATGACCTTGAGCAAATTAATTAAACTCTGGAACTCTGTATACTTTCCTGTAAAAGAGATTTAATGTGCATTACTTCATGATTGTTGTGAATATTAAATAAATTTACCAATATAAAGTGTTTAGCACGGTTCTTGGCACATGGTAGGTGTTGAACAAAGATGAGCTTTTATTATGACTAGAAGTATCTGGCTGCCTCCATTGACTTTACTCCAGAGGCTGATGACCTCCCTTCCCTTTGTCTAAAAATATTTCAGATGCCACTCTAGCAGTTAGAGATGCATCACTCTGGGTTGTCAAATAATCTCTTCTGTAATGTAGAAAATTCTTGTTAAGAAATATGGAATACTACCTAATTGTCATTTTAAAACTTTTCTAAAATAGTTTTCCAAGTAGATCATTTCCTTCTAATATATTTTATTGAAAAGAAGGATGCAATTAACCAATGGACTCTTGAGAGAGATACAGATTTGCAGAATTGACATGGCGGTAGGCTGATGCCTAATTCTCCAGACTCGCCAGGCAGATGAGCTAGTCTCCTCAGAGATACTCAGAGCTCCAAAATCTTAGGAACAGATGCCTCCCTATCACGTACATGGATTTTTTCTGCCATCTAGTGGTCAACTTTTGAGGACAACTGCCTTTAAGTGAGCTAAGAAGGCATTGTCCCACCCTGGATAGTACACAAGAACCTCACTGGCTTCTATGAGTTTGACTATTTTACGTACCTTATGTAAGTGGAATGATTTCACAGGTGTACATATATGTCCAAACTCATGATATCTTACACACTAAATATGTGCAGGTTTTGTGTATCAGTTATCTTTAATAAAGCCATTTAAGCAACAACTCCCAGGCATCTTCTTCAGCTTACATTCTCCAGGGGCTGAGATCCTGTATGAGATGGAAAGAAACACGAAGGCCTGGATCTGCAGGGGGGTTCGAGCCCCACACTGGCTATCTGCCGAGCAATACCTTAACCACCTGTTCTTTGGATGGCCTCAGGCTTGCCACTTCTCTCTCCCAACCCACCTTCTCATCTACCAGATGGGTCACACTGATGGGTCCCTGATAGCTCTAGTATTTTGCTGTCCCAGTGTCTCTCAGATTGCAAATATTTGTTTAAAGATGCTTAGGTATAATATATTATGTATCATTAATAAAACTGAACAGAGGAGAAAGTATAACATTTAGATAGTTAACTAATTTAGCATTCCTTAGGACAACTCAGTGATAAGGTGGATAAGTATGTTTCTGACATCATCTTCCCCTTGGGGAAGCTCTTCTTAATTTCTGTGTAAAGAATCTTAATTATTGATTAATGTACTCTAAAGTTCATAAAATACAAAGAGCAGTGAGCAGGTGGCTTATTTTTAATATTCATAATTTTTTGATGAATGCTAGAAGGGCTAATCACACCAATAATACACATTTATTCATTTTTTGGATTTATTTAACCTAGACTTTTCCATTTGCCAAGACACAGCACTGGCTTAATCCCTTCCAAAAAGGACTACCATACATTTTGTAACATTCTACCAACTTCCAAAATCTCTCCTTTCCCTTCATTGTTATTCTGTTCACTAATTAAGAGACAGGATGGGGTCAGTAAGTTGAGCGTCAGACTTCAGAGCATGTCATGATCTCACAGTTTGTGAGTCCAACCTGACATAGGGCTTGCTACTGTCAGCACAGAGCCTGCTTGGGATTCTCTGTCTCTCTCTCTCTTTGCCCCTCCCCCCCCAAAATTAAATATAAAAAAAAAAAAAAAGAAAGAAGAACCTGAAAATAACCAACTATGGAGAAGGTCCTACTGGCTTCCCATTGCTGCCATTGTTGAGTCCAAACCTGCATTTTGCCATCAAAGCATTCTTTGGGCCCTAGAAGGGACTTTTTTTTTTTTATCACTTCCTCAGCCCTCCCACCTCCCACCAGCTGCAGAACCCTGAATTTTCTTCGGAAAAGTACTCCCTGATATGGCTTGAGTAGTCTTGACTTCACTTCCAAGGCCCGAGTGAATCTTTATTGGCTTACGCCACTCTAAGTGACCCTTCGCCTGGCCATAGTGGTTGGTTCAAGGGTGGACACAGGAACCAACCCCAATCAATGAGATTTCTGGAGGGACTTCTGAGAAATGGACTCTCTCTGGTCCCTTCTGGACATAAGCAGGACATATATAGCCAAAGAAACTGCTAAAGCCATCTTGGAACCAGAGGAAAGAGACTGCTAGAAACTTGTGAGCCCCAACAAAGAAGAGCACAAAATGGAGAAAGAACTTGAATCCTGATCAGACCATTGGAACCCAACAAAGCTCATTTATTATTCAAGACAGGTTGAATTGGGTCTTCTCCCATTTGAAGTAATAAGGACACCAACAATAATAATTCATCACTCATATCAGCCCCATGCAAAGTTTCCATACATTTTGTTTTCCTCTTCATAGACTCTTTCCTTCCAACTTTAACAGACTAAAGGAAAATATTCAGGGAGAAGGGACAGTGAAGGCCCAGAAGTGCTCATGAGGTTCTGGGGGGAGGGGGTGTGCTTGGTTGTTAAAAATTGGACCTGAGTATAGGGGAGAAGGCAAAGCGAAGTGTGACCCCAAAGGGACAGACCTAAGTCACTTTGGGACTGACTGCTGCTGTCATTAACTAAGAGAAGAAATGAGTTTGTAGGAAGGAGGCAAAGTTCAGTTTAGAACAATTTGAATTTGAGGAGAACTATCCAACTGAGCCACAAAGGTGGTTGACTTGTCTACCGTCACTAGGAAACTGGCAGGTCCTTGAGGGCATGGACTGTGCATCTAACCCCTAGAAGTCCCTAAGGAATATGTGCTCAATTAATGAAGAAATAAATGAAAGCTAAATTATCCAAAAATAATTACAGAACAATTAGGTCCCAGTGTCTTCTGTGAGCCTGATGATTACCTTTATCAAAAGTTCCAAAGAGTTCTGTGATGCCTGCCAGTGGGAATGATAGTGTGTCCGTGGAAGAGGTAATGCTAAAGCTGCACTTGGAAGATGTAGGTGGAAGAAAGGGAGTAGGACATTCTAGGCCGGGAGAGGAGCCGGCGGCAGGTGCTCAGGCCTCCCTGCCTAGTTTGATAATGCCACTGTGTTGTGCAGAATTCTATCCCTGGTTCAAGTAATTAGAGCACTGGAGTGAAGCAACTAACAAGGGACCCCACCTCACCTGAAAACGAAGACCCATCACACTGACCAGAGAAGTAGAGGGTATCAGGAAGGGATTTTGCTTGGAGAAAAAGGTCGCAGAAAGTTAAACCAAAGAAAAGAAAAAGGTCCCTGAGGCTCCTGGGTGGCCCAGTCTTGATTCCAGCTCAGTTCATGAGCTCACAGTTTTATGAGTTCAGAGCATTGGGCTCTGTGCTGACAGCATGGAGCCTGCTTGAGATTCTCTCTCTCCTTTTCTCTCTGCCCCTCCCCACTCAGTTCTCTCTCTCTCTCTCTCTCTCTCTCTCTCTCTCTCTCTCTCTCTCAAAATTAAATAAATAAAAAATAAATAAAGGGTCCCTAACTGCATCTTTCTACCTCTTTCAGCTAAGTCTGGAGACCATTTGGTCTGTCTCTATTGAAATCCAAGAAATAGGAAATAAGGCAGCTGGTGCTGATGTTTTGTGCCTCCTTTTCTGATTACATACAAGATGGAGAAAGAGAAGAGGGAACTTTGAGCCATTCTGATAAACAAATCCAGAAGCTAACTGCGTTGTTTTGTTGCCTTTACCTCCAAAGGAGTTTTTCAGAGAAAAAATTACAAAGAAAATTTCTATTTAAAAAAGAGGAAGAGTCTAACTCCCATAATTGTTTCCAATTTAAGAAAAAAAAAATATCTTCAAAAGGAAAGTGTAACTTCTCCGCTAGTTATTCCATATGCATTTTAAAAAGCAAATATGGCACAACCTAAAGCCGCTTTCTGTCAGTTTCTGGGGATTTGCAAGGGAATTGATCAAAGGGGCCCTTTCTCTCTGTCTGGGATATATAAACTCTTTATCAGTCTCCTCTTAAAAGGCTCTCTGGGTGTAGGCAGTTACTCCTCTATCATAACTGTTTACTCTTATAGGCAATGTAGTTCTCATGGCTGGTTTTATGAATTTCTTAGTCATCTGCAAGGAAGTACTTTGAAACATTACAAAATACATTCAAATCTTATTTAACTGGCAGCAGGTGACTTGGAAATGATTTTGTGTTCTTTCTTGTTTTCTAATCCTTTGAAGAATGATGATGCTCACTGGCCTCACTACTTCCACAGGGAAACATCTGGGATCCAGGGGCCTGTGCAAACAGAGGCACCCACCCATCACCATTGTGCAATGTATGCACAATGTATGCACAAACTTCCGAGTTTTGGGTGACCAGATTGTGGCCTTGCATTCTGGCCAGGCAGTTCTGAAGAGTGCTCCTGCTTTCGCGTTTTAATATGAGCACTAGAATAGAGCAGAGGTGGTGTGGAATAGCGGATGAGGCTTGGAATTCAGTGCCATGAAGTCTGGAGATACAAATTCCAATTTGACTTGACTAAATGATTCAACCTTTCTAAGCTTCTGTTTACTGTATCTCTAAAATAGGATAATGATAGCCATTCCAAAGGAGTGCTGAGGATTAAATGAGATAGTATATATCAGATGTCTCCTATATATGATACACAGTATTGGTTCAGTGAATTATGATTGTTGCCAGTGGGGGTGGGAGTACGACTGGCAGGGGTATTGGTATAGGGCTTTCAGTATTCGACCAATGAAGAAAAAATTTAAGGGGAATATTCCATTTGAAATTATCCATGATGATTACAAAGCATTACAGTAGAAATGATTAATACAAATAATAAGAAGCTGCCATTTTTCAGTATGGGATATTTTTATTGTTTTCATTTGTATTTTATTAAAGCTAATTGATGCTCATTTTCAAGTATTTAAATGATACAGGTGTATAAAGTGGGAAATGAAAGCACCTAATCATTTTATACCTTTCTGCTCTGAGATATGGTAATTATCATTTCAAATTTGTTTGTGTATACATATGTAAGTAGTGCTAGGACAAAATCATGAATTTTTCACTCAACAATAAGATTTGATCTTGATGTGATAGTGGGCCATTTTATGTCTAGGTCCTTATCTTTGGGGCGGAGCCCACTGGGAACTTTAGATCTTTGATCCAATTTTTAAGCCAAGAGCAAATTAGGCCTTCAGATTGCTCTAACAGTGGGGCTGTGAGTTGTCTATTACTGAATCATGTCTAACATCATCAGTATTTCCTGATGGACTTTACCAATAGAGTAATGCCTCTTGTTGAGGGATAATTTCAAAAAGTTAAAAATGTAACTTATATAAACATATGATAAGGATATGCCAACATTTTAATTCAGTTTGTTAATAAACGAAGCAATCAATCAGATGATATACCTGATTCAAAGCGGAATTCAAGGAACAGAAATTTAAAGAGTCATTCAAATGATGGTGAAATGAATTTGTTAATAGATACAAAATTGGCTAATGCTCTTTAGAACCATAAACTGAAACCTTTGGAGTTTAGATTTCTGGTGAGATAGAAATTTAAAAGTGAACATATTAAATGATAGTATCAATGCTCCCATCAAATAATAAAGAATGAAGTCAAACACAGATGGGTCCTCTTAGATAATTAAATAATCCTTGGATGAGACCTTTTAATAATGTCCTAGTATGACTTTAAAAAGGACACATTGTCATCTTTTCCTTTATTTCTAATTTTTGGACATTAATTACTCTTTTTGTTTTTTGAGAGCGAGAGAGCATGGAGAAAGTGTGATCAGGGGAGAAGGGCAGAGGGAGAGAGAGAAAGAGAGAAAGAATCTCAAGCAGACTCCACACTCAGCCCAAAGCCACATGTGGGGCTCAATCCCATGACTTTGAGGCCATGACCTGAGGAGAAATCAAGAGTCAATTGCTCAACCGACTGAGCCACACAGGTGCCCTTGGACGTTAATTAGTCTTAAGAATTATTTAAACTTGTTTTTGGTTGTTATGGTCATTGTGTGCCTGTTATCTTGACCCACAAAATCTTCACCTTCTATGTCTTTGATTTCCTTTTCATGTCTTTCATAGTTTAAAAAAATACTTTATTAAGAAACAATACCTTAAATTTTTTTCACTTACTCTTTTTATCTTATAAATACATAAAGTAGCAATGGGGAGAGTGGTCCCTTATCACCAGCAAGTTAATTTTATTTTCCATTGTAGAGCTGGTTTCACCTATTTGTAGTGATTAACTATTAAAACTCCTGTTCTCTTACTATTTTCTGTATGTTTCCCTAGATTTCAAGTGTATAATAACTTCCTCTCATGCTCTTTCCTACCCCCAAGACCATTTAAGGTGTCTCTTATATGTCCTAATGCACTTCTCACACTATTATGATACACTTTCCAGCCACCTACCACCACCAACACACCTTCTTATTAACATGGAGTCCTTAAAGTCAGACTGTTTTTGTCTTCTGTTTCCTTAAGGATTGGCTTATATTAGGTGCTCCATAAGTAACACCTGAATCAATGAGTGATGAGCGGACACAGTTCTTATAGTCAATGAAGCAAATGTAAAAATAAAAAATAAAAAATTAATTCAAAACATCCTTCTTCATCTCTCCCTCTTAGTTTTCCTTTACTCATTCTACCAAACTTTCTTTGTCATTCATTTTAAACATCATAAAACTCTCCACCTTTTAATGTATTAATTAGTATTTTTTTTCTTGACTCAAGACCAGTTGCTCTTCTTTAGGTGAAAAATTGAAAAATGGTTAAATTCTGAGCTTCCCAACTCAAAGTTGAGCTAAGCGGTTCAAAACCAGCTTTACTGACTATTAACAGATTTAATTTTGCTCTCTAAGAGCTATAAAACAGACTTCTCTCCTGTAAGAGCTTAAAAAAACAATACCATTTAGCACATTATTCTTAATTTTTTAGAAAAGAACGGAATCAAAAAGAGTTCCTCATCATAAAGCAATTTCATGGTAAAACTAAGACTAGTTTTTGACTCTCAAACTAGTGGGTGAAACATTAGACTCTACAGTGACAAGCTTGTGTGCATTGCCTAGCCGACGTCCCTGTTCGTTTTTGATCCTAGATACATGGTAAATGGAAACAAGCAATGATAGACTTGGTTAGATAATAATTGCTATGCCTATGAGGTGATCAAAGACCAAGGCTGATTAGGTGAGTCAACCGTAATACTTAAAACACCGGACAATCTCACTTTGCCATAATGAGAACTGAATGATGCTACAAAGTTGAAGCAGCAGAAAGCCTTCCCTTATTAATGTTAATCATTGTCAGGCAACATAGTGAGTGCTCAGTAAATGCCTGTTAATGCTGCTGCTCTCTCTTTTACTATGAAAGCCCTTCTCCCCATCCCCGTCTGCCAGGTCTTATACACACACTGACCAGGAAAGAAGGAGCACTGTTTCTAGGATAAGTTGGGAAAATCAGAAATAGGGTTTCTTCTTCCCTTCTTTCAGAAAATGGATGGGAATCAATAGGAAAATGGAGAATATTGATTAAACCAAAAAGGTTGTCTTTTCAAAAGGGCAATCAAATTGACAACTCAGTGGGTGTATTAATCAAGAAAAAAATGGGAAAATGTGCAGATTACCATTATCTGGAATGATAAAAGAACATCACTACAGATCTTTCACACATAAAAATAAAATTGGGGAACATTACAAAGAACTTTATGCTAATAAATTTGAAAGTTTAAGTGAATTGGACAAATTCCTTGAAAGATAAAAAATTTCCAAAATACATACAAGAATAAATAGAAATTTAATTACCACTGCATCAGTTAAGGAAATTGACTTTGTTTACTGAATTTTTCTTACCATCCAAATAAACTTTGCTTCACTGCTTAATCTAACAAACTCTTAAGGCAAAAATAATGTATTCATTAACAAACTCTTTAAGAAAAAAGAAATGTCTTTTCTTATGTTATCAGTGAAAAATTATTATGACTCTGAACACAAAAAAATACGTGTACACGCACTCACACACACACACACACATACACACACATACCCTCTAACATTGATATTCTTCAGGAACATACACATAAATTCCACAAGAAAATATTATCAAACCAAATCCAGCAGTGTGACTGAAAGTTGATTTATCTTTCCCAAAATGAAATAATGTAGTTTACTGCATTAACCTAATAAGTGATTAAAGAGAATCTATTTGATGGTCATGGTGGAGGTCACTTGTGGGGAGGAGCACTGGGTGTTATATGGAAACCAACCTGACAATAAACTATAAAGTTAAAAAAAAATTATATATGTAGATGCAGAAAAAACATCTAGCAAAATTCAATTTTTTTTGAGAGAGAGAGAGACAGAGACAGAGTGGAAGCAGAGGAGGGTCAGAGAGAGAGGGAGACAGAGAATCCCAAGAAGTCTCCAAGCCACCAGTACAGAGCCTGATGCAGGGCCCAAACTCATGAACTATTGAGATCATGACCTGAGCCGAAACCAAAAGTCAGATGCTCAACCAACTGAGCAACCCAGGCACCCCCTCAACAGTTATTTTTGAGAATATCTCTCAGAAACATAGCAATTGGAGAGAACATTTGTTAAACTATTAAAGAATGTATAACACTTTACAACCAACATCATACTTAACAGTGAAAGACTGAATGATTTCTCCTTAAGATTGGCAGTAGGGTAAAGATTTCCGCTCTTATCCCTGCTATTATTCATCCATATTATTCTTTACTGTAACAAAAGTTCTAGTCAGTATATAAGCCAATACAAAGTAATAAAAGTCATAGTTATTGGAAAAGAATAAGAAAAACAGTTTTTATTCATGGATGACCTAAACTTGTATGTAAAATTTCTTAAGAAATCTAAAGAAATAGGCTATAGATAGACTATAGATAGAAATAGACTAAAGAAATTGACTATAATCAATATGTTAATTTAACTAAGCCACAGGAACAAGAACAATGTAGAAAATTCACTCATACTCATTTGTATATGATGGAAACATTTACAAATTGAAATTAAAAATTAATACCTACTCAATATCATAAAAATAAGAAATAGTTAAGAACAAATTTAACAAAATATGTGCTAGACTCATAACACTAAATACAAAACATTGCAGAGAGAAATTTTAAATGGTGTAATAAATAGAGATAAAATGTTCATGGTTTGAAAGTCTCAATATTGGTATCAGTTTTCCTTAAAATTATCTCTAGATTCAAATCAATTCTAGTCAAAAGCCTAGCAGGCATTTTTGACAAGCAGTATCTAAAGTGTGTATGCAGTGGGCTCTACACCCAATGGAAATAGCCAAGATGGCTTTAAAAAAAAGAATACATCTAAAAGAATAACACTACAAAGTTTCAGGTATATCATAAAGCTACAGTAATAAAATGTGGTATTAGCATGAGAATACTTATATAGGTAGTAGAAGAAAATATTCAAAAATAAACACACATGTAGAGTGAGTTGATTGTCAACAAAGAGCCTACGGTTAATACAATAGAGAAAATTGGTCTTTTCAAGAAATTACGCCAGAACAATTGATGTTATATGGAAAATAATTAACTTTTATTCTGTCCCCAGACCACACACAAACAATGACTTGAAATGAATCTTAGACATAACTGCAAAAATTTATGCCTACACTTCTAGAGGAAAACAAAACATTTTTACAACCTTGGGAAAGGCAAAGAATTCCCATATTAGAACAACAACAACAAAAACATGAAGGGTTTAGAAAACAACTTTTACTTAATTAAAAGAAAATACTTGCATTATTCAAAAGACACCATAAGGAAAAAATGCCAGACTAAAAGAAAATTGCTAATATTTTATGCAATAAAATTGAAAAATAATTAAATTGAAATACAGCAATGTGGCTCTGTTTGCCTGGAGAGAATTCCAATGAAGAGCCTCACAAAACGTAAAAAGGATAGTGTGTCTGGTGGAGCTCTGACAGTATATCCCTGGATTGGAAAAAATGTGTGTGTGTGTGTGTGAGAGAGAGAGAGAGAGAGAGAGAGAGAGAGAGAAAGAGAGAGAGAGAGAGAGAGAGAGAGAGAGAGAGACCCCTATAGTGGTCAAAATAATGCCCCTCCAAAGATAACCAGATCCTAATCCTTGGAACCCATAAATGTTATATTAAATGACAAAGGAGAATTAATGTTACAAATGGAATCAAGTTTGCTAATCAGCTCACTTAAAAATAGATTATCCTGGCTTATCAGAGTGGAGCCAATGCAATCACAAAGACCCTTTAAATGTGGGAAAATACAGAAAAGTCAGTGTCATATGTTGTGATGTGAGAAAGACTTGACTAGCTATCGCTGGCTTGGAAGATGGAAAGGTGTCATGAGACCAGAGCTGGGGGAAACCTCTAGCAGTTGGAAAAAAGCAAAAAATGAAAATGAAAATTTTCTTCTCTAGAAAAATATTAAAATATCTAGAACACATTCAATTATGTTTTAAAATCTAATGTGATACTCATGAAGGAATGAACAGATAAGACGAATAGAAATTATATAGTCTCAAATACATCTGCAAATTTAGTATATGATAAAGGTGATATCTCAGTTAAGTATGGAAAAAGAGATCTTTGTAATGGAGGTATTGGGTTAATTGAATATCCATATGGACAAAAATAGAATTGTGCTCATGAATCATAATGATACTAAAAGAAATCCCAAATTCGTTAGAGATCTAAATATAAAACATGAAATGATCGAAGGAATCATGGTAAAATCTTCTAATTCCTGTTAGTAGTGGAAGCCTTTGCTAATTATGATTCAAAATCCAGGCGCAGTTAATCAAAATATTGTTAAACTAATTATATATTTTTTTAACTCAAGAGGAGTAAAATGTTATATGAGCAAAATAATTACAGTTATCCCATGAAGAGTTAATATGTTTAATATATAGTTTATAAAAATAGAGGAAGAGTCAATAACCCTGTAGAAAAAATAGGACAAGATATGGACAAGTCACAGAAAAACAATGCAGATGGCTCTTCCCCCAATCCTATTTCCAGAAGTCAGTTGTAGAGACATATATTTATACTACCCAAAGCAAATTACACATTTAATGCAATCCCTATCAAATACCAAAAGCATTTTTCACAAAACTGGAACAAACAATCCTAAAATTTGTATGGAACCACAAATGACCCCGAATAGCCAAAGCTGTCTTGAAAAAGAAAAGCAAAGCTGGAGACATCACAATTCCAGACTTCAGATTATACTACAGACCTGTAGTAATCAAAACAGATGGTACTGGCACAAAAATAGGCACATAAATCAATGGAACAGAATAGAAAAATCCAGAAATAAACCCACAATTATATGGTCAATTAATCTTCAACAAAGCAAGAAAGAATATCCAATGGGGAAAAGATAGTCTCTTCAAAAAATAGTGCTGGGAAAACTGGACGGCAACATGAAAAAGAATGAAACTAGACTTTCTTACACCATAAACAAAAATCTATTCAAAATGGATGAAAAACCTAAATGTTAGACCAGATACCATAAAAATCTTAGAAGAGAGCACAGCAGTAATTTCTCTGGCATTGGTCACAGGAACTTCTTTCTAGATATGCCTCCTGAGGCAAGGGAAACAAAAGCAAAAATAAACTATTGGGACTACATCAAAATAAATTTATTATTTTACAGCAAAGGAAACAATCAACACAGTTAAAAGGCAACCTATGGAATGGAAGAAGATATTTTCAAATGACATATCCAAAGAACTTCTAAAACTCAACACCCAACAATCAAATAATCCAATTAAAAATGGGCAGAAGACATGAACAAACATTCTCCAAAGAAGACCTACAGATGGCCAACAGACACACGAAAAGGTGCTCGTCATCACTTATCATCAGGGAAATGTAAATCAAACTACAATGACTACCTGTCAAAATGCTAAAATCAACAACATAAGAAACCATTGTTGGTGAGGATGTGGAGAAACGGGAACGCTCTTGCACTGTTGGTGGTAATGCAAACTGGTGCAGCCACTGTGGAAGATGATATGAAAGTTCCTCAAAAAGTTAAAAACAGAACTACCCTACAAACCAGCAGTCACACTACTAGGTACCCAAATACAAAAACACTAATTCAAAGGGATGCATGCACCCCTATGTTTATAGCAGCATTGTTCACAATAGCTAAGATATGTAAGCAGCCCAAGTGTCCACTGATAGATTAATGGATAAAGAAGATGTAGTATGTACATACAATGTAATATTATTCAGCCATAAAAAAGAATGAAATCTTGCCATTTGCAACAACATGGATGGAGTTAAAGAGTATAATGCTAAGTGAAATAAGTCAGAGAAAGACAAACACCATATGATTTTACTCATACGTAGAATCTAAGAAACTAAACAAATGAGCAAAGAGAAAAAAAGAGACAAACCAAGAACCAGACTCTGAACTATAGGGAACAAACTGATGGTTACCAGAGGGGGAGTTGGGAGGGATAGGTGAAACAGGAGATGGGGAATTAGTAGAGCACTTGTCATGGTGGGCACTGAGTGGTTAAAATAAAAATTATAAAAATAAAAATAAAGACACATTGTTAAATACGAGAAAAGATATGTTTAGTTTTTAAATTTTTTTAATCTTTATGTAAGAGAGTGCAACTGGGGGGGGGGGGAGAGGCAGAGGGAGAGAATCCCAAGCAGGCTCCATGCTCAGCATGGAACCCACCGCAGGGCTCGATCCCACGACCCTGGGATAATGACCTAAGCTGAAATCAAGAGTCAGACACTCAACCCACTGAGCCCCAAAAAGATATATTTCAACAGAAAACTGTTAGGAAATGGTTGCATAATCCAGGGCCTATCAACACAGAGTGTTATACAACTATATCAAGAATGAGGAGTATATGCTACCAAGGTGTCATCATAGGGTGTGCCCTAAAATAAAAATGGCAAGATGACCAAAGCTATATTTAGTGTGCCACAATGTATGTGCTTATGTCTGTGCTTTTTAAGTTTTTTATTTTAAATAGGCTCCAACATGGGGCTTGAACTCACAACCCAGGGACCAAGACTCACATGCTCTACTGACTGAGCAAACCAGGCACTCCTTGTGTCTGTGCCTATAGGTATTTCAATTAAAAGAGCAATAGGAGGATAAACCACAACATAGTAAATTGAATCATGGTGGGGGGGTGGAGGGTGAGTAGAAGAGAGCTGTAGGAAAGGTAGATCTGGTATTGCAGGTGATTTTGTTTTCTTAAAATCCTAATGCAAATTTAAATTGTATACAGGCCCTCAATATATTTTATAAAATAAAACAAAGGAGTCTGGTGGTTTTCTAGGGCTGCCATGAGAAAGCACCACAGACTGAGTGGCTTGAACAACAGAAACTTATTTCCTCACAGTTCTGGAGCCTAGAAGTCCAAGATCAAGGTTCAGCAAGGTTGTCTTATTCTGAGAGTATCTCCTTAATTTATAGATGGCCACCTTCTGCTTTTATCTTCATATGGTCTCCCTTCTATGTGCATCTGTGTCCTAACCTCCTCTCATAAAAGTACCCATCCTATCAGATTAGCGTTCACCCTAATGACCTCATTTTACTTTAACTCCCCCTTTAAAGACCCTATCTGTAAATACAGTCACATTCTGAGGGACTGGGAGGGTAATGACATCAACATGTGAATTTTAGAGGGACACTGCTTCCAAAATACTGACCAGGAATGGGTCAATTTTGTGGCTCTTTGAATAACCATACAGAGAGAGATTCCAAGTGACAAGTGTGTGCAATAATCACTCTGTACCTGCCTGGTTGATATGCCTGAAGGATGAAAGGAAATGCAGATGAAAGGAAAATGATTACAACTGACTAGTACCCCCAGTTATTGTACCTCCCCAATGGATATGCCCTAGGGCGAAAAGGAAATGCAGAGGGCTATTCCTTCCTGGTGCTAGGTGTTCTGCAGAAGCTGTGGTGCACCTTGGCTTAGACTGACAGAGGTACGGCATTTTAAGACGTAGGACATAGACTTCATGCATCCGGGAGCTGGATCCAATCTGTCTCAGGTCCTTAAACATTAAGGGAGATAGACAGTCATCTAAAGTCATCCCAGTTTCTGTCTAGAGGTGGATGGAGGAGCTGGGCTAGAAAAAGTTCATGCTATAATTCATGCCCTGTGTCCCCTAGGGTCTACTATGGATCCTTCATTCCTGCTAGTCTTTCCTTTGTTCATGGCCCTGTCAACACCTTGCAATGCTTGTGATTGTAAAATTCAGCACCCTCAGACATATTACTGCACATCAGACATCGGTGAGTCTAAGGAGACACCAGAGAAGTCTCCACCAAGGAGGTCTCACCCTAGGGTGTAGAAATGCGGACGTGGGGGAGCTCTGATGATCTGATCAATGTCTTCGTGAGACTTTGGATGGGGGAATCCTAAACCAATGAACCTATGGGCCCCTGACCCGTTTTTTCTTCCTCCCAGTCATATTAGCTGATATACAAGGACCAGGAAACAACACTGTGACAAAACAAGGTTTCAGAGTCAATGTCATTAAGGTAAACTCAGTACCTCCTTTCTTCTTACCTCCTTTCCTCAAAATAAGCAAGACCATCTGCTCTTGCTGAGAGATTTGGATGGTTTCTGGAGCCTAGCAACTTCTATGTAAACCTACGGTCCTAGCCACTCTTTCCCTCCCATTGCAGGTGCTCAAGGCTCCCAGGGGCATCCCAAGAATCCATGAGATCTACTCACCCATCAGTTGGAAGGACTGTGGTGATAAGCTGAGGACCACTCAAAAATCATTATTGCTTATCCCAAGTGAGCATCCCTGTCCGCATACCACCCCTCACCTTCCTACCTCCCCCTAAAAGGACCACCTGACTTCTGCAACTAGCACCACCAAGGACCAACTCAGGTTGGGCCGCTTTGTCATGATCTGACAAACTCTTCCTGGGGCAATGCTAGACCCTCATTCATGACTGACTCTGTACCAGCCTCAGGGGTTCTAGACCCTCTGGTCTGACTCCCCAGGGGATATCCATACATGCTGTGCTAACTCAGGCCATGCTCCCCCATCACTGCAGGCTATCTGAGGGGGGGCACATTGCGCTTCACAAGATGCCATCTGGTCTGTTTCTGATACCGGCTCACCAGAGAGCAGAGGCTAGGTCTTGAGGCAGCGTACAGAACAGGATGCAAATGTCAAGTGAGTAGCCACCCCGGTGATTTTTCTCTGCAGCCCAGGCACTGCTCTTGTCCCATGTCCTTGGTCCCAGATCTTCCTCCCTGCTGTCTCCCTCTCCAGATGACCCCTGCTCTTTCACCTTCCTTCCATTGCCTGACTTCTTCCCACTGTTTCCTTCCTGTCCTTGCCCCCCTCACTGTTCCCTTTAGCCTCTCCTTGTTCACAGACCCCTGTTGCCCTTGTCTGTCCGGGATGGGGTGTATGAACAGGAGATGGGCAGTCCTGTATCTCCCTCCACCCCTAGGTTCTGCCCTGCCTCTTCTGCTGGCATCCCTGCCCTCAACCTGACTTCAGAGAGTGTGTGTGGAAACAAGACTGTAAATACAAAATATTGGCAGGAAACCATTCCTTGCACTCCATGTGTGTCCCCTCCATGAGTGGGTACTGTGAATGGACCCATATCCAGATGAACTATCAATACCAAACCTCGCTCCAGCGACCTCTTTTCACTAGGCCCGAAATCATATAATAGAGTTTTAATATTCTGTTTCCTGGTCTGGCTGCTGTTAACAGAGCTGAGTTAGTTCTGTACACCTCCATTGAATTGTACTCTTAAGTTCTGTTTACTTTCTGTAAGTAGTGTGTGCATCAATAAAGTTTACAAAAATAAATCCCAAGTTGATAAACCTCACCCTGGTGACAAATTCCCTTTATCTTCTCAGTTCATCAATTATCTTTTATTTCTTATTCATCCAGCAACCTCATGCCAGGCTCTAATCCTTCTTATTCCACAATTCCTGACATTTCCTCATCCTCTCAAAGCAAGAGCCCTGGGCCCAAACAAAGGAACAGATCCAAGTCCAATCTGACCAAGGTCAGACTCCACCTGACACACCCTTAACCTTCCCCAGATGATTTGCAGAACCAAAACTCACAGGAGAAAGGATATTCCTTGTTCCCACAGAATTAAGACTCACTTGCAAATATAAAAATCATTCCTTGTCATATTAAAGTTCTGAAAATAAAAGAGAAGACTTTTAAGCTTTTATAAGAACACAAAGAGGAATATTTTTAGGACTTCAAATCACCAAAGTTCCAAAATATATGAAAGCAAATGTTGATAAATTCCACTACTTTAAAATAAAATATCTTTCTTCAAATAAAACAAAGGAATTGGAGAGGATTTATAGCTTTATGATAAAAATTAGGTCTGAACAATGAATCTTTTGGGGAATTGGTTGAAGTTTCCCTTTAAACATAATTTATGAACTTAAAAATTTCCCAGAGTCAGGGCACCTGGTTGGCCCAGTCAGTTAAGTGTCCGACTTCGGCTCAGGTCATGATCTCGCGGTTCGTGGGTTCGAGCCCCACATGGGGCTCTGTACTGACAGCTCAGAGCCTGGAGGCTGCTTAGGACTCTGTGTCTCCCTCTCTGCCTTCCCCCACTCATTCTCTCTCTCTCTCTCTCTCTCTCTCTCCAAAATACATAATAAAAAAGCATTTTTTAAAAAAAGAAAAGAAAATTCCAGAGTCCTTCCAAAATGAGGGTCTTCTCTTTTATTTAATAAACTATTTTATTTAATTATGTAATTTTATGTTATAAATCTAATTTTATTTTAATTATTTTAAATTTTGGAATCATTTTGGATTTACAGAGGAAGGTACCAAGATAGTACAAAGAATTCACACATACCCTTTACCTAGTTTGCTCTGATGATAACATCTTATGCAACACTGGTACATTTATTAAAGGTAAGAAATTAACATGCGTACAAAACTATTAACTAAATGACACTTTACTCAGATTTCTACCACTTTTCCCCTTTTTGGGGCCAGAATCTAATCCAGGATACTGCAGAAATTAGTCTGGTTTGTGACAACTTTTTTTTTTAATTTTCTTAAAGCATATATATTTGTTTTTGAGAGAGATGGAGACAGAATACCAAGCAGGCTCTGCGCTGACAGATGGGGGCTCAAACTCATGAACCCATGAGGTCATGTCCTGAGCTGAAGTCAAGAGTCAGACGCTTAACCGACTGAGCCACCCAGGCGCCCCTGGTCTATGCCAACTTCTTAATTTAACTTCATTTTCAATGACCTGGCAATTTTACGATGTACTGGCGTTCTGGAGACTCCCTCAATTTGGATTTGTCTGATGTATTTTCATGACCAGACTGGGGCTGTCAATTTTCAAGAAAAGCACAAGGAGGAAATCCTCCTCTCATTGCACCGTGTCACAAGTACACAGCGTTGATATTCCATCACTAGTAGTGTCAACGATGATCACTTGGTTAAGGCGGTGTCTGCCAAGTTCTCCACTGGAAAGGCACCATTTGTACTTCTTATACTCTGCTAGCCAGACCCCATTGCTGTTTAGTTGAACAATGAATTTAGAAAACCGTACCTGAACACGTGTTGAACTAGGAAATGTATGTATGCACATGAATTTATGTATAGCCACATGGTTATAACTATTACCCTCTGTCTCTCAATATATATTAAAATAAACCGAGTTTCATATTAATGCCAACTACAGAGTAATACAGGGCTCATTATAGCTCTCACCTGCTGATTAGTTGTACCTTTTTTCTCTAACAATAAGAAACTAGACTCTCACTGTGTTAATCGTTCAAACCTAGTATATAGGTCAAGTAGTTTCAGAATTGTCAGCATGTACCCCTGTAAAGTAAACTTACCAAAAGAGCACCGGGCCTATGTAGTTTTTAACATGAATCCACTCATCCAAACTCAAATGCACAGAGTTTCTACCCTAAGACCCCAGAGGGTCCCAAACACACCTGGCCCCATTCTGGGAAAGGAAGCCCTATAGAGGAGATGGTGCGGACTCAGAAATCTGGGTGAACTTGAATGCAGTGCCAGGAATAAAGGCACTGTCTGGTATTTCTACATCTCCAATCCCAACCTAATTTATCCCGACCCCCAATTCCAACATCCCAATGAGCAGGTCTTCCCGTTTAAAACTCTCCGGAAAACATAGAGCTCCTGGCAGAAGATCAGGAATCTAAGTGGACTCTAAGATTCCTTAGATCAGGAATCCAAGTAGTTGTGGTTAACAGGCACAGAAGAGGCTGCAAAATTCATGTGCCAATTGTCTGTGATCTCACTCTCCCTGGAGTTCAACCACTGACCTTGGAATCAGAAGAGAATTCTAGAAAAAAAAAAAGACTGTGGAACAAATCATGTACCTGGCACAAATTTATGGAACCAAATGAGTACAGGAAGGTTTTCTGTGGCTGTCAGGCCGCGCACGCGCGCACGCACACACACACACACACACACACACACACACACAGTTACAAAAATATTTACAAATATTTGTGTATATGTAGGTAATGTATATTTCCTAGGAAGCTTTATCTGCTGAGAATCTAAATGAAATGAAATTTATCAGTTGCATAGGCAATAGTTTCTTACATAGGGCACCAAAAGCAAAAACTATAAAAAACAAACTGATAAATTGTCCTTCATTAAAATTTAAAACTTTCATTCTTCAAAAGCTGCAATTCCAAAAATAAGAGAATGAGCCCCAGAGAGGGGAGTTAAATGCAAAACACATATATCTGACAAACACGCTATATCCAGAACATATTAAAAGAAAACAAAAATCTCTTGATACTCAAAAGAAAAAATAACAAGGCAAATGAGCAAAATATCTGAATAGACACTTCATAAAACATGATACATGGGGTGCCTTGCTGGCTCAGTCAGTTAAGTGGCCAACTCTTAATTTTGGCTCAGGTCATGATCTCCCAACTGGTAGGTTTGAGCCCTGCATCAGGCTCTGTGCCCCCTGCGCAGAGCCTGCTTCCGATTCTCTGTCTCCCTCTTTCTGACCCTCTCCCACTCGTGAGCATACTCACGTGCTCTCTCCCTCCCTCTCTCTCTCTCTCTCTTGCTCTGTCTCTTTCTCTCAATAACTAATAAACATTAAAAATTTTTAAAAACAACATGATACATGAATGGCCAATAGTCCCTAAAAATACTTATTATTGGAAAAACGCAAATAAAACCTCTATAAGATACCACTTCATATTCGCTACAATGGCCAAAATGTAAAAGACTGACAATACCAAGTGTTGACAGGGATTTGAAGTAACTGGAAATCTTCCAGTTTCCTCGTGGGAGTATAAAATATTGCAACCAACTTGGAAAACCTTCAACAATATCTTATGAAGTTAATGATACAAGTATCATGTAGTCAACACATTACAAACTTAGTATTTATGCAAATAATGAAAACAGATAACTTCTTTAAAAATAAGGAGACTTGTAATGAATGTATATAACAGCTTTATTCACAATGGCAAAAATCCTGGGAAATAAACCTTTGCCATCAGGAATTGAATGAATAAACAATTGTGGTTTATTCATACAATGGAATAGTAACCACCATGAAAGGGAGTGAACTGCTAGCATAGACAACAGCATGGATGAATTTTATAAGCATTGTCCTGAGGCAATTTATCAAACCATTTATCAAAGAGATTGCACTGAACTAATCTATTTATGTTAAATTCTAGAATACCCAAAATTACAGGTATAGAAGATAGGTCAATGCTTGTCTGGCCTAAGGGAATGATTAGCTCCAAAGAGATATGAGAGATTTGGAGTACTTAATGCTGTTTTTCTGTATCTTGATTAAGATATTGTTACCTAGTGTATTAATTCATAAAAATTCTTTAGACTGTGTGTGATTGAAATGTGCAAGGTGCATTGTGGGTCTGTTTCCCTTATAAATTTGATTAAATTGGTAGCCATCATTTTTTTACTTCTTGTGATTCTATGGGTTGGCTAAGTGGGGCTTCCCCTCCACATGACACCATCTGCGATTAGCTGCTGATGGAAATGGACTGGAACATTCATTTGCCACTTCCATGACTTAATTTATTATTATAGGCTGAATTATGCTCCCAAAATTTATATGTTGATGTCCTAACCCCCAGCACTTCAGAATGTTACTGTAGTTAGAAAGTCATTAAAGAAGTGATTAAGTAAAAGGAGGTCACTAGGGGTCATTGGGTCACTAATCCAGTATGACTGGCATCCTTCTAAAAAGAGATTAGGACACACACAGAGGAAGGACCATGTGAAGACACAGGAAGAGAGAGCCGTGTACAAGCCAGCGTGACGAGCCTCAGAAGAAACCCACACTACTCGCAGCTTGATCTTGAACTTCTAGCCTCCATAGTTGTGAGAAAGTAAATTTCTGTTGTTTAAACCACCCAGTCTGTAGTACTTTGTTATGGTAGTCCTCGGAAACTAATGCAGGTGTCTTTCAACTTCAGGTCACTTCTCTTTCCACAGAAACAATATGATGACCAGGAGCACCACCTTGTACTCTCTGAATTGGGGGAATATTTCCCTCACCTCTTTGTCTGAAAGTCACCCTTGAGTTAGCATATCATATGGTAGCCATCGATTTTCACCTTGTTTCAACATACCAAGCCAGCCCATCTTTTAACAAATCTGGGTTTGTCTTTGTCCATCAGGAGGTCAAATGTTGTGAGTGAAGAAAAAGGCTTGTTCCAGGTAGTGATGAGAGGGGAAAAGGAAAATAAAGAGGCACACCAAATATAAAGAATGGGCAAAAACAGAAAGAAAACAAGGAATAAGGACAAGCAATGAAGATAGAAGGAGAACAAAAAATGAAGAGGGAGAGGGAGCAGCGTACAGACGGAGAATGGAAGCAGCAGCTCCTGGGCTGAAACAACAGTTGGTGGATCACTCATGGTAGAATTAGCTTCTGCCTTGTAGACACCAAGATGCCTTCTTTCTCCTCCTAGTTGTACATTCCCATATTGTATGCTACATCTGTTCAATTTTAATTTATTGTTATTCAAAGCTGCTCATGAAGAAAGAAGTCAAACTTGGAGTGCCAGCACACTGTGTTCCCTCTGTAGTTTGAGTGAATCCAGCCCTAGGGCTTCCGGATACCCAGAGCAAGGAAGCAGATCAGCCGTGGAAGGGCAGTCCTGGGAACACAATGTCCTAAATTACTAAGGAGAGACAATGACTATGTATCTGGTCTGTCGGCCAAAATTGAGGGTTCCGTGTTGGGGGTCAGAGAAGACAAAGTTCTGGGTTATATGAGGTCATTCTAGATGGGGTATTTTTTTTGCTGGAAAATATTCACTCATGAATGTACTTTTTTCACCATGGTATTTTTCCTCATCAGATGTATAGGTAAATTGAAATTTCTCCTCAAGAGACTTGACCATCTGTGGAGGAAAGAGGAAAAATTATACAGACTCAGGAATATGTGTGGGGTGGGAGGCTGTAGTGTCGATATTTGACCAGAACCTGTCTGACCCACACATCCTGCACATCCTCTCAGAGGAGGGTGGAGAATCCTCTGTTCTCATGGGGAGATATGTATGGAGAGGAACTGGTAGGGTTAGCCTGGTAATGTGATTTCATAGAGCTACATTTTCCTGTTGAAACAGTCATGCCCTAGAATAAAGCAGTCTCGATTGAGAGGTTGAAAAGGAGTATGCATTGGACCTCTCTTGTTCAGGTATTCAAGATTCTACTTGTGTGCCTCCAGCCAAGTCTCAAAAAGACAAAATGTGCAGCCCTATGGCACCCACACGCACGATCCTCCACTCAACCACCACAGCAGGGAGAATTCTCACTCCTTACAACCAAATGGTGAAATACCATAAGAAGGGACTCTGCATTCTTAACAGACTCACCAACTTCTAAATAAACAATCTAGCGGTATAATAGTGCACAAGAGCAGACTTGCCCAGGCGTGGCCATGATAGCCAGGAGGATACGAAGACCACCAGGAAGGTGGGACCCAGGTGGGAACCTGGAGGACAGTGAAGGATTTAGGAAAAGACTTTCATACAGTTCTTCTGTCTTTACTGATATAACATTATAATATTACAGAATGTCAATAAATAATATTAGTGGCTTGTAGTAAGTATTCCTTGAACCATCATGAGAAACATAAAGGTTAGCTTAATAGTACCTGGACTCAAGGTACTTGGGTTAAAATCCAAATTGCATTAATTTCTGGCTGTAGGACCTCAGGGCAGCTCATATAACAACTCACCCCTTAGAATCCTCAACTGTGAAATGTAAATAATTACAGAACGTTTCATACAGGACCACTGCCAAGATTAAGTGTTAAATCCGTGGAATATACTTAAAGTATTACCTGATACCAAGTAAGCACTCAATAAATTTGGACTTGTGTAATCTATGGATAGTAGTTATTATTACTAACATTAGCAATAATGAGCATTAATAAATAAGGATCTACCTCTTTTTTTAATGTTTATTTTTTAATGTTTATTTATTTTTGAGAAACAGAGAGAGACAGAGTGTGAGTGGGGGAGGAGCAGAGAGAGAGGGAGACACAGAATCCGAAGTAGGCTCCAGGCTCTGAGTTGTCAGCACAGAGCCCAACACAGGGCTCGAACTCATGGACCGCGAGATCATGACCTGAGCCGAAGTCAGCACTCAACCGACTGAGCCACCCAGGCGCCCCTGTTTATTTATTAAAAAAAAAAAAAAACATTTTTTAACGTTTATTCATTTTTGAGATAGACACAGAGTGTGAGCGGGAGAAGGGCAGAGAGAGAGGGAGACACAGAATCCGAAGCAGGCTCCAGGCTCTGAGCTGTCAGCACAGAGCCCGACGCGGGGCTCAGACCCACGAACCGTGAGATCATAATTTATTTTTGAGAGAGAGCATGAGTGGGGGAAGGGCAGAGAAGGAGAGAGAGGCAGAGAATCTGAAGCAGGCTCCACACTGTCAGCACAAAGCCCAATGTGGGGCTCAAACCCACCAACTGTGATATCATGACCTGAGCCAAAGTTGGATGCTCAACCAACTGAGTCACACGGGCACCCCAAGGATATACCTCTTCTGAGCCTCACCATACTAATAAAAATGTGAATTTATTCTCCTAGTTTGGAACTATCTCTTCATTCCTAATTGCAGTATTAATTTCAATCATACTATTAATGTAAAGGCAAAAAATAATATCAGTGGCACATCACAACTATCCCAGTTTCATATAGATTAAAAAGGAACAAGAAGATTCCTTAGAGTAGTAGTAATCATGGTTTTATGTTATGATAATGCAAATTAACAATGTACTGAAATCATCCTTATCTCCTAAAGGAAAACCAGTATTTTCAAAGAGAATACCAATATTCTTATGACTGCTTCTTTGGCCCTGGAAAGGTCCTGGGATATGAAAGAACTCTGTAGGATGTCACAAAATTGCTCAGAGATCAGTCCCTATAATCACTCTCCCCCACTGTGCTTCAAAGTTGGCCCTGAATTTCTTGCACATAGCCATGTCCCTACATCCTCAACTTACAACAACCACTTTCTCCTCATCCTCGGTGAATTCCAAGTCCAGGCAGATTCTTGGCTGAACCTTACTTGCAAGTCAGGGGACTACAGCCATGCCTCTAATATATAATATGCAATCTTTTTAAGGCCATGAGCCCTGATTTTATTTTATTTATTTATTTATTTATTTATTTATTTATTTACATGTTTATTTTTGAGAGAGAGAGACAGAGTGTGAATGGGGGAGAGGCAGAGAGAGGGAGGGAGACACAATCTGAAACAGGCTCCAGGCTCTAAGCTGTCAGCAGACTCTGACATGGGGCTTGAACTCGGGAATGGCGAGATCATGACCTAGGCCAAAGTCGGACACTTAACCGACTGAGCCACCCAGGCAGCCCGCCCTGATTTTAGCCACATACCCAGGCTTCTGTCTCAGGAGAAGGTGACAAATAGGTCAAAGATCAATTGCTTATTCCTATGCCCTATTAGGGTCTCTCAGCACCACCCATGAACTCATCCAATATGTCTGCATAAGCAAGGGGAAGAAAGGCCACATTGTGTCCTGTGGTGAGGGCCTAGAGATATGTGAGTTCAGTATGAATTCATGTTTATTTTAATATATATTCAGATACACAGATGCACAAATAGATATGCTTATATACAAAGATTAGCATGTATATGTATATACATATACATATACATGTATATGCATATATAAATATGTTTATATTATTTATCAAATTTGTTTGTTTGTTTACTGGCTGTCTCCTGAGCAGACCTAGATGCATTGACACCCTTATGGCAATGAGCACACCTAGTGCCCAGATCTTGGTTTCTAAACACCATTATCCAATAAAAGAAATCAGAACTCTTTGGAAAAGGACTCTATACAGGGCAAGGGCAGTTAAAACACAGGATGATCCCATGTGTATTAAAAGGACATATGGATCAATATGAAGGAACTCCCAATTGCCACGGCTGGAACAACTTTCTAAGTAAAATGTATAACAATTGAAACAATTAAAATATGGGACAATTTTCCTAACAAATACATAGTATTAAATTATAACTCAAAGAATAAAATATCCATAATTCTATACTAATAGTAACAAAATATTAAATAAATGAGAAGGGACAAATCTTCCTTACAGAAGAATTGCAGGGGCATCTGGGTGGCTCAGTTGGTTAAGCCAACTTCAGCCAGGTCATGATCTCACGGTCCGTGGGTTCGAGCTCCACATTGGGCTCTGTGCTGACAGCTCAGAGCCTGGAGCCTGCTTTGGATTCTGTGTCTCCCTCTCTCTCTGCCCTCTTGTGCTCATGCTCTGTCTCTCTGTGTCTCTCAACGTTAAAAAAATTGCAAATAGCATGTGTAGATATGTGCCTTCTAGGAGGTGGGAAATTCATTTCCTTTCTCTTAAGTATGGAGAGGACTTAACCATGTCCCAGAGAGTAGAATATGGAAATGAGAAAATAGTGATTTTATAAAAGAGAAACACTGAAGAAACCATCTTAACCAAGTGATTAAGGCTAATATTAGCAAATATCATTTATAGAAATATCATATAGCCCCTGATATGATGCCATGAAAAACATACTCCACCTCTGAGTACATTTTAAAAATATACTTTTTCTCTTTTCAAAGTGCAATTTACTTAAATATGTCACATAATGCATTGTATTTAAACTACAATTCCTTTGTAAATCTCTTGTTATACCAAATTTGTATGCCTGAATCTATAACCACTAACTTTATTTTTTTAATTTATTTTTTAATATAATTTATTGTCAAGTTGGCTAACATACAGTGTATACAATGTGCTCTTGGTTTTGTATAACCACTAACTTTAAAATAATGCAACAAAATGAAATGCTGACCATTGCAGTTTTGTCCTCATTTTTTGGGTTGGATTATCTCATCTAGGACCCACTAACACAATGCAGAAAATCTCAAAATGTGACTAATGGCATATAGGCTCTTACCTTCTAGTCTTTCAGGACGTTTCCTGAAAATGTGACTCAAATTGAGTACTTCCCTCGGAGATAACCAATTCATATTGTTAATGATAGAAGATGGAGATACCCTGGCCTTCATGGTGCTTAGCACGTATATGTTGAAAAAATAGTATATTTAGTAATTTCCAAATCTTGTTATAAGCATCTTTGCAATGTCTCTCTTTCGCATACTCTGAGCTCAGTTTTTGGTTTTGCAAGCTGAGGGGAATTTAGGAGTCTCTACACTATTTAGTTGATACCATCATTGCTTGTCAGGGAAGTGAGCTGGCAAACAAATGATAAGGATCAGACCATTTGCACTAATTTAGGTGTGTGTGATTTAACTATACTCTTGATAACAAATTTTTGTGCAAACATAATTATCTCTTGGTTCCATATATAGATTTTAGGAATGCCTCATATTAGAGTAGAAAATTTTTAGTGAATTTTCTTCTCAAGTTCAGCAATTTGCCTTTATAAAAATTACTTAATGATGTCCTTAAATTTTTCACCCAAAAGAAAATAGATAATAACAAGATATTTTCCCTAAACCTATGAATTCATTTATAATGCAACACCAAATGATACCAAACCCAGCACAAGATAATGAGGCTAGTTTGAAGAGTGATGAATGGTGACATTCTAGAGCTCTGTTGCTGATTAGTGAGATGCTCTCCTTTAAAGATCTTTACAGGAGCCCCTTGGTGGCTCAGTCTGTTAAGCATCCAACTCTTGGTTTTGGCTCAGGTCATGATCTCATGGTTCACTGACAGCACAGAGCCTGCTTAGGATTCTCTCTCCCTCTCTCTCTTCCACTCCCCCACTTGCATGCTCACTCGCTCTCTTTCTCTCCCCCTCTCTCTCTCTCCCTCTCTCTCTCTCCCCCCTTTCTTTCCTTCTCTCTCTCTCTCTCAATATAAATAAACTTAAAAAAATAAATAAAGATTTTACAAATAAAATAATCATCATTTAAGGAAATGATTAAATAGGGCCTGAAGGGACCCACAGACCCTGTTACAGGTTGAGGCATACAAGCCAGCACATTAGGTTATAAGTGACAGAAAACTAGCTCAAAATAACTTAAGCATAAGGGGGGATTTATGAGCTCTCCTAATTAGGAAATACAGAACTGCCCCCTGGCTTCAAGCATGGCTTGATGCAGACTCAGTACCTATAGGACTCTTGGTCTATGTTTCCACCTCATCATTCCGCTTGACTCTTCTGCCATTCTTCCTCAGACAAGCTCCCACCTGCCAGCTCAGCAACCCCACCAAAAATAACCAGATTTTCCTCTTCTCGGGCATAGAAATTTCCAAGGGGAACTCTCACTGGGCCATGTGCCCTTCACTCACCAATAAGTATGATCTGGGCTGGGATACTCAGATTGGACTGCCTTGGCCCAAGGCTTCCACTCTTGTGTCCAAGGAAAGATGGTCATGACCAAAAGAGCCATGTGGGTGAGGGATAAGTTCCTGAAAGAGAAAGGGGAGCAACCCTTTCTTAACTCCCTTTTTAATGAGTGCCGTAGAGTTGGTTTCTCTTACTTTCAACCCAGAACCCTAACTACTATAGCGAGTTGTAGAAAATGGGACAATGAGTAGGGAAAGTGCTTCCTAGTCACAGGACTGTGACACTGCACACCACCTCTCTCACAACAGCCCCAGGGGTGCTGATGCAGAGCTGTTGCTCAAAGCTCTTGAGCGTCAAGCTATACCACCAGAGAAACACATCAAATTGAAGAATGGAGTGATGTTTTTCCTGCAGGAAAAGAGGACAGACTTGAACTGATCCCTGCCAGCAGCTGGGGTGTGGGATTTCAACATTCCACTGCCCTAAAGAGAGTCATGTAAACTGGAGCCAGAGGGACAGTTCTGGTTTAAAAATATTCTGCTAACATCAGCCTAGATATTGTCACAATGCCCTCTGAAGAGCTAATTAATGATCATACTTACTCAAGGTAACATGGCTAAAACTGGTTGCCAGGTCCTATAATGAGAAGATTCCAACACACATGTTGCAGGGGCAAGAGAACAAGAACTTCATTTGAATCCATAAAGCCCCAACAATGCTAACACCATATTGTTCATTGCATACAGTATGAATAGATGAAAAGATACAGTCCTGAGCATTTTTCTAACTGTAGGATCTTGAACACTTTACTTCAATTCTCTGGGCATCTGTATACTTGGTAAAAAAAAAAAATGTTTAATAGTCATCACTCTGTGGGGTTAATGTGAAGATTCAGTATGCCTCCTATGTTAAGTGGTTGGTACAGTGCCTAGCACATAGGAAGTGCTAAACAAATATCAGCTCTTATTATCATTACTAAAAGTAGAGGGCTGTCTCCACCAACCTAAACTAAGAGGCAGATGAACTCTTTCCTTATCCAAATATGGTATATGCACCACTCTGGCCATTACAGATGCATCGCTTTGGATTAACAATCTCTATGGCAATCCCAAAAACTCAGTAGGAAACATGAAATACTACATTCAAGATTTTCATAAATAGTTTTCAAAGTATTTACTTCCTCCTAATGAGTTTTAACAAAGACAAGGGTGAGATGAACCATAAGACTCTTCAGATAGGTGCAGATATGGATCAGTGAAACTGGAGTGTTATCAATGGTGGGCTGGAGCGGGCTGAGAAGAAAACGTTTTGATGGAAAATTTTCTGATATCACAATGGTCTCTAATTCTCACTATTCACTAGGCAGATGAGCTGGTCTCAAAAAAAAAAAAAAATCCTCTCTCAAAACTCCATAATCTTTGGAGCAGGGGTCAGTATATCCAAAACATGGATTTTTCTGCCATCTGCTGGTCATTTTTGAGAAGGACAACCATCTTTCTGTGGGCAAAGATGGTGTCCTTGGTGCCTCTCTTCTTTCTTGACCCACCTGTGGACTTACCCACAAATCTCACTGGAACTGTGGGTTGTAGAATTTGGTTTGTGAAATAAGTGGTGGGGCTTTGGAGATTGATGATGGCGGTGTATGGAGACACTGATGGGCATGTATGGGGTCAGTGATTAGTGTCTGTGGGTTCAGTAGCGAATGTCTGTGGGGTAAGTGAGCGTGGCCGAGAGCTGAGTCATTGAAAGACTGTGGTATCAGAAACAGATTTTTTCTGGACTTAGCAATGGAGTCTCTAGAAATAATGTCTAGAATAGGAGATTGAAATATCTGAGATGTGGAATCTATTTTGTCTATGGTACACCGTCTGTAGGATAAATGATGTTTAGACAGAGGTGTCTATGATGTGGGGTCTAGAAGCCCAAGACTGTGGAACCTTATGTTAGTGGAATGATTAAAAAATGTTTGAACATTGAATATATTAGGTAAGCTTATCAAACCAATGTGAAATTTTTGGCTGTGTATTCAGGGGTGAAACATCTTGATTTCTGTGCTTTACCTTCAGTGTGGTTTAGCAATAAAATGCGCATGTACTTTTCAAAAAGATTAAAAACTATCAACAGACAAGAAGTTCTAAAGTATATATGAACTATAAACACTCTCAAAAGACACAAAATTAACTTGAATGAAAGGAAAGATCCATTGTGTCTGGGGTTCTCTAAAATCAGATGCCTCACTCCGTCTAAAGCAAAACAAAGCTTACAAAAAAGGAATAGATCCAGAGAGGCCTGGGGTCAAACTCCAACTGACATACCCTGAAACTTTCCTACGTAATTTGCTCAACCAAGAATTGTTAGGTGAGAAAAAGTAGAATATTATAGTTCCTATAGCACAAAACTTTTATAGTGACACAAAGGAGACTGTCTTTAGGACTCCAAGATACCAAAGGCACAAAATGTGAAGGCCATTATTAATCAATCTGACTACTTTAAAGTAAAACATCTTTCCCAAAATAAAACCAAATACCATAAACACTGTAAGATAAAAACCACTGAAAGATGTAGACCCAGGTTGGAATTGTACAGAATTTACAAAATAAATGAGGTCTGAAAAATGAATGTTTTGGGGAGTTGATTGAACTTCTCCTTTTAACATAATTTGTCATCTTCAAACTTGTTCAGAGTCCTTCCACAAAAGTGTATCCTCTATTTTTTATTCTATTCAATTTTTTTGTAGAACAAATTTAGATTTGCATAAAATGTTCTAAGATGGTACATAGAATTTTTTTTCATCCCCCCTTCACCTAGCTCTTGCCCTAATGAGAACATCTTACATCACCAGAGTCATTGGTCAGATCTAAAAAATCAACATGGACAGAATACTATTAACTCAATGGCAGACTCTATTCAGATTCCATTAATTTCTAAACTAATGTTGTTTTTCCATACCAGAATCTAATCCAGAATATCACAGCCCTCAGTCACTGTGTCTCCTGCCTCTTATCTGTGACAGTTTCTTGGTCCTTCTTTGTTTTCCATTAACTTAGAAAACTTAAAAGAGTGTTGATCACCTATCTTGTACAGTGTTCCTCAATTTTTGTTGGTCTCCTGAATTCTTATTGTTAGACTGGAGTCCTGGTTTTTATGGAGAAAATTACCACAAAGAAGTGTCCTCATCTAATTGTATCAGGGGTACATTATATGCACATGGTACTGGTGATGGTAACCTCAGTCCCTTGGTTAAAGTGGCAACTACCAGGCCTCTCCACGGTAAAGCCACTTTTTCTGTTCCCCTTCCATACCCTTTCATTTGGAAGTGACTCAGTAAGTCCAGCCCACATTCCAGGGCAGGGAAAGTAATTGGAATTAATTCAAATTGCTCTGTAAGGGAGATCTATTCCCCTTCCCCCCATCTATTTATTTATCCAATTATTTGACATTATTACGGACTCATGGAGATTTATTTTGTTTTGGGGGTTATAATCCAGTCCTAATATTATTTATGTATTTGCTCAAATTGTTCCCGCTTTGCCTATCGGGAGCAATTTCAGGTTGACTTCTGTACCCATTTGCAAAGCCCATATTTTTAAAATCAGAGTATGGTATTTAAAACCCAATATCTAGAGGAGTAATGTCATCAGAATGGCAGAGTAGACAGCTCCAAGCTCTTATCCCCCCAGAGACACATCAAAAAACAAGCAGAAAATGTCAGAACCAATTTTATCTGTGAAACAATCAACAACTGACAGCAGCCAAGCAAATGCTGAATCAAGAAAAGAATATGACTTCAACACAGTAGAAAAGTTCCGTGGTGATTTTTTTGCCTTTCTTCCCCCCATCCCCAGCTATGAGGTGGTTTTAAAGCGCTAGCAACCTGCATTCCCAGAAAGGTACCCTCTTCCCCGAATCAGGAAGGAACAGAGCAGACCTTAATGGCAAATTAGTGTGTGTGTGTGTGTGTGTGTGTGTGTGTGTGCGCGCGCGCGCGCTCAAATCTGTCTTGGGTTTATCTGAAGGACTGATGGAGGTTGTTCATCTGTTTCATCTGACTTGGAAGTCAGCACAAGGGAGTAGGTCAGAAAAGTAATAGATGTGGCCGAAAGCACTACCAGGCCTGCTAACACCCTTCAGGTGCTAGAAAACCACCTGGTCTTACACAGTTTATTCACTCGAATGTGCCTACTTCTGCTGTCTGCCATAGCAATTCTGACTATTCTCCACCAAGTGCTATCATCATTCCCCACTTCTAGGAACCATCCTAGAAACATATTCCCACCATCTAATGCAGTTCCTGCGTGGTGTTAAGTCCTGTATCCAAATTTAATCTTCAATGCTATTTGGCCACCAATTGTGGATTCTGGTCCCGTGTCCACCTCCGGGCTCTTATCAGTACATGACAACTAGATTCCACTATTCTATTGAGATATTGCCCCTGTTTCGCTAGGAGACTCAACATGTCCTGGCTAGGATATACTATGACTTTCTCCTAGTTATTGACTTCATGGGAAGCCCTTGCAAGGCTTTGGGTTAGGAAAGAATTTGGTAGGATGTGATAAGAGTGCAGGACCTTGGGGAAAACAGCTGATTCCAGAGCTGAAGAAAGGAAAATGGACAGCGGCCCTGGGTGTCATCTCGTGCCATAAATCAAAGATATATTTTTCCTAGCTTCATTAAGGTATAATTGATTTTAAAACTATATATATTTAAGGTATATAATGTAATAAATTGATATATGGTATACATTGCGAAATGATGACCAGAGTCAAGCTAAATTAACAAATCTGTCACATAGTGACTTTGTAGGCATGTGCGTGTGTGTGTGTGTGTGTGTGTGTGTGTGTGTGTGTGTTGAGAACACCTACTATCTACTCCTTCAGCAAATTTCAAGGGTACAATACAGTATTATTAACTATAGTTCACCATGTTGTACACTGGATCCCAGTGTACTTATTCATTTCATTTAGAGTGTGTGCCCTTCAACCAACCTCCTTCCTATTTTCCCCACCCCTGGTAACCATGGCCTAGAAGGATGTACAGTTTTTAAATAAATAAATAAAAGTTACAGATATGCCAAAAGGACTCAGGAATCAATCTTAAGGAGATCACAATGGCTAAAGCTGGAGTAATTTGCCCAAAATATATGTTTGTAGTATAGGCTTATACTCCAAAAGAATGAAGTAAATATCTATTAACAGATGGTTGTAAGTAAAATATTGAATAAAGAAATCAGTGAAGAGAAGAGGCAAATTGTAGATACTCCGCAAAAACTTCACTTCCCTCTTCTTTGAGTGAAGGCTGGATTTAGTGACTCACTCACTTCCAAATAATGTATGAAAAGGTAAAAGTAGTGACTTTAGAGTGGAGAAACCTGGAAGACACCTTCTTAACCAGAGGATCGAGGTGAATATAACCAGGGATAACTCGTACTGATATCACTTGATATGATACAATGAGAAGGGCAATCCATTTCTGTGATATATTCTCAAAAACCCATAATCCAAATCTAACCAAGAGGAAACATCATACAAACCAGTAATGAGAGATGTTTTACAAAATACCTGACTAGGACTCTTCAAAATTATCAAGATCATGAAAAACTAGGAAAGAGTGAAAACTGTCACATATTGTCGAAGACTAAAGAAGGAAAATGAAGACTTCTGGGTCTGCTCGTGGAAGTGAAAAAGGATATGTGTGGTGAGACTGCTTACATGGGAATAAAGTTAGGTTAGCTCATAGTATTGTACCAATGTTAATTTTGTTGTTTTGACAGGTGCAGTGAGGTTATGACGTTATGTAAGATGTTAACCCTGGAAAAACTGGATGAAAGGTATACAGGAACTCTCCATACTTAATTTCCAGCTTTTCTGTAAGTCTAAAATTATTCCAAATTAAAAGTTCATTTATGTATTTTTTCAAAAGGTTTTATTTTCAAGTAATCTCTACACCCAACGCAGAGCTCGAACTTACAACCCCAAGATCAAGGGGCACATCTTCTACCAACTGAACCAGCCAGGCACCCCTAAAAGTTCATTTAAAAAGCCAGACTTTAAAAAACAAAATTGTACGGGCACCTGAGTGGCTCAGTCAGTTGAACATCCGACTCCTGACTTCCACTCAGGTCATGATCCCAGGGGCTTGGGATCCAGCCCCACGTCGGGCTCCATGCTAAGCGTTAAGCCTGCTTAAGATTCTCTCTCTCTCTCTCTCTCTCTCTCTCTCTCTCTCTCTCTCCCCCCCAGTCTCTCTCCTCCACTAGCAGGCTCTCTCTCTAAAATTAAAAAAAATTAAACAAATTTTAAAATAGAATCGTAAAAGTCCCTAAAAGAAAAAATGAAATAAAACAAAGGAACCAAGGAGTCCACGGGCAGGTGGAATTGGTGACCAGTGTAAAGGAAACTAAGAAGAATTATTCCAGTTGCCCTGTGAACCCATCATTAGCCTATATTTGCCTCGTGATTATGCCCCAAAAGAGGAAAATGAAATGCAGTTGACCGTACATCCTCCAAGGAGCTTAAGGCCCTGCCGAAACTTTGTGGTGTGTCTCGGTCGAGACTGCCAAAGGGGAGACACTTTAGAACAGTGGCCTAGAGGGGTGCCTGGGTGGCTCAGTCAGTTAAGCCTCTGACTTCGGCTCAGGTCATGATCTTGCCATTTGTGGGTTCGAGCTCTGCGTCGGGCACTGTGCTGACAGCTCAGAGCCTGGAGCCTGCTTCAGATTCTGTCTCCCTCTCTCTCTGCTCCTCCCCTGCTTATGTCTGTCTCTCTCAAAAATAAATCAACATTTAAAAATTTTTTTAAAAAAAGAACAGTGGCCTAGACTAGGTACATCTAGTCCACAGATTTCACAGGCAGATATCTTTGTGTTTAAGCTATTATGAATTTGTTGACCTTCTTAAATGCACGCATTAATACTTTTCCTCAAATTTGAGGAGCTTTCAGCCATTAAATTTTTCTGCCTCTTTCTTCTCTTTCTAGAGCTAGAGTTGCATGTTTAATGCAATACATTTAATGGCTTCCCAAGGGTATCTTAAGATTTGTTCATCTTTTTTCATTCTTCTATCTTTCTGTCCATCAACTGGATACTCTCAATTGATCTGTCTTCAGTTTTACAGATTCCTCCTTCTGCTAGCTGAAATCTGCCATGAAACGTCTCTTACCCATATCAGTTATTATACTTTTAAAACTCCTGATATTCTTATTGGTTCATATTTATAATCTCAACTTATGTATTCATATTATCTATCTTATGAGTCATGTAATTATCTTTACATATATTTTCTTTTCATTTTAAATACATATTTATAATACCTGTTTTGAAGTCCTTTTCTGCTAGGTCCAACATCTCAGCCCCCTCAGTATGCCTACTGACAGATTTTTTTCCTATATAAAAGGCATACTTTCCTATTTCGTGGCATGTATTATTGAAAAATTAGCAATTTAGATAATACATTATACCAACTTTGGATTCTGTTTCCACCTTGTGAGTGGTTGTGGTTGCTGGATTTTTATTTGTTTGCTTAGTGACTTGCCTGGACAATTTCTATAAAGTCTGTTTCCCCCCTCAGTGTGTATGTGACAGTTGTCATCTTGTTTCCTAGAGCTTTGAATTCCATCCCTACATCCTTTCTACTTCCCCTCAATAACAAGATGGCCCTTTGCCCTATTCCAGCTAGCAAGTATAAGCATTGTTTATGAAAATGATGAAGCCAGAGAAAGGGATTCATGAAATTTGTATATGACGTCTTGGCAAACTCCTAAGAGATGCATGTATGAAAATGACCAGAGCCAACACAGCAAAATGTTTGAGAAATTAACCATGGTATAGAATATCAAGCAAGTTTCACAATCGGCGTCTGGGTAGCACACGAGTGAGAGAAACCAGAATCACATTGCAAAGGCTTTGAAAGCTAAGTTCATAGTTGAACTACAGCCCATAGCAGTAGGCCAGATTGTGTCTTCCCAAACCAAACAGGTTGGCCACTTACTAAAATGGAAGATTTTGAAAGGAACCGTGTCAAATAATAGTCAAAATGTTCACAATATAGTCTAAAATAGCATAGTTGCAAGGCATCCCGGTGGATCAGTTGGTTAAGCATCCGACTCTTGATTTCAGCTCAGGTCATGATCTCAACGGTTTGTGAGTTCAAGCCCTCTGTGCTGATAGCGTGCAGCCTGCTTGGGATTCTGTCTCCCTCTCTCTCTGCCCCTCCCCCGCTTGCTCGTGTGTGTGTGTGTGTGTGTGTGTGTGTGTGTGTGCGCGCGCGCGCGCGCGCGCTCTCTCTCTCTCTCTCAAAATAAATAAAAATAAAGTTTAAAAAATAAATAAGTAAATAAAAAATAAAATAACATAGTTGCATCCTCTTTTGTAGATCTATGATTTGCCTTGTTACTGCTCCCAACTAGAAATCTTCTCCCTAGTAATTCCTGTTGCTAGTGTTCAGTTTTAACTTCTTATGATTCAGAAGGGCTCATGGGAACAGAAGTCAGAGCCTGAGGGTGACCTAAGTGTATGCAGATATCCACAGAAAAGAACATACTGTGGTCCACAAATAGTCTACGCCAAAGGCTCAGGGGACCCTGGGGCAGGTGTAGAATAGGGCATGATTGACCAGTCCTAGGAGTGCAGTGTCCTAGGTGTCTCATGAAAAAATATTGTGCAGAGAGGGTGACCTCTTATCCTGAGAAGATGAATGTTCCACTTTAGGACCACATGCCAAGGATTAGGGGTAGGAATCTGGAGAGTGATCAACTTACCTTAGATGAAGAATTTCTCCCGAGGTGTCCACTTTTGAATGTAAACACTGTTATCCTTAGAAGTCAGATAAAGGAACTCAAATACCCATTCAGTAGCCTTGACCACCTGTAACAAAAGATAAGAGTGTGGCATGGGATTGAGGAGCATAGGAGTGTTTTGGTCAATTCAAGCTGCTATGATAAAATAGCATAGACTGGGGCACTTAAACAACAGACAGTTATTTCTCACAGTTCTGCAGGCTGGAAAGTCCAAAATCAAGGTGGTCACAGACTTGGTATCTGGTAAGAACCCACTTCCTGGTTTGCAGAACACTGCCTTCTTGCTATATCCTCACATGGTGGAAAGAGAGAGAAAGCAAGTTCTCAGTTCTCTTCTCATAAGGTCATTAATCCCATCATAAAGACCCCCTCTCACAACCCTCTAAACCTACTTACCTCCCAATGGCCCTATATCTAAATAGCATCACATTGGGGGTTAGGACTTCTACGTATGAATTATAGAGGGCATAATTCAATCCATAGAAGGTAGGCAGAATAATGGCTCCCCCAAAGTTGTACATCTGAAGAACTTGTGAATATGGTAACTTACACAGCAAAAGGAATTTTGCTGATGTGGTTAAATGTAAGGACACTGAGTTGGGGAGCATATTCTGGATTATCTTGGTGTGCCCAAGTTAGTTGGATGAATCTTAAAAAGTAAAGAACCTTTCCTTGTTCTCAGAAAAGTAAATACAACCACAGAAGAATCATTATAGAGATGCAGCATAACTCCCGGGTCCCATACTGAGCCAATCATATGCAACATTAATGGCCTCCCCCCCATCCTAAAAATGTTCAAGACCTGTCAGGCCCTCACTGAAAGGTCACATACAAGTCAGTGAACAATGCTTATGGCTCTCATCCCAAATTACAGGATTGGCCATGCCCAAGCCATTACCAAAGCCAGTCCATGCCTCCTCAGGGGATGGACAGAGAAGCAGGCTTCCTCTTAACCATGGCTTTAAGGCCTCAACCAGCTCATCTGGCCTGCACTACAGTTTGTTGACCTCCTAAAAGTCTTATGTCTCCTTGAGCACTGGAGATCCTGTGTGCAGGGGCCACAGGAGGGCACACTTCAAGCAAGGAAATGTCCCTATTGAGTCAAAGATTTAATGAGTGGGCAGTTCCAGGTCAGAAAGCATTCAGCATACCTTCATAAATGCTGGATACACATCAATCTCTAGCCGGATCTTCAGCTTTTCCTCAGTCCTGGGAAGACCCAGAGACAAGCCGGCATTTGGCTAGAGAACATAGGCAGGCCAAGCACCAATGCCCCTGTTGCCCTCCAGGGCCCTTTACTTAGATTGTGACCCCAGGATGTAACCATTCCCCATGACATCCTCTGCACACATGATCATGCATATCAGAAACAAATCGATTTGATTAAGTGCACCCGTTGGCCTCTCCCAAGTCCCCAGAGGACTTTGGAGTGAGTAGGTTTGATTGCCTGGGCCTTGACCAGTTCGTCTAGTCTATGATAACTCCTGAGCACCCACGATATGTGCTTCCTGCCTGAAGCAGTGTAGTTTCCCCAAAGGTCCCCTGAAAACAGGAGACCACGAAGAGGGATATTGGGCCATTAGTCTTCAGGGGAAAATCAAATTCTAGACAGGAGGAAGTCACAGACAATATAGGAAATGTTTCCTGTGCATCATGCCCTTTCCACAGGCCTGCCCATCACCCCATGAACCCTAGCCCTGTTCCTGCCTTGGACCAGGAGCCAGGCTTACAAACTCACCAGAGAAAAAGGGTCAAGCTGCCAATGGCATCCATGACACATGGACCTACTTCTTAAACTAAACTCACATCTCAAGTCCATCTCCTGTGTTTGACCAAGACCTTGTGAGGATCAGGGGTCAGACCTAGCACTCAACCCTCCAGAAAGGCTGTGTTCTCCCTGTCTCTCTACCCCAGATGATTCATGCCTTCCACAGACTTTAAGGGAGATTCATGAGATATAAGAAGTTTTCTTAACCTAGAGCACTCTGGACCTGGCACCTTGTCTATCTCCAGGTTTTGTACTTTCTGTGGTGTAAAAACACAGACTGTATTTAATAGTGAGAAAAACTAGGGTCAGGAGTGTGACTTGCAGATGAAAGAGAACACGAAGCAGTGAAATAAAATGGAAGAAAGAAACAGAGAGGAGGTTTGTCAACTTTTTATTTATTATATCATGTTGATACATAAACTTTACGACAAAATGCACGAACACTGTGTGCCTACAGCTTTGTGAGTTTAACAAAGTCTGCATACCTGTCTCACTAAGACAGATCAAGAAGCAGAACAAACCAAGTGCCCAAGCACTGATCTGAAATCATGCACTTGGTGAGTTTTGAGGGTTTGGAGGGGGCTGACGGGAAGAAAGAATGGAGTGTTTGGGATGATTGGTGTGCCTAGGAGTCTTTCGGTGTCTGGGAGCATGGATGGCCTGGGGGTGGGGGGAGGGGTGTTGAGTCTAGGGAGTAAGACAGCTCATCAGTTGGGTGAGGTGAGTGAAATGCAGGAGGCTCTTATTTATGTAATTCTAGTCACAGTGCAGGTAGAAAGGGCAGGTGGGAGCTGGTCAAGGACAAGTGAATGAACTCAATGTTTTCAGGCAAATATGCCCTATGGGAAAGGACAGGAATTCAGGAAAGCAGCAACTCACATTAATTTTGCAATCTGTCTACAGAGTTCAATGTCCAGCAGTGTCAGATCCCCTCTGCTCTCCATTACTGGAGTCCACCCTGATTAGAGAAAATAAGTGAATGGGGGCATGTGAGAAAAAGAAGTGGGGCTGTGGTGAAGCCATAGAGCAGAGAGATAGGGCAGTGAGGTAGAATGGAACAGGGAGAGAAGGAGTGGAGGACAGAGATACAGAGAATAGCGATGGGATCAGAAAGCAGAGTGAGAGCCCAGGGAACGAGGCGAAGGAGCTCGCAACAGTGACATTCGCTGCAGGTGCAGCTATGGGGACTGTTCATGATATAGTTTAATCTAACCTTTAAGAAGCTTTGGTTTTGCTCAGAAAGGACCGCCTCCTTGGAAACCCATATGGCAAATATTAAAGTTCAGTTCTCTGTTATGTAACTTGAGGGAATTTACGGTACATTAGAGCCTGCAGAGTATGTCCAGACAGCTCCCATGAAAGGACATGCCGTGGTTCACAGGGATCCGTCCTGTGGCTCAGAGCGCCCGAGGGTAACGAATCCACAAGGAATACCTGTTCTGCCAGCTCAGTGTTCTAGGGACAGCTCAGAAGGCAGAACGCCTGACATGAGGGATTCCGTGTTACCAGATACATGGATAGGAAGCAGCTAGATGGATTCCTGCAGGACAAAGCGATTGGCATGAGTCAACTATCCCAAATGAGGAAACCTTTGCTGGGGAATCCAGCCTCATTGGTGCACCCCACACAGACTCACTGACCTGTGTGTGTTCATGAAAGTGCACATCATCAGCTGATCTTGACAACATCACCACCACCATGACATCAGTATAGAATGGATGAAACCCAGATACAAGAGGCTTGTAACAAATTTCTATAAGGAACAATGTCAAAGAGAATGGAGCTAGACCTCAGACTACCCTAGGATCAAATCCAGGAAATGTTCTTCCTGATTGTGAATCCACAAGGCAGGACATTTATCACTTCTGTCTTTCATAGCTTTCCATTTAAAATAGGAATAATTTTGACTTCCAAGATTTTTATGACTAAACACATAATTATTAAAGTATTAAAACATATAGAGGGCATGGAGCAGTGCCCAATACATAATGCATGTGGCTCTAAGGTTATTTTTGTTAATGTACTTGAGCTAATTACTATCATTATTATATGTGAGGAACAAAATGGCAGCAGTTGTTAACATTACATTATAAATAAGGTTATATCTCATTTAAATCTCTCAAAAACATGTAGAGTATGGATTATCTAAACCTGCTTTATAGGAGCATCTTCATGTTTGCAGCAGAACTAATAGCAATTATATAGGTAAGATAATTATGTCAATGAAGGCATCACATTTATGCTTATTTCAACTGGTGATGGTAGAGCACAAGATTATTGTGGTAGCAACTATTGCTATAAAGGTAGCATGATGCAAATAAACAGTGAAGGATGGTCACTTTGATGAGGAAACAAGGTGCTGTCCTAACAGTGACATCTCTCACCAGCCATAGGCCCACGCCCTTGCAGGTGATCTGTGGAGGTCAAACAAGGGGCAAAGCCAATGTCCCAACCCAGCCCTCCTGTCAGGGCTGGGCAGATTCTCATTGGATGATCTGCCCCAGGCTGTCCCCTACCCAGTGCACATCCAGGACTAGTCATGAGATTGCACATGGGTCAGTGATTGTGTCTATTCACCCCACGTCTCCCCAACCCCCGGATGGCCACACAGTAGCCTCACCCTTGATCAGACCATGCTGTCTTGTGGGCAAGGAATCTAGATTTAGCCTTAAAATTTTTATGCAAAGGGACCTCTGCTTTCTTCTGAGCCATCTGCCCTGCACCAGCTGCCTCTACATCTCATCACTACACAGGAGATCAGTCTTCCGGGGAAGGAAGTCACAGGCATGTCGGGGTAAAACTACCATACACCTGACACACACATTTGGCCTGGCCCCACCCCTCAGTCTGTGTCCTCTTAGACCCAGCTGTCCAGGCCTGTGTGTATCCTTTGGGGTCATTGAGGGCCCAGCCTAGGACTTTGTCTCTCCACAAATCCAAAGTCCCTTCCTGGACACCACCACTAGGCTTTTTACATCCCAAATATCTTTAAGGAAGTTTCATGACAAAGGCACCTGGGTGGTTCAGTCGGTTAAGCATCTGACTCTTGATTTCATCTCATGTCATGATTCTCATGGTTCATGAGATCAAGCCCCTCTGTGCTGACAGCGTGGAGCCTGCTTGGGATTCTTCTTACCCTCTCTCGCTGCCCCCTCCCCTCTCATGCATGCGTTCCCTCCCTCTCTCTCTCTCTTTCAAAATAAATAAGCTTTAAAAAAAAGGAAGTTTCCTGACATGCACTGTCAGTTCTGATCCAGGAAGCCTTCAGCACCTTCTTTAGTCCCAATGTGGAGACTAAGGAGGAAGGAGATGAGAGACCGTGTGCTTCAGGTTAACAGGGAGCATGGTTATGGACATGATTCCTCAGTAAAGGAGAAGAATTAAAAATCTGAAGGATCTGTAAACAGGATAAGGATTCAACCATTTCTTTGTAGTTCATTAGTATCTAGTGCAGAAACAACACAACAAAATATGTACACATCATAAATGTACATGTCTACTCATCTTGACAAAGGTTTCACACCCCTCACTGCAGTATCCTGATGAGAAAACAGTCCTTGAAGAACATCCTAAAAAGACAGTAATTAAAACGTTTGGAGTGGGTTCATGGACTTCATGAGGGTAGTGTTCTTTGTGCATCTTATGGTCTTTGGGCAGATATTTGGAAATGCATGAGATGGCATGACGCGGAAGAAACAGAGACATGTTAATCTTCCCATCTGCAAACAAGAGGAGCTAGAGGGTGCAGGCATGGGTGATGTAGGACTGTGAGGACTCCATGGAGCTAAGGCAAGAACGGTACCATCAGCATCCCTGGACTGAGTCATCAATGACAACTCTTTCATTCTTGAACTGTATCTGGAGGGAAATCACAGCAAAGGTCATCACTTTTCCTCCCAGGACTCAACTGCATCTTATTACCAAAATTGTGGTGGGTGCCAGAGAACAGAAAGTAGATCCAAAAGGCATAGAGAAGAGGAAGTTTCAGGTTGAGGGGGCAAGAAGCAAAGACAAGAAACAGACAATAGGAATTTGAAAAATCAACAACTCCTGGGCTGCGAGAAAAGCTGAGCGGACCACTCACAGTGCAGTTACATCTGCCGCTTAGTATTCATGATGGCATCGTTTCTGGTATTTTTTGGCATTCTCCCAGGGCATCATCATATGACACCCTTTGTCATATTTAGTTGATTTTTTATTAATCAGAAGACCTGAAAGTAACCTATCTTATAACAAAAGGATCAGCACAGTGTGTCTAGAGGTCCAGAGTCAAGGGTACATTTTTCCCCTTAGGTTTCAGATTCTGGGTCTCATGACACCCCAAGGCAGGTATAGGCAGGACAGCTAGGTCAGAGGACAGAATATCCTTTGAAAAACTCCATGGGGATAGTGTCTTGAGTAGAAGTGACTGTATTACCATCTTCACAGATGTGACTCATGTCAGAAAGTCCATGCAGGGGAATAAGTGGACACAAGGCTTGGGTTAGGTCAACGAACCCCATATGGGAAACTCTTCATTGGGAAATATATTCATACTGATGTAATCTCATTGATGATTTAGCCTATATTCAAAAACTTCAAAGGGTGCAGTGCCTTTGGGCATCTGTGAGAAGAAAGTGGAAGAATGATGTGGGGTGGAAAAGCTCTTGTGGGGTGGTGGGCCACTGTCTTGCTTGGACCACCAGGACCCACGCATTACCTACATTCCTCAGCTGCAGCAAGGTCCAAGGAGTGGTCTGTGGGGAGCTGAGTTTGGAGAAGAGCTCAATACCTCCCTTAGGTGATGATGAAATCATGAAAGAGCTGGCTTGTGGGTAACATGGATGATTCTCAAGTCTTTACAAATATTTGGATAAGAAGAAAATACTCAGCAAAAAAACTCGGCCTCTCTTCATGTTTAGGGAATCAAGTTTGTCTTCTTTCTTACCTCTAAATGGTAGTTTGTGGAAACCAATGAGTTTCCTTGGCCAGCCACCTTTTGGAGGAGGAGATTTTTTTTGCCCTTCAGTAACCTCTGGTGAGAATCCCCATGAGATTCATGGTGGTAGCCCTTCTTGTGTCCATCAGGCACATGAATGTCTAAGTTGTAGTAAATGCTGCATGTGGGGCGGGGTGTTATTCTGGAAGCAGTTATAATCAGGCACAGCAGAGGTGACAGGCAGGGACAACACCACAGCAGAGGTCAGCAGGAGGATGTGTTCCATCCTGGGGACCTAAAAGGCCCAAGGGAGAGGTAAATTGCAACTTCTGACAGCAAAACTGATTCCATCCACTAATGTCTGAGGTAGGATGGATTCTGTAAAAGCATCTATCATCCTTGATCTCTGTTTCCCCGGAGAACACACCAAGTTCTTACCTGCCTTTGCTAGTTTGGAAGGTTCTGCAGGAAGCCAGAGTTTAAGAGTAGATAGTCCACCTCAGGATACCCTGTGAACAACACTCCCACCCACTCTTTAATCCTTATGGAGATCAAGCCCCTGGCCATCTACCTGAGTGGGAAATAGGAAATGGATGACAGTAGCTGAGACTCAGTCAGACTTTCAAATCATCCTCTTTTATTAGCTACGTACACCCTTACTTCCAAAAGGATCACCTGGATCACTATTCATCTTTCCTTCCATGGGCACCATTCTTGGCATGGGATCCCACACCAAGCCTTGGGAAGTCAAGTAAGAAACAGGAAAATATCAAATCCCATGTTAGCCACTTGCAAAGGCAAGGAAAGGAAATTTGACCCTCTTAGTGATGACAGTAAACCCTAGCTATATCATGGATCAGTATACAGCAATGTAGGTCCCTGTATTTTATGTCTTTCTTCAGGCAGAAAACTTGAGGCAGGTGGGGCAGATAGGGAGCAGGAATCAAGCCTAAAGGCAAAGGCAGCTATCATTCATTTACTCAAGACCAGGGAGGGGTGCCTGGGTGGCTCAGTCAGTTAAGCGACAGATTCTTGTTTTCAGCTCAGGTCATGATCTCACAATATCATGAGTTCGAACCCCACGTTGGGCTCTGTGCTGGCAGCATGGAGCCTGCTTTGAATTCTCTCCCTCTCTCTCTGCCCTTCTCCCACTCATGCTATCTCTGTCTATTAAAATAAATAAACTTAATAAAAAGACCAGGGATTGTGATTTTTCTAAATTTTTCCTGTTTAATTTTATTTATATTCTTATCCTTATTTATAGGAAAATTAGATGCAAAATGTAGATTCATAATTAGATAATTGAATCTTCTATGAGCATTCGGTGTGCATGACGGCCATTTTCAGTTCTCTTTTTTTTTTTTTGAGAGAGAGAGAGAGAGAAAAAAAAAGCATGAGCAGGAGAGGGTCAGGGAGAGAGGGAGACACAGAATCCAAAGACAGGCTCCAGGCTCTGAGCTAGCTGTCAGCACAGAGCCCGACACGGGGCTCGAACCCACGAACTGTGAGATCATGACCTGAGCCAAAGTCAGACACTTAACCAACTGAGCCACCCAGGCACCCCACGTTTTCAGTTCTTGTGTCCCGATCTGCTTTGCGTGCTCCTGCTGACATCACCAGTACCAAAGTATCAATATAATATTGATAGAACATGAAAACATATTTGAGATCCCTCAAAAGTTTTCTTTTAATCACTCTGGAAAACAATGTCAGAATGAATAAAACTAGCCTCAATTAACTACCTTAATCAAATCAAGATGTGTTTCTTCCAGGTTGTGACACCTTAGAACAGAACACTTATCTCTGTTCCTGAAAATACAGAGTTAAAATTAAAACATGGAAAGCACATGGAGAAGTATGTGGCACACATTAATGACTCAATATATGTTGCTGGTTTTGTTTTTATAAATCTTCAAAATAATTATGTATTAGCTCCTCTACTTCTGTGACAAGACACCACAACCCTTGCAGTTTAGCATAACACAAATGGGGACACCTGGGTGGCTTAGTCGGTTGAGCATCCAACTCTTGACTTGGGCTCAGGTCATTATCCCAGGTTGTGGGATTGAGTCCTGTGTCAAGCTCTGCGCTAAGCACGAAGCCTGCTTGAGACTCTCTCTCTCTCTCCCTCTGCCCCTCTCCCCCTGCTCTCTCTGAAATAAAAAATAAAATAAAACAACACGAACGTATTATCTTGTTGGTCTGTAGGTCAGAAGTCCAAACCAGGTCTGACCAGGCTAACACCAAGGTATCAACAGGGTCGCTTTCCGTCTGGAGATCCTAGAAAAGAATCTGTTTCCTTGTTTTTTGAGGATTCTATAGGACACTGTCATTTCTTGGCTTTTGGACCTCTTCAGCTTCAAACCAAGAAACACAGCATCTCTCTGATGTCCTTCTTCCACTGTTAAATCTCACTTTGAGTACAGCCAGGATAGGCTCTATTTTCGGGACTCATATTTTAAGATTGGACCAACCTGCATAATCCAGAAAAATTCCTCCTTCTAAAGATCCTCAAACTTAATCACATATGCAAAATGCCTTGTGCCATGTAAGATGACATTGACAGATTTCAGGGGAAAGAAGTAGACGTTGTTACTTCTAACTTTCATTACACTGTATTAGGGATAAAATTGTTGTTCTATTGTTCTTCTTACTTTCATTACACTGTATTAGGAATAAAATTGCAGCAGTAATTAACATTGCTTTACAAATGAAATTGACTCATTTAAAAAAAAACCTCCAAAGTATGAATTGTCTAACCCTACTTTGCTAGAAAATCTGTATTTTAAAGCAGTATGAATTGAAACTATATAAATAAAAAAGAATGCCGTAGGAAGAGCAATTGAATGAAAGTACAGATAGAATCTGTCAACATGATGAGATTTTGACATTCCTTGTAATTTTTTAATATTTGAACTTCCTTGAGTTTATTGATGCATAATCCAGGTAAAGAATTGTGTGCCCATATACTTATTTCAACAAACCCCCTCTCATTCACTGCAGCACTCAGAGCAAGAGAAAATCATGAAGGTACTTGAAATGCTTCAGTGACTCGTAGGCTGCAGGAATAAGTGCTCCTTGGGAATGTCATGGTCTTAGACCTTCGGATGCGCATGAGATAGCATGACACGGAAGAACTGGAAGATACGTTCAGACTTGACACCAGGAGATGCAAGTGCTAGTCTCTTCCAGGTGTGTGGGGCACAGCAAGCCATCAGGAAGGACGGAGTGCACAGCACCGTTACATTATGATGAGAACTGAAGTCATATAAGAGCCATAATATAGGAAGTGAAGCAACCTCAGCAAAGTTAACCCCCAACCCTCCTTCCCTGAGTCCGACTCCTTTCGGAATAGAGAAATGTGGTGAGTCAAGTGCACAGTGGGCGGGCCAGGAGCACAGAGAAGGAGCATTGTTCAGGTTAAGGGAGCAAGAAACATGGAGCGGAAACAGACAATAGGGAAGTAAAAACCAGCACCAGGGCCTGGCTGCAGAAACTGTGGAGAGGTTACTCAAACTAGGGTTACATCCTTCCCCACCTTCTTGCACAACCTTCTGTCTGGTCTTTTTTGACCTCCCTGCAAGAAATCATATCATACCGGGTCATGTATAATTTATCACTATCCAAATCAGCATGCAGGAACAGATGCTACAGCAAAAGGGGTCAGTGCAGTGTGTCCAGATGTCCACTGACAGGCACACACTGCTTGGAGGTCATAGGTAGTCAGTTCCAGAGGCTCAGATGTCCTGACGCAGGTACTGAAAGAGCCCGGGGCTGCCAGGTCTGTGAATACAGCTACCAGGGGGTAATTCAGTGGGTGAAATTCCTGCAGCGAAGGGGCATTGTGGTGACTTGGTGCCTGCATGGGGCCCAGGATACAGGGCTCCGTTCTGTGAGATAATATGACAAGAAACCTGGCAGGGGTCAACACACCCCACATGAGGAAATCTCTGTAGGAAAGCCAAACTCATTGGTTTTATAATACAGAATCACTGACTTAGCTAATTTAAAGAGATTGTTCGTCCCTCGGGCCTTTTGATCATCTATGAGGAGATAGTGTGTAAGGGAACAAAAAAGAAACTAAAGAACTTTGGTGGGGTAGGCAAAAGAGCCCTGATATTTCACCAGGACTGATTGGGTGCCAGAGACCCTCCTGTCTCCCTCAGCCACAGCGGTTGGGGATGGGGGGGGGTAGTTAAGGATGGGAAAGTGTCCTTGGGACTAAATGCTGAAGGTGCATTTTTCACCCATTCTCTGACATCAATATTTGGATTTGAGCAAGTGGGTATAATCGGGCAGTATGGTGTGTTTAGGAAGTTTGCAGGGTTGAGGAGGCTGAGTGGCATAAGGATATTGGTGGGTTTGGGGCAGTTGATGGACCTGGACACTGTTGAGCTTGAGGAGGTTGATGAGCATGAAACATTGGTGAATTTGGGAAGCTGAGGTTTTGGTGTGTTTGGTTTTGGAGACTAGTGTTTTTGGAAGGTTGCTGATTTGTGGAAGTTGGCAGCTTTAGGGATGTGGATAGATTCATGGATGGTGGGTTGTGTGGGATGATTAGGTGCTTTGGACATTTTCTTCGGTTGGAAGAGTGAGAGTTTTGGGAACACTGGTGGGTGTGGTGAAGATGGGATTTGGGAGAGATTATCAGATTTGAGAAGGCATAGTGATTGGGGAGATTTTTTGTTTGTTTTTTGTTTTTGTTTGTTTTTTTATATATAGTTTATTGTCAAGGAGGGAGATTTTTGAAATTGGAAACATTGAATGTTTTATGGAGGTTGATGACTTAAGATGTGCTTAAGGGTTTGGTTAAATTGATTTGAGTATTTCAGAAATTTGAAGAAATTGGTTGGCTTGTGCAGGATGGTAGGTTTGGGAATGGGGGTAGACCTCTGTTGGGTGAAATAGAGTAAAAGGCTATGAATTTGTGATTCCATTTATATTGATTAGTTCCGTAGGGTAGGCTAATCTTGTTCAAGTTTTGCACTTGATGGATGCAGGTCAGGGGGTGTTCAATTCAAAACTATGTATCTAGGAAAGCATCCAACCCTTTCCCCATGGAAGATGTGGTAAATGTAGCTAAGATCATCATACCTCTGTTACTTATTCCTATTCCCAACCCAATTTGGAGAAGACAATAAGATCAGGGGAATCAAAGACAAGAAGAATGGCAAGACAGAGAAAGAAGAGTCAAAGAACTGGGGAGAGGGAGAAAGGACTGAGGAGACAGAGCAGAGAACAGCATGACATGGCAGGGAACAAAAAGTAGGAGCAGGGATCAGTGGTACAAATCAGAGAAGAGAGCATGGAACAAGGTGTGGGAGCATAGACAAGAGAGAAGAAGCCAGGAACGGAAGAGGGATAGGAAATAGGGAAATAGAGACCACAAATGTTCCTGCACTGCAGGTACAACTGAGGGATCCAGTCACAGCCCAGATACACTACAAGTTGCCTTGTTTTTGCACATTGTTGTGTTCTTCTTCCACTCCTATTTCCACTGTATATATTCAAATTCATTTTCCTAGCATTCAGGAAGTCTAAAAAGAAAAGAACCATGGTGGGAGAGTTATCACAATCTATCCAGACAGGCACAGGCAGGTTCCTAGTGTGGTTTATGAATTGTCAGTTCCAGAGGCTCAAGACATCCTGGGACAAGTATAGAAGTAGGCATGGTTGTGCAGCCCTGGGAACAACAATGTTCTAGTGACCTCATGGGGGGGGGAAATATATATATATATATATATATATATATATATATATATATATATATATATAAAGGGACTCTTTTCTGGGCTTGTGGGTGGAGCCCAGTATGGCAGTGTTTGTGGAGAAGGTGAGAGGGCACCTTGAGATTAATCTTGAGATCGATCAACTCACCCCAAATGCAGAATTTTTCACTGGGGATGCCCACTTTTGATGTAAACACCATTATTCTCCTTAGCAGTCATATATATAAACTCAAATACCCTTCAGTTGCCTTGATCCTCTGCAATGAGGATTGAAAACTATTTGTGTGAGTCCAAGATACTTACTATGTCTCCAGGATTCACTGGACTCCAGAACTTACTCCATCCACTCTTGCCAGAGCTGTTTTTTAATGCCTTGTATTTCGGTGGGCATAGGGATGTGGGAAGAGTTGATTTGTTTACCTGGCGATGTTGATTCAGCCAAATGACAAGGACCTGGGAATTAAGCACGCCACGCTGAGAGAAGGGAAGTCATAATTGAGGGAACACTTGTCGGGAAGGGATGGAAGAGTTTACTCTTCAATCTTCTGAGGACAGAGTGATCAGAGATAAAGTCTATTTCTCCTAAGATTCCCCAGTGTAGATGGAAATCCAGAGGGGGATGGAGCTGGGGGCTGCCCTCCGCGAGTCCTCAAGGGCTTTGCCCCACCGTGCTCCAGCCCAGGTTAAGAAGAAATCCAGTCCAGGCACTCTTTCTAAACCAGGTGGACACCTGCTAGGGGGCGGGTCCCCAGAGGCGAAGGCGTCCCGCCTCCCCTGGCACAACCAATGGTGGCACGCAGAAGCCGGAGGGGCATTTTCCTCAACCAACCAGTGCTCCGAGGCCTTTCAAAGCCACGCCCCCACGCCACTTCCTTAGGCGGATACTCCTAAACCCTGTAGCTCAGCCCATGGCTGTTTCGGAAATGAGCTCCACCTGGCCTTTTGTGAGTCTGGCCAAGCTCTGGGCAGCCTGCACAGGCCCTTCGTAAGCTCACTGCCCCCTCGTCATGAGCATCTCCACGGCTCCGCTCCCCTATTTCCGAGGCTGCCAAGCCCTTTGCCTGGCTGACTACAGACAGACCCACGAATACTTCCTACTTCTGAGAAGCCCGCCTCTCGCCTTAGCAGCCACGTCCCATAGGTTGGCCAGGCTGCGCACAGCGCTCTGATTGGAAGGGGGGGTCAAGCATTTCCTCTCTGCACAGACCATCCACTCCACCTTCATCCCCTCGGCTTCTCAGGTGGATAGGGGAGCGTGAAGTTGCCTCCGTTCTGGCGGAGCACCACTATTGGTCGGGCACCAGTATCCATAATAACTGAGGCTGCGAAAGTCTTCGAATGAAGAGGGAAATCGGCTTGAGCCTACGATTGGGCCCGGGGATATGTCAGTCAGGATGGGCGGGCGCAATTTCGATCCAGTGCACCGTACTGGTAGAGATAGGCGGCCAGAGTACGTGCGGAACCGCTGAAGGAGAGCCGGTTTCTCTTGATTGGGCCATGAGGAAGGCAGTGCCGCCCTCCGACTCCGGATTGGCTGAACGTGAGCCGCGCCCCCCTCACGCCGACAGCCTTCTGTAGGAGAAGCGGGCCCGGCTCGCCTGTGTCAGCCGGGCCAGCCAGTGCGGTTATAGGCGGCTCACCAGGTCCCTAACCGGAGGGACGTAAATCTGGGAGTGGCGCGCGTGATCTCAACGGTGAGGGGACACCAGTGGCGGCGGGAGAGAGGGCTCCGGAGCGGCGGGGAGCGAATAAAGCGTCGCAACCGGAAGCGGCTGGGGAGAGACGTCGCACCCGGAAGTGTGGCAAGACGGACGCCGCACCCGGAAGTGTGATGCTACGGCGACTCGAGAAGTGATGGTACCCGGCCAGTTGAGATACGGGGTTAAAACAGGTGTTTATGTGTCTTTATTTTCTAACAGTGGAACTTCCCTTTTCGGAAAACGTTGGAGGGTGCACGTATTTGGCATGTTTTTGATTGTCTCATCCTATTGAAACCCGAGGGGAAATGAACATTAGGAATGTGCCCGAGGGGGGCAGGCTCAGTAGAGGCTTTTAAGAAGTTACTTTTGCCGCCTGTCACCTTCAATTCCTCTACCCCACAGGGATGTGCAGATGGAGGCTGGAGGAGACACTACTGCCCCAGCCCCTGGGGACGTGGAGGACTTGGAGGACGCTCGGTTTCCCAGTGAAGTGGCAGGAGACGGTGGAGAGCTTCACGAAGACCCATCGGATCCTGGAGACGGGGACCTGGAGGAAACAGGTATGCCTTCCCCTCATTAGGGTCTTGGAAAGAATCCCTACGGAGTATCTTTGTTGGGGGAGGTCAACGGAGGACCAGTGAAGAGTCTTTTGGGATTCAGGAAAGTAGCTTAAACCATAGCAGGATCAGTAGGAGGTCATTGTGGACACACGGTGTAATTTAAATCATTGAGGAATGACAAGGAAATCCGTGGGTGTCAGTGGATGTTCACTGGGGCCTTGGTGTGAGTTCAGGTCTTTGATGAATCAAGAAGAGATTAGGGTCACAGAGGGGCATTGAGGATTTAGTTTGTTTAGGTCAATGAATGACCAAAAGAAAGTTAATACAGTCAAACTATTTAGAAGTCAGTGTCTTTGGGGACTAAGGTGTTATTTAAGCCATTGAGGTGGGAAAGGGGATCAGTGGTGACCAGTGGGCACTCAGTGTTTACATTGTTGGAGACAGTCTTTAAGGAGCCAGAAATTAGTGGATATTAATGGTGATCATTGGTGGGGAGGCAGTGGACATCAATGAGATTATTTGGAGAGTCGGAGGACCTGTAGGAGAGTCTTTGAAGACCCAGCTGGATGTGTAAAGGTATTTGGTGGAGACTCAATGGGAGTCATTGGGGAATCAATGTTCATTGACCACTTTGGAATGAGTGGATGTTAGTGGCATCATCAGGAAGGATGAGTGGACATCACTGAGAGTAAATGGTGGTGGTAGGGGGTGGTGTCTTTGAGAACTTGGGAATTATTGGCAAGTAATGGCAGGTATTGGGAGGAGGTAATTGGTAAGTGGGTATAGGGGGGATCAGTGAATGTCAATCAGACAATGAGGGAATATGAGGTCACTGGGATTCTATGGGAAAATTGTTGCGACATAGTTACCAGTGGATTATAATGGTTGTCATTGAGGCATGAGTAGATATTGACAGGGATAAATGAGAGGAGTGTCAAGGGAGTCAGTAGGGGCCAGTGAAGTCGTGGGTTTCATTGGTGATTATTAATGATGGTCATGAAGAAAGTCATTATTATAGTCCTGTGTGTTAGTGTATATTATAGTGGGTATTGTAAGGAAGGGAGTAGCTCTCCGTGAAAATAAAGGGGGATCAGGGAAGTCAGAGGAGGTCACTGAAGTCCCGGATGTTCATGGAGATTAATAGTAGTCACTGGGGAGAAGGGAGAATGGAATAACAAAGGATCACAAGAGTCAGTGGAGGTCATTTGAAGTCTTGGATGTTAGTAGAGGTTAATGGTGGTCATGGTGGGGATGAAGTGCACATGGAGTAAAATATTTTAGATTGTGTGTCAGGGCAGTCATCGGAGGTATTAATGATATTGTGGGGTCATTGGGATGTTAGTGAACAGCAGTGGGAGTAAATAGGGGATTAGGGAAAGCTTAAAGATCTGGGTGTTAGTGGATATTCATGACCATCATTGGGAGAATTAGTGGTTATCATCAAAAATATACATGGGTGACCAGAAGAGTCAGTGAGGTCATTAGGGATCAGTGAACATCGATGAGAATAAATAAGGGATTAGGGAGGGGTAGGGCAGGGGGAAGGAATTAAATGAGAGAATATAGAGGTATTAGTAGATGTCATGGTGGCCAATGAGGGGGGGGGAGTAGGTATTAGAATAAATGAGGGGTCAGAGGTGTTAGTGGGGGATCATTGAAGATGGAGATATTAATAAAGGCCATTCAGAGGTGAGGGGATGCTTTGAAGACTTGGAAATGGCGGTTACTGAAAGGAGAATAAATAATCTCTAGGGACATAGTTCAATAATGACAATGACAGATTGGATTATTGGGGTTTCAGAGGGATCTTGTGGCTGTCATTGAGAGGTAGAGGAGACACCTGGAGGTCTGTGTCAGCAACACGGATCACTGGGGAGCCGGTAGAGATTTGATAAGTCCTTGGGTACATGGAGTTAGTGGGAGTCCACAGCCAGATGACCCTCCAGGAGTTCTCTTTCAGAATCCGAGACGAAGGACCAGCCACCCGGCCTGCTGTCACCACTGCCCCAGTCAGAGGCCCCATCATGCACCTGTGGGCTCTGGGATCCTGCAGTGTCTGAGACTAGTCCCACAGGTGGCCCTGAGAGTGGCTCTGGGGGCCAGGGTGGGGACCCCAGTGACGAGGACTGGCGCAGCAAGCGGAAGCACGTGTTTGTGCTGAGCGAGGCGGGCAAGCCCATCTACTCGAGGTATGGCAGCGTGGAGGCACTGTCGACCACCATGGGCGTGATGACAGCCCTCGTGTCCTTCGTGCAGAGTGCAGGAGATGCCATCCGTGCCATCTATGCCGGTGAGCAAAGGAGGAGGAGGTAGAACAGGGGATGGTGACTGGGAATATGGCTGGCTGGCCCGACGGCTGCCTGGGGGACTAGCCAGCCAGCCAGGGGTGAGTCCGTGTGTGTGGATGGCTGGCCAGGCATCTGTCTGTTGTCCGTCTGTTTGGCCTGCTGGGTTCTGAGTGATTAACTCACCTGTATCTAAGTGACCGGCTAGATACTTCCTTATTTATCCAAAAGCCAAAGCTTGACCTCTGTGGCTGAGTTGGGTGTGTGGCTGGGCTCTGTGTCAGTCCTCGCTCTGTGTCATCCATGCTGTGTGTCTAACCTGATTCCTTGACCCATCGTGTCTCTGCGAATATCCAGACTTCCCCAAGTTGTCCTTATCCCAGTCCAAGCACACCATGGAGTGACCACATGAGCTTGGGCCAGGAGTGTGTGTGTGTTCAGGCAAAGAGCAGAAGAGCCCCGCCCGACGCCCTCCGGTCGCCGCTGACCCATCTCTACCCCCCCGCCCCCACCCTTCCCTCCCCTAGAGGACCACAAGCTGGTGTTCCTACAGCAGGGCCCACTGCTGCTGGTGGCCGTGTCAAGAACTCCGCAGTCAGCAGCCCAGCTGCGGGGGGAGCTGCTGGCTGTGCACGCACAGATCGTGAGCACGCTGACGCGCGCAAGCGTGGCCCGCATCTTCGCGCGCAAGCAGAACTACGACCTCCGCCGCCTGCTGGCCGGTTCCGAGCGCACGCTAGACCGGCTTCTGGACAGTGTGGAGCGGGACCCCGGTGCCCTGCTCCTGGGCGCCGTGCGCTGTGTGCCCCTGGTGCGCCCCCTGCGGGAAGCGCTGGGCGCGCTGCTGCGACGCTGCACGGCACCCGGCCTGGCGCTGTCAGTGCTGGCGATCGGAGGGCGACTGGTGACGGCAGCTCAGGAGCGGACCGTGCTGGCCGAGTGCCGCCTGGACCCAGCCGACCTGCAATTGCTGCTCGACTGGGTGGGGGCACCGGCCTTTGCCGCAGGAGAGGCATGGGCGCCTGTGTGCCTGCCCCGCTTCAACCCCGACGGCTTCTTCTACGCCTACGTGGCTCGCCTGGATGCCATGCCCGTCTGCCTGCTGTTGCTTGGCACCGACCCCGAGGCCTTCCATGACATGGCCACCTGCCGGCGCCTGGTGGAAGAGGGCATGCACACCCTCGGGGCCATGCGTGCCCTCCGGGAGGCTGCCAGCTTCTCTAATGCCCCATCGAGCAGTGCCCCTGCCTACAGTGTGCAGGCTGTGGGGGCTCCCGGCCTCCGACACTTCCTCTATAAGCCGCTGGATATCCCCGACCATCACCGCCAACTGCCTCAGTTTACCAGGTAGGCCCTGACCCTATGGGCAGTTGTCTGGGCAGGAAGGCTTATCTAACTGAAAGATTCTTCTCTTAGGCATGAGGCGGGAGAGAGCCAGGCATACGCTAGAAGATGGAATAGAATGGGTGTCCATCTAATGAGGGAGGCTCAAGAAATCCCTTAGTCTAATGGAGCAGAGGGCCCCAGTACTCAAGGAACCCCTCGTTCGCTGGGGAAGCTGGGCCTCCAACCACTGAGAACCCTCAAGTCCAATGGGGGAGTCTCAGCTCCCTCATTTCATTGAACTCCTAGACTGAGGGGAGACGGGCCAGCCAAGGAGGCCCCTGACTGACCGTGGCCTTACCTCCCTCGGTCCCCACAGCCCTGAGCTGGAGGCCCCGTACAGCAGGGAGGAGGAACGGCAGCGCCTGTCGGACCTGTACCACCGCCTGCACGCGCGCCTGCACAGCTCCTCCAGACCCCTGCGCCTCATCTACCACGTGGCCGAGAGGGAGACGCTGCTGGCCTGGGTGAGTCGGCTAGGGGTCTGAAAGAGTTAGCTCCCGACTTCAAGCCTCCTTTCCCCCCCACTGTATCCCCTCCGACCCTAACAGCCTCCATCAAGCACACTGTGCTCTGGCCTGCGTCACCGTTCCGGACATTACACGTGTCTCTTTGAAACCCAGGAGGATCACAGGCCTACAGCCCTCCAGTAGCCCCATCATTCTGTTCAGCTGTTCCCCCCTAAACAACCAGTCCAGGGTCTTTGACTCTGAAGAGGTCACATTAACAACCATCCGTGTGCCTGCTGCTTCCTGGTTAGCCCTGCCCGTGTGTGTGCACCAGTGCACGTGTCACTCTGGGCCCCCAGAGCTCTTGAACATGACAGGGTTGGTCCCAGGCTGTGCCTTTTGCCCGGGGTGTCCCCCCTGGGGTCTCCGGGGCTCCTCTCCTCACCTCCCCTGGGTTTATTAAGGGTCAGCTATTCAGGGAGTTTGGTCAAGGTGACCCCGTTGGAAATGGCACCTTCCCCCAGGCTCTGCCTTTGGTACACGTATAGTAAATAACTTATTGAAGGTCTGTTGTGTATCAGGCAGTGTTCTCACCTGAGGATTTTCTTTTACTTTTAAATTTTTTTAATTTTCATTTTTAAGCAATTTCAGGCTTAGAAGCTGCAAAACAGTACAAATAATTACCATAAGTAGGTCTTTCACCTGGTTTCTCCAGATGTTAACCACAGGCACTTATTAAAATCAGGAAATTAGCATCAGTACAACATCATCTAATCCACAGACTTCATTTAGATTTCACCAATTGTCCCACAAATGCCCTTGACTGCTCCAGAATCCAGCCCAGGATCATATGCTGGGTTTATTTGTTGTTAACTCCTTAGTCTCGTTTACTCTAAACCCTCTCTCTCTCAGTCTTTTTTGTCTTGCATGCCCTTGGCATTTCTCAAGGGTACCAGCTACCTAGTTTGTAGAATGTCCCTCAACTTGGGTTTTTCTGATATTTTATCATGCATTTTCGGCAAAAATATCCCCCGAGTGAGTGATGTGCCCTTCTCTGCATCCTATCAGGAGGTCCGCAATATCAATTTGTCCCACTGTTGATGCTAACTTAGATCACTTGGTTAATGTGGCATTTCCCAGATTTCTCCCCTATAGTGCTTTTCCTCCTTCGTGACCAGCAAATATCTTGTGGTGATTATGTCGGATTTTTTTTAATCATACTTTCATCCACTAATTTTAATATCCATTAATGATTCTTATCTGCAATAGTTTCTACTTTGGTGTTTACCAGGTAGTGATTTTCAGACTTCATCATCCCTTCTACATTTATTGGTCGAGATTCTACTACTAGATGGAAGAACTTTTCCTCCCCCTATTTATTTGTTGGTTTTTTAATTTTCTATCAATATGACCTCATGGATTTTTCTTTAATTAAGTGGGATGAAAAACTTTTCTGTCACTTATTTTGGTGCTCACATGGTCTCTGATTTGGCCAGGCTGGCCCCTGTGTCTTTCTGATACGTCTCCATCATTGTTGAAGCATTTTTCAGTATGTGATGTTCCCGGCTCATCACGTACTTTCTCTGTGCCCGTCCTGGAATCAGCCATTTGTCTAACGAGCCCTTGTACCTTTTAGTGGAGAATGGCATTTCAAAACCAAGATATGGCAGGCCCAGGATTTTAAATTGGGTTGTCAGGGGATGACTCACTGAAGAGATGGCGTTTAAGGGGAGGTGGCAGGCCATGTGGGTTTCTAGAGGGCGAACGTGGAGCTTGCCTCCAACAACTGCTCAGTAAACGTTAAGCACTGTTGTTATACTTAGTGCACAGATGAGCAAACTGAGATCAGGAAAGTATACACACACACACACACACACACACACACAGCCAGCCAGCCAGCCAGCATTACCCAATTGAAGCCACTAGATCCAGCTGATTTCTTGGCCCAACTGAAAGCCCCTGGCCCACCATGATATTAGCTTACCTGTTTTAGCCCAGTGACCACGTAGCACTAGGTGGGAGCCCTCACCAACTGTGTTTTCCAAACAGGAGACAGGCATGGGGCTAGGGTGGGGTGGACAGGATTGGGCATGACCAGCTCTGGCTCTACTGACTCTGTCCCCTCTCAAACCTGCAGGTGACTTCCAAATTTGAACTCTATACCTGCCTCAGCCCCCTGGTGACAAAGGCAGGTGCCATCTTGGTAGTGACCAAACTCCTGCGCTGGGTGAAGAAAGAGGAGGATCGGCTCTTCATTCGTTACCCACCCAAGTACTCCACACCCCCAGCAGCCCCAGCTGCCTCTACAGACCAACCTTCCCATAATGGCTTGTTCACTGGACCTTGAGAGGCTGCCAGATTGAGCAGCACTGGGAACCACCACCTTTAGCTTTTCCCTTCTGTCTCCACCCTGTAAATGGGGCACAGGAGGGGCAGGAGATAGGCTGCTTCCCCCTGCACCTCCACCTCTGGGGAAAATCCTTGGGCCTCCCTCTGCCTCCCTCTCCCTCTGCCTCCCTCTCTCTCTGCTTCACCTCCTCCACTTGGATGATGTTCTAGCCTCTGTTAGGGGCTGTCTCCCCCCACTACACCCCCTGTCCTGCATCAGGAGTCAGCCTCCTTGATGGGCTCTCAGCCCTGAGTGTCCAGGGCTGGCCAAGGCCCCTGTGGGGGGCCCACCGGGGCTCTGGAATTGGGAATGCAGTGCCAGCCTATGGCACAAGCCTGGGACATTTTAAAGAAAAACCTGTACATAAAAGACCTAAAACCAATTCCCACAAGGAAATTCCTTTGCCCTTCACATACTTCATTCTTATCCTGTCAAAAGGGGCCTCCATCAGTTTAGCTGCTGCTGCTATTAGGGAGAAGGTAGCCGCCAGAGCCTACCTGTCCACGTAACCCACGCAGAGCACCTGACTTCGCACATGGCTGAGATCCAGACTTTTTAACCAGGGGGTGCGTTCGGCTTCCAAGGCTCGTTGTACCCCTCCGTGAAGGGGAGGAAACGTCATAGGCGGTTACGTGAGGATTTGTAAACGGAAGGGGACTCGAACTCTTGTGTACCACCGCACAGCACACGAATATGTGTCCCAGACTTTTCACAACCTGCAAAACACAGCAACCCAGAGAGGGAAAGCCGTCTCTGGAGTTTGTGTGTGTGTGTGTGTGTGTGCACAGCACTCATTCCGCAACCGAACCGAGACCCAGGTGTGCTCTAGTTTTGCCTACGCTGGAGTTGGCAGGCCTCCGGGGATACGCATGCGCGCTGTCAATCGGGCACCGGTCGGCGCTTGGCTAGAGCCGAAACCTCGTTGTTCCTCCGCCCGGGTCAACTGACGAGCAGACACGCACTACACGCATGCGCGCTGCGGAGCCTGTAACCCTCACGTAGGATTTTTTTTTTTTTTTTTTTTTTTTTTAACCAATCATCATCCAAGGCGCACGCAAGCTCCAGCCCCAAAGTGGAAAATTGCGGGGAAGTTAGAGCGTTTGGCAATGGAGCCGCCGAAAGTTGTGGAGGAGATTGAGGCGGCTGAAGGTAGGGAGGGCGAGCAGGCCTCTCCCCCACCCGGGCAGAAGGGAGGGAGGCTTTGTCCCCTAACAATAACGAAGTGTTAATAGAGGTACTAAAAAAGTAAAACCGTAAGCTTTCTATAAAAAAAACTCTTCATCAAATGGCAGACAACTAACACGCATATTCGCAATCTAGATTAACTCCTGTCAACTTTGTTGGGTATGTTGATTTAAATGTTTGGAAGAAACAATAGACTATATATTTCAATACGCATCTCTTTAAACAAACAAAAAAATGGAGGTGGATGTTGTCGCAAAAATCACCCAGCTGCCTCCACGCCGAAGAAAAGCCACAGTAATTCCCCAGTACCATTTCGCGCCCAGCCCATGTCCCGTTTCGCGTGGACTCTTAGGTCTTAATGGAGAACGGCCTCTCCCATGGACAGCTTCTTTTCTCCGCGGCATTTTGTCAGTAATGATACCCACACCCTAGTGAGAGGGGAAATATTCCCTAGAGATCATTAGACCTCGCAGTGTAGCCGGAAGAAGGAAATCTCCCAAGATGGCGAGCCGCCACTATCCCGCTAACATTTTTTGTTGCAGACATTTTTGGAATATACGCAAGTACAGCGAATAACATGGTGAAGGCTCATGTACCCATCACTCTTGTTTCCAAAGTCGACCCTCTGCTCTCCTCTGATCTATCGCTGTCCCCGTTTCTGCACACTCTTCAAAGCATTATATTAGTAACATGCTGGATTGCGTCTTTCCAGATCTATGCAGACATCATCAATAATCGTGATTGTTCAACTGTTTATTGCTATTTCCCCAGCACCTAAAACAAGGCCTGCTTGGCGCATAGTAGGTGCTCAGTAATTTTCCTTTTTGTAACATATGGATAATTAATAACTAACAGGAAGAGCTCTCTTAAATAAGGGCTACACGTGGAGGGCCAGCTTTCAGCAAAAAACAGAAATAAGAAAGCTGCAAATAGATCTCATGTATTGAGCAGTTACTGTAGCACTTAGGATAGTAACAACTGTGCTGAAAACTATTTTAGTATCAAGCTTTCAAATTAGTCAAAACTGAAGTTATTAACTTCACCAGCAATGGAGAAAATTGAAAAGCATATCAAGTTATCATTTTAGCTCATTGAAAATGGCTTTAAAAAGAGAAATCTAATGTATTGATTACTCTATGGGGAAACAGCCTGTCTCTTGCCACGCTCAGAGAACTGACCAGTAAAGACTTTGCCAGAAGCGGTTTGGAAGAATATGTTTAGCATCTAAAATGCTATTCCATATCTTTAGTCACCGTGCTCAGTAATCAGAATATGCAGATGTGTGGACCACAAAGGGTCATTGGAGTGTTGTGGATGGAAGTAAAACACATGGAGCAATCAGGGGAATGGCTGGATTTAGATATGTCCATGCATATCGTGGAATGCTTGAGTGGTGGACATTATTTTAAGCAGTAGGGGGAAAAAATCCAATTCATTGAATATACTTAACAATTGATTTTAAAGGCATAAGATCATGGTTTATTGACACGGAATGAGCTCCAAAGGCAATCATAGTTTTATGAGAGGAAAACAAGTTGGGATTTAAAAAAAACAAAGGGACAGTGTCGACAAGAGCCCTATGTACGTTGCACAGAACAATGTCTGAAGCTAAGGGCCTAACTAATGACTGTCAACAAGGGACGTGGGTTTTTAGGAGTGCACAAAGGTGGAGGTGTTTTGTGGTATTTTTTTTCTTTTCTTTTTCTTTCAGGAAAATATATTCTATAATCTTAAAATATAAGAGAAAGAGGGAAATTTTTGAATGGCATCTGAGGATCATATATCGATATTGAGCAATGTTAACATCCCAGTTTTGATGGTTAGGTTACCTGTGGTTAGGGTCCCCTTGTATCTAGGAAATATACACTGGAATATTAAGGAATAATGGGGCATGATGCCTGCAATTCATGTTACAGAAATGCTCACAAATGGGAAATCTGATACAAAGGCAAATAGGAGCATTGGGGCCTTTTTCTACCACTTTTATGTACGTCTGAAATTATTTAAAAATAAAATGTTAAAAGGGATTCATGCTGTACAGGCCGTTTTATAATATACATTCCTAAAAATTGTTATCAGGATGTTAGTCTGATTATTTAAAATACGTGCTGATAACTCATGATGACTCAGATTCAAAATGAAGTGGAGAGGAAAAACAGATGGAACTTTGGCAGATATGGTTACAAAATCCAGCTGTAAAATGCATGGAGACAATCAAGAAATCACATTATCTGGGCACTGGATGGTATTACGTGATGACTGTTAATCTTGTCGGTGTGATTACAGGTTTAGAGTCATGTAGGAAAATGACCTCAAGTAGTTGAGACTCTTTGTGAAATATTTAGGGATGAAGTGTAATGAAGCATAGGGCTTGCTTGAAAATACCTCAGCACAGGAAAAACATAGCTGAAGCAAATACGGTTGTCAGATCTCAGCAATGCATAAATCAAAAGTTCATCATGGCATCCTCTCTACTTCCGGGTGTATTTGGAAATTTTCATATGGCCTACTAAAAACCAAATAATTAGAAATACTTCCCCCTTGTTAATAAAGTAGCTTTAATTTTTGTTTCACTTCCAAATATTAAGAGTATTATAAAAATTAAAAAATCCCAAGAGGAGACATACCAACCTATTATTATTGATTATATCAGAGAAAAGCAATAAGATTTAGGGCCAAGGAGAGAAGAAGTTTCATTTTTAACTTCACTTATTTCTGTAGCGTCTGAATGTTTTTTGGGTGAGAAAGTAAAAATTAAAGCAATACATGAAATACATTTTCCTAAAAGGTCTGAGTGTGTTCAAACTATTGTTGGTAGTTAGTTACCTCTGGGAAGGGGAGTGACTTGAAGAAGGAAGCTTTTACTTTTAGTCTAAGTTTTTCTACATTTGCTTATTAAGTAGTTAAAAATTCAAATGCAAAATTAAATTAATGCATACTAATTTGTAAAGGATTTCCGACAAGACAAAAAGGTGTAAAGAGTGAACATACCACCAAACATTTTAACAAAATTTAATAAGGTCAGGTTAAGAAAGAACCCCTGATTTACAACATTATTTCTAATGGCTGCAAAAGATTTCATCCTACGAATGTGCTATAGTTAACTGAGGTATCTTTAGGTTGCTTCAGTTTTTTAAGATTAGAAACAATGAACAATGTGCCCACCATCCTTTATTTATTCCTAAGATAGATTTCTAGATAGTGGAATTTCTGATCTAGAGGATTTGAGTAATTTTTTTTATATTTACTACCAAAAAGTTTGAAATATAACACTGGTTTTGCCTGTCATTTTGGCAAAAATGAAAAAGTTTGAAAACATTTGGCTGCTAAGAATACGGAGGCATCTTTTGTGGACCTGCTTGAAACAAATGGAGAGCAATTTCATAATACCCAAATTTAGTAACACACATGGCCTTTAATCCAGCAGGTAGCCAGTAGGAATTTATCTAGTAAATATACTCCCATACCTGCACACAAAAGAATGTACAGGGATGGTTTTCTGGTTGAATTGTGTCCCTCCCCCAAATTTATGTCTACCAGAACCAAAAACTGTGACCGTATTTGGAAATAGGGTCTTTGTAGGTATAACCAGTTAAGATGAAGTCCTACTTCTTATGGCAACCCAAGAAAACTAATACAGAGGGTCAGTGTGGTATTGTTTAGAACAGCACATGACATCCTGAATATCCATCAGTCGGGGGGCTTCTCTTAAATTATGGTATATCCATTCAGTGAATCACTATAAAGCCACTGACAAGAATAAAAAGATCACCAGTATACATTATCAAATGAAAAATACAAGATGTGGACCATTCATGAGGCAACACTACTTGTATAGAAAGAATGGACTTGTGCTCATATAGGAATTGAATTATCTCCAACTACACAACAGAGACCTTGTAACACTAGTGGTCTCTCTGAAGGGGAAATGAGAAGCTTAGGGTCTTAAGAGGAGGGACTTTTCACCGTATGTTACTGTTAGTAAGCATCTCTTCCTTTACCGTGTGGCTATCATCTGTGTTTTGTGAGCGGCCTTTCATTTTCTCTGCCCAGTGTTCCTCAGAGAGGAGTGGATCACTGGGATTTGACCTTTTATCATTGATTTCAAGAGTTAAAGATGTTGAGATTTTTCCTGTGGCGTTGTTGTTGTTGTAGTTGTTATAACTTTATTTTATTTTTTTAGGTTTATTTTTTTATTTTGAGAGAAAGAGAGCACGAGCAGGGAACGATCAGAGAGAGAGAGAGGGAGAGAGAGAATCTTAAGCAGGCACAACACTGTCAGTTCAGAGCCAATGCAGGGCTCAGTCTCACAAACCATGAGATCATGACCTGTGCCAAAATCCAGAGTTGAATGCTTAATCGACTAAGCCACCCAGGTGCCCCTGTTGTTATAATTTTTAAAGTGACACAGGCTGGTGTTAAATACATATAGAAGTATAGATGGTGAAGTGTTTTTGAATCAAGATCCAAATACATTGGATACAATTGGATACATTTGCAAATACCGTTGAATGATACTTGTGTCAAGTCTCTTATAATCAATAGAGTTTCCCCTCTCCCTCTTTTTTTTCTTTGCAATGTATCTGTTGAGGAAACCAAATTGTCCTGTGGAGTTTTCCAGCATCTGGATGACACTGATTGCATCCCCATAGTGTCATTTAACATGTTTACCTGCCCTTTTTACTTCTTCTGAATTGGTATTTAGGTGTAGAAACCGGTAAGATTCCTGTTGTGTTGTGTTTTGTTTTGTTTTCTTTGGCAAGGATCCTTCCTAAGTGGTGTTGTGATCCTCCATGAGGAGGCTCATAATACCTGGTTGTCTTTTTTTGATGTTAGCAGTCATTAATCATCATATCCTACACCTATTGATTCTTTTTAATAAATATTTTGTTATTTTTAATTTTTTTCATATTATAATACAGGTAGTCAGATAATAGAGGGTTATGTTTATTTATTTTTGAGAGAGAAATCAGGGGAGGGGCAGAGAGAGAGGGAGACAGGATCTGAAGCAGGCTCTGCACTGACAGCAGAGAGCCCGACTTGGGGCTTGAACTCATGAACCATGAGATCATGACCTGACCTGAAGTCAAATGCTTAACTGACCAAGCCACAAAGGTGTCCCAGACCCATTGAGTCTTTAGTAATTTGCAAATTGTGGCCTATAATGCTTTTTTTTTTTTT
>CM053563.1:46593348-46608868 GCA_028646485.1 Cryptoprocta ferox
TTAATTATTTGAACTAAAAATATAGCTTCAAAATTCAAGAAGTATAAGAGGATGGAAAACCCTACTCTCTTACATCCATGAACACACACACACAAACACCAGCCATCCATGTCCCTGACCCAAGGGCTAGCAGCAACTATTTTTAAATTCTTGGGTATTTTTCCAGAGAGTAAAAAAAAAAAAAAAAAAAAAAAAATACATTCATGGATGTGTATTCTTTATCCTCCCTTTTTATATACAAATGGCAAGTGACAATGCAAATGACTGTACCTTGCTTCCATTGTTGAGGGGGCCTAGATGCCAGCCTACCTCAGGGCTGGAGCAGAGTACTGGCTAGGTTTGAGGTTTGACTCCTACCCCAGCCCATCTGCAACTTAAATACTATGATCCACTGGTCTGTTTGATCTGTTCCAAATAAAAGAGAATGACTCCTTCCTCCTGCCCCGCGCACTGTCCCCCACCCCCATGGCCACCTGCAGAAATGCGTTGGGGCTGCTGCCTAGGCTAAAATTAGGTAGAGAACTTAGAGGACTGGAAATGCAGAGTGTTCGTGACCTTCTGCAATAAAATGAAGACTCTCAGGAATTTGTTATCGTAATCAGCACCTTGGAGAGCATTCAGGCTCCTAGAAGTCTCGGGATGGAGTTGGTGGCCTCAGAAAATCAAAGGCTTGAGTTTATTAACTCCAGAACTCCAGGGTGTCAGGGTTGGTAGTGAGACCCAGCAAGGGTTGGGAAGCCTTTGCCCCAATTCTGTGCTGCTGACTGAAGCCAGAGAGGGATGCGGAGGAAGTCTTCTCCATACAGAGCACTGAAATTGGGACTGTGAGAAGTTGGAGATGGTTCCCTAGAGAGAGAATGATCTCCCTGTCACGGGAGAACCTTAAAGCCACTACTCACAAGAGGAAAGCATTTTTCCCATTTCTCAAATGAGGCCAATACCACAGTCAGAGGGGCAGAAGTGACTTCCAGGCATTCAACAGGGTGGAGCAGGTGGGAGATCTCCACTGGCTCCCACCACACTCAAAATTTCATCTAGAAGCCGCCAGCATGCCCCAGGAGGCCCTGTGTGATCTGCCATCCCACTTTCCCCACCTTGACTCCTGGTACTTTTGACTTGCTCACTAGACTCACACCAGCCACACCAGCCCCTTAGCCATTACTTTGGGCATCTGCCTCACTCACTTCCACTTCTGGGGCTTTGCCCTTGTCTCTCTGCCTGGCATAGTTCTCCCTTCCATCCTTCCCACCCCATGGAATGGGCAGGGCTCCCTTTCCTCACCTCCATATCAAGAAGCACCTTTTACCCTTTCACTCTTCAACCCCTTGTTTCACTTTATTTCTACCCACTGCAGTTACTGTCACCCGCATTGATAACATATATCTTTGTTCAATGTCCATTTTCCCATGCAGAATGCACATCCCACAAGGGCCTCTCACAGAGCCCAACACATAGCAGGTGGTCAATAAATGTGTTTTGATTGCTGGTATCAGAGACACTGTGCCAACACCCACCCACCTCCATCTGCCTTAGCCAGCCAGGTGTCTTTCTTCTCTGGCTCAGTCTTTCTTTCGTTCTGCAGAGGGAAGCCTGGAGCCACAGATTGAAGACCTGATTAACCGGATTAATGAGCTTCAGCAAGGTAAACGCCAGGACGTAGGCGTCCTAGCTGGACAGGAAGAACCTGGACTTGGAATGTCTCTACTTCCTCAGCTATAAAATCCAGCACCTGTGGGTTCCTTAAAGATGAGTCTGCAGAGTCACAGTGTGCAAGAGAATAGCAGGGTTAGAGGCTGTACTCACACAGTGTCTTCTCTTTTTTTGGCCTAGCAAAGAAGAAATCCAGTGAGGAACTGGTTGAAGCCCAAGCTCTCTGGGAGAGCCTGCATAGGGAACTGGACTCCTGTAAGTGGCACCAAAAGAGGGACCCAGAGATCTTATGAGCGCTGCTGATGTTCTCTGCCGACCTCAAGGTCTTTGCGTGGGTTGTTCCCTCCACCTGCAGTGCTCTTATCCCTATAATCCAGATTGCCTTTTACTGTCTCATTGCCTTTCTGCTATCAGCCCAAACTTCATTCTAACAGGTCTACCTCAATGCCCCATCTAAATATGGAATACCACCTTCTGTCTGTCACTGTCACGTCCCAGCTTGATTTGTTTCTTCACAGCTTTCATTTCCACTTGACATAACATATTTAGTTCTAGTCATCTATCCCTTTGGTATAAACCCTGTGCATTCTGCAGTCTTCACTCCTTTGGTGTTTACAGAGAATGTGGACACCGAGAGGGAGGAACAGGGTCAGGATGGCCCCCAGTAGGAGATTGGGTACAGATGGCAAGAAGATACCGCCCACCCTGGCCTGGCACTGTACCTTACCGTCTGTAACCTTGATATGCCTGGTTCATGAAGTGTCAGTGGGGGCTCAGGGTATGGCCCCTGGCAGCTCAAAGTGTCACTGTGTTTTCCAGTGAATGGAGAGAAAGCTCACCTAGAGGAGGTCTTGAGCAAAAAGCAAGGTATTTATCAGCTCTCTGTCTTCATTTTTCTACCCCATTCTACCCACAAAAGCCCACAGTTCCCAGAATAGCTAGAGGAATCCCACTGAAACCTGAGTCAGGGTGCTTCCCTCTCTGCTCACATCTCTCCCTTGGCTGCCACCTGACTCGACATAGACGCTAAAGGCCTCTGAGTGTCCTCTGATGTGTGATATGATGTGGGCGCCATTACATCCCCATCCCTGACTCCTCAAGAGTTCACGCAGGGCTCCTTGGTTCCTCTCCCCACAGAGGCACTGCGGATTCTCCAACTGCACTGCCAGAGGAAAGAAAGTGGAGCTCAGAGGTAAGAGGTCCTGCCCACCTCTTCCCTACTTTGTTCCCAACCTGAAGGAGGAGGGAGCAAGAGCTAGGGAATGTATACTTTGGACACACACTTTTCATTTTTCCTTTCTGTAAAGTAGAGTAGCTAGACGTGAGACTTCCCGCTCATCTTGGTATCAGATGATGGTGTTGACGTTTAACATAACTAACAACATTCATTGCTAGTTTCTTTATTAAGCAAATTTCACCCACTGGTGTTATTCTAAATCTTCTATTGGTTATCCAGCTCTCCCACCATCCATTCATTTGTTTATTTATCTGCCCATTTAGGGGCCCCCAGTCATCCATTTACCCACCCATCCATCCATTCATCTACACATCTATGCAGTCCTTTTCCAGACAGACAAACAGCCATTATGTCTTCAGCTTTCCATCTAATCATCTTCCACCCATCCAAATATCCATTCGCGCTCACTCCATCTTTCCAATAACCCATTCATCTAGCTGTTTATGTTTTCACCCAAACATCCATCCAGACATCTATTCATCCTTCTAGGAATCCTTCTTTTATTTCTCTGTCCAGCCATCATCCCTCCGCACTTCATTTCTCCAGCCAGCCATCCTCTCTTCCGCCAGCCATTCACCCATCCAGTTACTCTCCATCCAACCATCTCTCTATCCACCTCCGTCCTTTGAACCTCCCCTTAACATGTTCTTTTGACCAGAGAGGTCTCACACCCTGGTCGACCATGATTTTAACAGTGTAGGAAACCCAGTGATAAAGTGGATGTATGCTTAATCACACCACACATAGCAGTTTATGTTCATTTTTCTACCTAATCCTCACAATGATAAGGACAGGAATTAAGGGCTATTGTCACCTTCCCATCACTACCACCATTTTACATATGAGGAAACTGAGACCCAGACTGATTAAGTAGCTTGTTCAGGGTCACAGTAGAATAGCGGATCCAAGACTCAGGTTGGGACTTTAGAATCTATTAAGCTAAACTACTATACCCTTCACAGAAGTTTCTTACGAAGGCCTGGTTTGCTGAGGGACAGGATGGACAGGGTGATCATCTCAAACAGAGGCCCATAATGCTGCACATTCTGTCACAGAAGAAACAGAAATGATGAGGGTTATGAACAGACCACCACACCCCCCTCCTGCTGAAGGAAGTGGGGGCTTAGTTAGAGACTGTGACTGAGAGCTGTCTTTCTCCTTCAAGGAAGAACATGCTGCAGGAGTGCACGGAGCAAATTTTTGTCCATAACTCTCAGGTTACAGAGAGTTGCAGACAGAGGAAGCTGGGGTGACCCCACATCTATGGCCTGATGTGGCACTGGCTGGGCATGGGAGTGGGGCTTGCATCAGGGAGAGTTTGTTGGAAGAGGAGCTGTTGGAACCAAGGCTCGGAGGAGAAAGCCCATAAAGGGGCTCCTAGTAGAGGGAGCACCAGGCAAAGATCCAAAGGTCCCCCAGAGGAATCCCCAGACTGGGCCTGGCTGGGTGTCAGTCTCAGTGTCAGTCTAGCATGTGCTCTCTCACTCCTGGGTTTTGGCCCCTAGGTTTCAGGTTGAAGAACAGCTGGAGAATTTGATGAGCCAGCACAAGGACCTCTGGGAGTTGCACGTGAGCCAAACTCATTGCCTCCAACCAAAGCCCCTCCTCTCCTGGCTGGCTCAGTGTCCACCCACTGCTCAGCCCCAACTCCATGGGATAGTCCTTGACTCCTTTCTTCCTCTGACCCACCTAGTCAGTCCTTCTGATACAGTTACCTTATATCTAGCCACCTGGTGCCATCCCCCACCGCCATGCCTAGCATCTATGGCCCAGACTGTTGCAGTAGCCTTTGCTAACCACCCTGCTTCCTTCCTGCTCACCTAGAGTTTGCTCCTCTTGCAGCGGCAAATGGGTACCCTGAAAAGGCCACGGTTTGATCATCCCTTCATTCAACTAATGTTGCTGGAGGCATCCAGCAACATTCCAGGCAGGAGGAGACAGTGGGGAGCCAAAGGGGCCAAGTATTTGCTGTCCCCAGGATGGTTGGGGGGCGGGGAGGGGCGGCATACTCAGACTCTAAACAAAAAGATAAGTAGATTGATCATGTAATGTCAGTGGGGAAAGCCTCCCTAAGCAGGTGACATCTGAATACAGACATAAAGTAAGGGAGGAAAACATTCAGGTATCTTGGTGCAAATGCTCCTGGAAGAAGAAAAGGCAATGCAAAGGCCCTGAGGCTGATGCACGCCTTGGGTATTTGAGGAAGAGCAAAGTGGGGGTGGGGTGGGGATGGGGAGAGTGAGAAGAGATTGAGAGGTGCACGGGGACGTAGGTAGCCTTTGGAGAAATGTGTCTCCACCACCACCAGCCCCCAGGAACTGCACATGGAATTGAATAGTTGAATGAATGAATGACCTAATTCGGGTAAGGGCTTGCTGAGGGGCCTGAGAGGGCAGACAGACGGACAGGTCTCCTCTCTGGCAGATGTTGAAGCAGCGACTGGCCTGGGATGTACATACCCTGCAGAGCAGCAAGGAGCAGCTGCTCACTGAAGGTGGGACTCTGTCCAGGGGGCGGGGCCGGGTCCGCCGGAGCTCCTGGCCCCGCCCATGACGCCCCGCCCACCCGCAGAGAAACAGGCCCGGGCCAAGCTGCAGGAGGTGGAGCAGAAGCTGCGCTCGCCACCCGAGGTCGGGGGCGCCCGGATGGTGAACGGCGGGTGAGAGGGGCAGGGAGGCTGGGTTGAAGGGGAAGGAGTCAGGAGGAGGGGAAGGGGCTAACTTCCCCCCGCCCTCCGCACAGCCTCCAGCCGCGCCTCCCGCAAGGGCTGACCCTGGGGCGGGTTGGCGGGAGTTCTGGGTGTCGCGCTCCTTGCACCCCGGCCGCTCGCGCCTCGGCTGCTCAGCGTCTGCGGTCTTTGTCGGGATCTCGGTGGCTTCCTCCCCTTGCCGCGCCACTCTCGTTCTCTTCTTCCTCTCCCCGCGCCCCCTGCCCTCCAGGCTGCAGGCGGAGGTGGAGACATTCGGGGGGCAGGACATTACCCAAACCCATTGCACCCCAAAGGACGGGGACTGCAAAGGAGAGGTAGGGAGCCCGGCGATGGCGGCGAGGGGGGCAGAGACGGCGGGGGTGCCTCGGAGTCCCTGGGAGTCAGCGCCCGTGGAGAGCAGGGCGTCCCAGCGGGGGACGTGAGGGACAGGGTAAAGGCAGCCACCCGCCCGGAGGCCAGGGCCCTCGAGAGCCGGGGCCCGCAGCCTGACTCGTGACTCCTGCAGGCCGGCCCGGAGCGCCCCGGCGCCCACAGCGAGGACCTGGCGTCGGCCCCAGACCAATAGGACCCGCCCCGACCCCCCAGCCTTTGATGCCGACCCAGAAATAAAGGCGAGGATTTCGTTCAGTCCTCCACCTCCAGCTTCAGTCTGTCCTCCCGGGACCTTGGGGGTGGAGGGCGGGGCCCTTGCTCGCGGGCCGGGGGCGTGTCCAGGCACTCTGGGCGGGGCCTCGGCCGGGCTCCGCCCGCCAGTCGCGTGGAGGGCTCAAGCAGAAGCTCAGTGAATGTCCCTGAGTACCTCAAAGGACACGTGGGTGTCGAGGCCACCCCACCCCCAAGGCGGCCCCTCCAATTCCTAACTTTTTACCAACAAGGGCTAGAGGGAACGTGTAAAAATACATAAAGGTCCTGGATGTCTCCCAGTAAATCCCAGCCTCACAACAGCCCCTGCGTTCCCCACAGACGCCCACTGACCTCTGGGCCTTCCCCTGCCCGCCTCACCCGGTCGGTCAGTTCCAGCCGGCTGCTGCTGCACCCTCGCCAAGTACTTTTTCATCTCAGGGCCTTTGCCCTGCTGTGTCCTCGTGTGGGGGGCCCTTCCCCCAGGTCTCTTCACCAGCAAGTCCATTAAGTATGTCAGCTGCCTTGGAGGCTGGCGTGGGAGACCCTGTTCCTAAAGGTGCCTTGTTGGGGCGCCTGGGTGGCTCAGTGGGTTGGGTATCTGTCTCTTGATTTTGGCTGGGTCATGATCCCAGGGTGGTGGGATTGAGGCCCTGGTGTGACTGTTCTGAGTGTGGGTCCCGCTTAAGATTCTCTCGCTCCTTCTGCCCTCAGCCCCTTCCCCCTTTCAAAAGACTAAAAGTAAATTTAAAAAAAAATTAAAATTCAAAAGGTGCCTTGCGCCAGGGTGCTATCATTTACTAAACAGGTATTCATAAAATGCACATGCTGGTTGCTCTGTGCCAGGCACTATTCAGAACAGGGGCTTATAATCTATTAAGTGCTTACTAACTGGTTCATATCAACTTATTATTAGTCCCAGGCTACAGATGAGGAACACCGAGGTGTGTATATCTCTTAGAACAGAGATTTTTATGCAATAAGTACTCAATGAATTGTACCTATTGTTTATTATTCTCATTACTATTCTTAATTAATCCTAATCTAGAGATGAAGAAAACTGAGTCAGTGAATGTATACAGGAAGCCCATAATAAATGTTCGGTCTTGCCATTGTTATGATTATAGCACAGATGAGGCCACAGAGAGCTTTAATCCCTGTTCCATGGCTCATACCGGGCTGGCAGGCTGACTACGGGCCTGACCTCTGATCCCCTGCCCCACTGTCCACCTGCCTTAGGCCAGCCTCCAGGGATTTTTAGGGAACTTTGGTGTCTTTATCACCCTGTCTGTGTCACACAAATAGGACAGCCTGGGTATTCTGCTGACTTACCATTTTCCTCCTAGGAGTCAAATCCTGGCTTCCTTGCTCACTGACTGAGTAACCTCAGCAAATCCATTCTTGTCCTGAAAACTCTATTGCCAAATTTGCAAAATGGTGATACCAGCTGCACAGAATTGCTATAAACCTAGCCAGCTCCTCGCTCCTCCAGGCTATTTCCCCCGAACCCGCAGATAAGCTGAACTGCCCCTCATTGTGATTGTCTCCCAGACTGAACTCAGAGTGGAGACTGACCAGCCCTACTCCGTCTCCCTGGGTTCCAGAAAAAGGCCTGAAAAAACACACTGAAAATAGATGCCCCTTTCAGCTATTGCCTGTATATTTTGGTACATGCGTGAAATCCACTGAAATTCCTTGGATCTGAAGGCTACTTGTGATTAATTGTTCATTGTTTCCCTGTGCTGATCATTCTTATTCTTAACCACTGCTATTCTGTCCTGTGAAATCAACACTGTTTTATTCCGTATTCCTGGAGTTCCCCAAAAGTTTATGCTTTGAGTGGTTGCTTCTTTACTCTTACACACTTTCCTTTCTCACCTTCATTTAAGTTAAGGGAAGTTGTCACATTATTCCCCAGAAAGGAAAGATTCAAATGGTGTTCCAGTCAGGGAATTTTTTTTTTTTAGCCTTTTCATCTTGATTATGTTGGGATTGTGGGTTTGGAAGGGGATAATAAAAGGACAGGAGACTTATATTTGGCAATGTTAAACAGCAATGTGAGAACTTCACTTTTGTTAAAAATTTTTATTATTTTACGGAGAGAGAAAGAGCAAGCACGAGCAGGGGAGGGGGCAGAGGGAGAGAGAATCTTTTTTTGAAGTTTATTTTATTTATTTATTTTGAGAGACAGAGAGAGAGAGAGAGAGAGAGAGAGCAGGGGAGGGGTAGAGAGAGAAGGAGACAGAGAATCCCAAGCAGGCTCTGCACCCCCAGCAAGCAGCCTGATGTGGGGCTTGAACCCACAAACTACAAAATCATGACCTGAGTTGCAACCTGAACCACCCAGAAGCCCCAGAACTGTGCTTGTACAAGCTGCAATCATAGATTGGGGCTCTGCTGCCCAGCGTGACAGCTTCAGCCACACGTGTTCCCAAACACCTGCAGGGCGGCTGGTCCGGACCGAGACATGCCCCAAGTACAAAATGCACTCTGGGTTTCAAAACCTTGGAACAAGAAAAAAAAACATAACTACATCATTAATAATTTTATGCTGATTACATATATAAATGATAATAGTTTCTTAATAGTTATATTCATAATATTTAATGAATATATTGGCTTAAATAAAATATTAAGGTTAATTTCACCTTGTTTTTTCTTATTTTTTTTAATGTGGCTAGTAGAAAATTTCAAATTACATATGTGGCTCACATATTGCTATTTCTGTTGGACAGCACTGTTAGAGGGTGTGGAAGGGGACTGGGCCATCTACTGTGCCCCTGGCGCCTCTGTAGCCGTTACCTGCAGGCCACATAGTTCCTGGTCTACTGGTGTCTTGATCTCGCTTGATGCCTTTGGTGCCAGGAGCTCAGCGCTGAAGCCTGGAACAGTGTTTTGCGTGGGATGGACACGCAGGCAGGGTACACACACAGCAATCTGCATCCTGAATGCCCCTCTGTGTACATACCTCAATTTGTGGACAGACATCGCAGAGTCTTGCATCTCAGAATACGTTCTAGTGGATTTGAAGAACATAAGTTTGGTGTGCCAGATTTCCTTGCTCACTCGGGCCAAAACGCTGAACACCTAGATAAGTATAAAGTTTCTTGGAATGCCATTAGCAAGAGGCTCAACGTGTAGATTACTAAATGACCAGGCTTCAGGAAGACATTTTACACAATTGTCAAGCCATCAGAACTATGGAATGGCTGGTGAGGAGCAGGACAATCACATGTTCTTAAGCTTCTACCCTACACTTTATTAACTCTGAAGGGATTGGGGGGGTGGGAATCTACCTTTACAGTGGAGAGATCAGCACACGAGGCCACCTGAACCAGGGGCTAAGTGTAGTGTGACCAGCTCTGGGACCATCTGACCATATCTTCTTGGTGTGACACGTGGGAGGTACACATCATCACGCATGTGGGGTTCTTGATGAAAATGCTTAACTTAATCAGTTGGAAGCTGTACAGGGAGGGGTCCTATAGCACAGCTGTCCTGCACGTCGGGAACAGGTCGGTGTCGTGAAGAGGTGGAGAAGCTCTTATGTATGAGTTTCCTGTCACTGTGGTGATAAAGTACCACAAACTTGGTGGCTAAACCAAATGTGTTACAAATGTGTTACCTCATCGTTCTGGAGGCCAGAAGTCCCAGTTCTGGAGGACTAAAATCAAGGTGTCATCAGTGGTCTGTTCCTCCTGGATGCTCTTAGAGAGAATCTATTCCTTACCTTTTCTAGCTCCTCAGTACTGAAATACTTGCCTTAAATACTTGCCTCCTTCCCTCCAACCCCTGCTTCCATCTGCACATCTCCTTCTCTGACTTTGACCCTCCTGCCTCCCTCTCATTAGGTAATCCAGGAAAATCCCCCAACTCAAGGTGCCTAACTAAACCACACCTGCAAAGTCCCTCTAGCCACATTAGGTCACATACACCCAGGTTCTGTGGATTAGTATATGGACATCTTTGGGGGCCATTCCTCTGCCTACCACCCTGGAGGACTGTTCTCGAATGGGAGAGACCAAAGAGACTAAAGGCAATTCGTGAAACTTGATTGGACCCTGGATCAAGGCTGGGAGAAGACAGCTGTAAAGGACATGGTGGGGTCCTTTGGGGGAATTTAAGAATAGAGTGACATTTGGATGACAGTGTAGAATTAGTGTGGATTTCTAGCAGTGGCACCGGCAGGGGGTTGGTCGGAGAGTGTCCTTATTTTGGCAAGATGAGGGCGGAAGTAGGTTTTAAGTTTCATCATGTCGGCCACCAGTGCTCCAATGGTTTGGCAGAACGGAAGTGTGCCCATGTGTATATTCAGAGATGGGGAGGATGAGGTGGGTGCAGAAAGATATTAGTAGTCAGTCTAGGGGGTTCTTGTAGGATTCTTTTTCAAGGACTTGAAATCCCTTCATAAACCTAATAATAAGTGGAAACTTGGGGCTCCATTTCCATAGCCCCTTCCTGTCTCCTAAATGTCCCAGTGAGAAGACTACATTTTGCATGAGCACATGTAACACGAGACTTGAGAATCTATCCCTGACCCACAGGAAGCGCAACCCCTCTCCATTCAAACTCTTGATTTTTTCCAGAGGTGACCATGCTGGTTCGTGAGGTTCTGGTTAGTTCCCAGCTCCACTCTGCCTTCTTAATGAAATTTCTTAGGGCACCTGGGTGGCTCAGTTGGTTGAGCGTCTGGCTTTGGCTCAGGTCATGATCTCACGGTTCGTGGGTTCGAGCCCCGCGTCAGGCTCTGTGCTGACAGCCAGCTCAGAGCCTGGAGCCTGTCTTCAGATTCTGTGTCTCCCTCTCTCTCTGACCCTCCCCTGCTCACGCTGTCTCTCTCTCTCTCTCTCTCTCAAAAATAAATAAAACATTAAAAAAAAGAAATTTCTTTATTGGTATTTAGTCCCTCAGGAATGAGAAGTGCATCTCAGGCTCTTTTCGTCTCCACCCCAACTGCCGTTGCTTGTCGGGAGATGTTTTGACTCTCTCCTTGGCCAGGGATTTCAGGAATGGCGAGGGAGAACAAAGCCCTTGCCTGGCCTATAGCAGCCTCCCGAAGGAAATGAGGGCTCTCACACTTGTGGCCTTTCCTGGTCTGTAACAAACCTGTGTCCTTTGACTTTTGATTTGCTAGTTTTCCTCCAGGCTCAACTGACCCTCTCCCTGCCCACCTCCTCTGTCCGCAGGGCTGGTATTCAGTTCCCTTAATTTATTCTCAGAACTTTGCTTCTTTGTCTTTCAGGCTCACATGCAAATGGACCCTGGGCGAGCTCAGCTTTGCCAGAGACTCAAGAGCAAGCCCCAGAGAACCGAGCTAGAAAGGAGCCAACCTTGAAAAGCAGGCAGAGGAGCCAGAGGGACTTGAGGGGTTCACACACAGGGAAAGGGAGTGGCCAGATGGCCTCAGTAGCCTCTTGGGGGGACATTCCTCCATCTGTCCAGGTGATGGAGCAGGGGCCGGGTGACAGACCAGCTCCTGGGACCAGACTGCCTCCCTTAGCAGCCCAGCTCTGTCACACGATAGCTCTGTGACTTCACCAAGTCACTTAGCTTCCCGGCACCTCAGTCTCCTCATCTGGAAAGCACAGGCTTGTGAGGGTTAAATGAATATATAGAACGTGCCCAAGACAAGATTTCCCACAGCAACAGCACTGTGTTGGAGATAGATAGCTGCCATCCTTTCTTTGTATTCTCATTTGGTGACCACACCAGCCATCACACCGGGTCCCCATCAACACCACAGGTTGACTGCTTAACTACAACCAGGATAGAGCTGGGGTTCAAATCTGGAATTGGGGTTCAAATCTAGAATTCTCCCTGTTCCACATGCCACACGGCACAGTCCATTCTTCCCCGTTCCATCCAGGTTTGTTTGGCTTTCTTTTTCTTTTTTCTTTTCTTTTCTTCTTTCTTTATTTCTCTTTAAAAAAAAAAATTCATGGGGCATCTGGGTGGCTCAGTCGGTTGAGCGACCAACTTCGGCTCAGGTCATGATCTCGTGGTTCGCAGGTTCGGGCCCCACGTCGGGCTCTGTCCTGACAGCTTGCGCAGAGCCTGGAGCTTGCTTCAGATCCTGTGTCTCCTTCTCTCTCTGCCCCTACCCTGTTTGTGCTCTGTCTCTCTCTGTCTCTCAATAATAAATAAATGTTAAAAAAAAATAAAGAAAAACAATTCAACTGAATAAAATCTGAAGATCTTATTGGCTTTATTCAATGATTCCTGAATGGGGCAGCATCCAATCTAGCAAATAGCAAGTTGCCCTGAGATGCTGTACAAAGTCCAAGGTTTCTAGGCAGAAGGGAGCAGGAATGAGGAAGTTCTAGGGCAGAAATGCTGGTTGGTTATTGCAGATTCACTTTCCTTCAGGAGATGGCAGAGGTCCATCAGGAAGGGTATCTAACTCGTGCTCACTTGCTCCTGCCTTTCTGGTGGGAACACAATAAGCTTATACTGATTACTACTTTAGCGATTTCTTGATTTTACTTCTCTCTTTTTTTTAAATGCACTTTTGACACCAGCTTCTGCCAGTTTTCCCAGGATCCCCTCTACAGGCTCTGGAATTGTGGGGTGTCCCCGGGGCTCTTATCTTTGTCACCAAAAACTATAAAGGAGGAAAAATAATTTTCCCTCTTCCCTTTTATTTATTTATTTTTTAAAAAATAAAAATGATATTTATTTGGATTTTCGGAAATATAAATAACACAATAAATGACAAAGAGCAAAATAAAACAAAATAAAACAAAAAAAACCCTGACATGTCATGATTGATCATATCCAGGCACAACAGCATTTATTAATGAATATAAAAAATAAATTTTATCATTTTTACCTGCTTTCCTCCTAGCTTTAACTATATGGGTGTTTTTGAAAGTTTGAGTTCCTAAGAAAATTCCACAGCTATATCAGCCCCTAAAATGTGACTGAGGGAAGTTAAAATCCCACTCCCATAGGGAAATAAATTTCTATCATTAGGGATTCTGAACAACTAAATCTTTAGGAACTTAAACAACAGATGTTTTTCTTAGGATCCTTCTAACATGGGAAAATGCAGCCATTATCCATTAAAACACAATCCAATATGGGTATAGGTTTCCCAAGTTCTCCACATGACTACCAGACTAGGCTGTGAGCTTTTCTGGCAGCCCTGTCGGCAGCCTCTCAAGCTGCACCAAAAGTGGGATTCATAAAACCAAAGATAAAGCATTTCTGACCTTTCCTCCTAGAAGTTAGAGGGTTCTTTGGATAGGGAGGGAAAAGAGGTTTTGCATCAAAGCTTGCCTTCACACTCAGTACTGGGGGAAGGGCTGCTAAGTCTACCCCGTGCACACTTGTGTTGAGTGTATGGAGTGTACTTATTCATCACCACACAAGGAAGTTAAGAGTAAATTAACAAGTCACTCTGAATCAAGCCCCTTCAAAACAGAGGCAAATTCGGTGAACCAAGGTTACTTCCTGTGGTAATAACCCCAGTTCACCTAGGTCCTTTTCTGAAGAACCATATTAATCTCCTGTTTCAAGAGGCATCTCTGGCCAGGACAGAGCATGAAAGAAAACATAATTTCTGGGTAGGGCAATGCCACATGGAGTTTAGAGGTTGTGGTTTAGTCTACAGCACAAGAAGATGGTGGCATCACTCGTATTTAGAGCTGGAAAGAGCCTTGGCCGGACCACACTCCTGGAGCATCTTTACTAATGCAGCTTAATGGCTGTTGCCTAGATGTCGTTGCCGGGGAGCGGGGGAAGGACCCATCCTTGGGGAACGGAGTTGCCTTTGGAATGATCAGATGGCACCAGGTACTGATCCCAATCATGCCTTATTTGGATGAGCGCTGGCAGGGAGTGCTCAGCTTGGAGGTAATACTGTCGGAAGGGTTGCAAGAGGTGCGCAAGTGGGAACTCATCTGGATCCCCAAATAACTTGGACTCAATTTCACGCTTCTGAAGTAAAATTTTCTCTTCTTCTTTCCTCTGTTTCTTTTCGAATTCTCTTTTCCTCTCTTCCTCCTGTTCTCCTTCCAACATAACTCTGAGGGCTCTCTCTTCAGCTTCATATAATTCAGAGCGTTCTTTAATGAGTTTTCTTAGTCGCTGAAGATGATGCTCAACAGTCTCATCTGCTGAGGCTGGAGGGCAGACCCCCTTCCTTGCTGCTGCCTCTTTCCTGAGTTTCCTCAATTTCTCCAAGGCCCGAAGAATGTCCACCATTCTTTTGGTGTCTGCTTGTTCCTTCCTCGCTTCAGATAAGACACCAGCAGCAGCAGCTTTAAGTTCCTGCTCCCGCTTCTTCTCCTCCACCTCCTGCACGCACTTGACCCTTCAGAGGTCAATCTCCTGCTCGCGCTCTGCTGCTCGCGCGGCCTCCGCCTCGCGCTCGGCCTCGCGTTCCCGGGCCCTCTCGCGAAGCCGAAGCCGGCGGCGCCGGACCCTCTCCAGCCGCCGCCGCGCCTCACCCATATAGGCGGCCTGGGTCAGCAGCTGTAGTCTCTCAGCAGCACCCAGGCCGCACCGTCAGCCTCGCGCAGGGCCTGGCCCAGGTCGCGCAGCTGTCGCACCAGGCGCAGAGCCCCGCGCAAGCGCGCGCGCACTTCGCCCAGGCTGGGCCCGGCGGGCGCGCGCGGAGGGACCGGGCCGCCCGCCCGCCGCGGGGTTCCGAGCACCGCCTCTGGCCACTGCCCTCCCTCTTCCCTTTTGGTGAGTGTTTGGCCAAGATCCGTTTTTTTCTACAATGCCTCTCAAATGGATAAGCTCGTCTAGGCTGAAAGTTCTCCACTGTGGCCACTATAGCTCAAGATGATCTCTGATACATTTAACCTGCTTGTTTTCAGCCTTAAAACAAACTTGTATTCACCTGCCTCACAGCCAGATCCTGTTCGCTTTTTCAGATGGAACTGGCTCAATCCTTGGCCCATTCTGTTCCCGGACCCAGTGTGGAAAAAGAGGTGCTCGAAGAGTCTGAAAGCACACAAAATCTGTGGGGCCAGGACCCGGGATGTGAGAAGGACGTGCCCGCCACCTCCAGAGGGAGCAGCGAGCTCCAGGGACCCCACAGGTACTATCTGGCCTGGTCGCTCTTGCCCCTGGGCCATGGCAGGGTCTCCTTTGGCTCCTTCTCTGACACCAGAACTGTTGAAAGGTAAACTGAAACACACGAAAGATTTTAAGAGTTTATTTGCGCAAAAATGGATGCGAAACGGGCAGCATCCAATTCAGTAGATAGGAAGGCTCTAGAAGGAGCTGTAAAAGTGAAAGATGTCTCTAGGCAGCTGGGAGTGGGAACAAGGAAGTCTGACTAGGCAAAAAAG
>CM053563.1:46609368-46899979 GCA_028646485.1 Cryptoprocta ferox
ATTGTAGTTAATTGCTTTGTTCTCAATTTTAAAGAGCAAAGAGTTCATAAATAATAAGCTTGAGTGGCAGTTTGCAAAGGCTCTAAAACCTCTCAATGTGTTTTTCATTGCCAAAGACGTAATTCTTCTGAGTGTTGATTAGTCCTATGAATTTTAAAATATTTTTAAAGTGCCCTGCAGAGGGTAAACAGATGAAAATTATCTCTGAATTCCGTTTAAATAGAACTAGAAGTATCATGAGAAGCATACAACCCAACCTTTGGTTTCCTGTGACACGTCATTCCTTATCTAGTTATAATATTTCTCAGAATATTTCTTACAAATATAATGTAGGGTCCTACAGTGAAATATAAATAAGGAATCACTGCTTCCTAACTGCATACTGTTAAGAGAATTTGTTTTTAATCTGGGTTGCCCATCTTATGTGTATGTGTGGAGGCTATTTTCTTGTCTAGCAGCTATTTGCTTTTTGAAAATATCCATCGTTAAGTGACTATATTATCTACTCAATCCTAAATCCTGCGGGACTACAAATGTCACCAGACATTTAAAAATACTTCTATGCACGTTGAGAACTTTACTATCCTGAAGGTGCAGTAAGGATGCCTCATGTTTGACCTATTGTCACCAAAAGCCACCACAAACAACGTCATGAAAACCATACCCATCAGACGTAAATACAAGTCTTTGGGACACCGCAACATCATGAGATTGAGATTTTCAAGACACTGCCTTTTCCCGGACATGTTATATCACTTTTTATTCATTATTGAATAAGTGTTAAACTAGAACGTGACACGTATCCTAGGCAATCCATGTAAGAACAAAGAAATCCCACCCTTTTGTATAGCCAAACATATACGGCCAATTGATAAGCAACAACGATCTCCCAAATAACAGATTTGACAGCAACATTTGTTACACACAGGCCGTCCTAAATTCATTTGGTCATTGGGGTGACCATCTGTGTTAGCTCATTGGCTTTATCCAAAGGACAGTAAGATGGCAGGCAGTAGTTTTGGAGCTAGGCACCCGCGGAAGTCAGGTTCCCCCCTTCACACCGACACTGGGAGATGGGGGTGCTGTCTTCCAGGATGGTTACATTTCAAAGAGATGGCTGGCTCAGTTGGTAGAGCATGTGACTCTTGATCTCTCGGGGTTGTGAGTTCAAGTCCCACAGTAGGTGTAGAGATAACTTAAAAAAAAAAATCGAAAGAGCTGGTTCCCAGGTTCTTGAGAAAGACTCTCATGGGTCACAAAGGTGGTTAAGAGGCTTATTTAGCTTTTTTGAAAGATTTATATAAATTTCAAAGACAGAAAGAACTGACAAGTTCTCTAAAGTAAATGCTCTAAGAAAAGGCAGGCAGGTGAAATCTCTCGCTTATTTTCAATAGGGAGCATTAAGCCTCTTATTTTAATTCCGATTTCCCCATACAGCCTCGAATGTCCATTCAGCTTCCTCGGCTTCCTTTTCCTCCCATATGGAAAGAGGGGGGTGGGGATCCATATCTGTGTCTACAAATGACTTGCCGACCAGATTAGAGAACCACTGAACTGCCAGAAGGAGAAGCTTCCAAATCCTTCCACATTGTCATGTCCATTCTCATGGTAGAATAAACACACACACACGCACACATGCACACACGCGTGTGCACACACACGCACACACACACACACCCCTAGCCTTTGAAGGCAGCACATTTCAGGTTCGAGCTTGAGATTCTCACAAACTAACGTGACCTAGGGCTTATTTTCCTCTTTAATCTCCAATTACCTCACCTATAAATGCAAATAAAGATGATAGTGTCAATAGAGTTATTGTAAAGACAAAATAAGGGGTCAATGTCCTTGCCTTATTAAGGGGATCACTATTTTATAATATGCAGTCTGTGCATTCATGGGAATGTTAACCATATCTACATATTCACCTGAATCCCAGCTTTGAAAGCTAAATAAATCTGTCGACTCTTTTTTGTTTCAAATGTTTATTTTTGAGAGAGTGAGAGAGCGCCTACAGGGGAGGGGCAGAGAGAAAGGGAGCAGATATCTTTTTTTTTTATTTTTTAGTGTTTATTTATTTTTGGGAGACAGAGAGACGGAATACAAATGGGAGGGGCAGTGAGAGGGGGAGACGCAGAATCTGAAGCAGGCTCCAGGCTCTGGGCTGTCGGCACAGAGCCCAACGCAGGGCTCGGACCCACGAAGTGCGAGATCATGACCTGGGCTGAAGTTGGACACTTAACCAACTGAGCCACCCAGGTGCCCCCGGAGCGGATATCTCAAGTGGGCTCTGTATTGACAGCACAGGGCCTGATGTGGGGCTCGAACTCACAAAGTGCGATATGACCTGCGTTGAAGTCTGATGTTCAACCGACTGAGCCACCCTTTATCGCTGGCTTGGGGCAGTGTTTTACCCAAGTGTGGGACTCCTGTTACTCATGAGGTTTCTGATCCTCGTGGCTCATTTCATCACATTGAACCACATAGTGGTGCTATTCTCCTTTCAAAAATGGTTAAATATGTTTAAAAAGAAACACTTATTTTGACTTAAAATGCCTCAAATACATCCCTAATGCCATTCCAATGCCACCCTCCCTTCAATAACACCTTTGGCCAGCCGCTATATATTTTTTTCTTTTTTATTGAAAGAAATTTTTGTCATATTTACTTATTTTGAGAGAGGGAGAGACCAAATGAGAGAGAGAATCCCTAGCAGGCTCCACGCTGTCAGCACAGAGCTCGATGTGGGGCTCGATCCCACGAACTGTGATTGTGACCTGAGCCAAAATCAAGAGTTGGGCGCTCAACTGACTGAGCCACCCAAGAGCCCTCAGCAACTGTATTTTTCTAGGACTTCATGTATTTGTGTAGCTTTCCTTCTATTTATTTTTGCATTTCCTTCTAAAGACAGCGAGGGCTAGATTTTCATATGATAATAAAAATGTTCTTTTAAGTAAAAAAAAAAAAAGAATGGGTTTATTTAAAGAAACATGTAAAATGAAACGAGTGGGTTCCAGAGAGTTGTGACCAGTGAGGGCTTACTTCGAAGGCAGTCAATCCTTCTTCTACTTTGGGGATGATAACAGAAGCCACAGCCTTAAACTGTCCCAGTCGGAGGGAGAGGAGGAGATGAGGGGTATGGCCTTGGCAACTCTGCCTTGGCACAAACGTGAACGATTTCTGTGTTGCGGAAGAACTAGGGTCAGAATATAGAAAATTTAACAGAGGTTCCTGTGAAAGAAATCTGGATGACGTTGTGCGAGAATCCTTAGTATTCATTAACACCACGCTCTTTTATCGTTAAACACACTGATACTAGTCTAGTGTTCAGAGCAAGCAGATCATGGTTCTGTCATGTTAGCCTTGCTCACAGCATTTCTTAAAACCCATGTAAACTCCATTTGAGAGGGAATTAACAAAATGAAACCCATCCAGTGGGGAAGTATGATAAAGGTTTCGAAATCCATGTCACGAGAGCTGAGGCTGAAGAACGTAAGAATGTTTTTTCAGATGACCCAGAGCTGGCTAGTGAAACCCCCTTCGTACGTGTGAACATTTTTCATGTGATAAACCAGCAAGGTTTGCTGACAGATACTGTTGTCCAAAGGTAAAGTCAGCAGCCACTTTGGGTAGTGAGAGCTCTGTCAGCAGAGGTAATCAAACAGGTCAGGCAGCAGCTGACAAGGGTGCAGTCACAGCTGTGTGCAATGGTTGGGACATTGAGGTAAGAGGCCTGGTTGGGGTGTGGTGTGTGGGGATGAGGTTAAAAAGGAGTGAAGATGTGAAAATACCTGCTAAGTTACAGGCTATTTACCAGCACTTTGGATCATCTGTTTCAGAGTATGAACAACTTTTAAAACTTACTTTCTGGTAAAGTTGCTTAATTCTCACTTCTAACAAGATCGTCACCTGACATGACGTCAATGCAGCAGAAGCATGAGTCTTAAAGAGAAACTTCGAAGACCAGAAAGAAAACTAGGGGGCAGCCGGCGAGTTTGCCCAGTGCAAGGGCAGAGATCTGTGTAGGAGAAAATGGGTCCAGAGTATGTTTGGAGGTAATCATGGGCTATGCTGATGGCCAGTTGGCTTTTCCATTGTGTTGTCTTGTCTTCCAAAAGCCCAGTCTTGGGGTTCAGGTGAGAAAGGCCCGCTTCTGGCCTAGAACAGTGAAGTCTGAGACTTGCTATATGTAGATCTGACCAGCAGATGGCAGCATCTGCCCAGAGATGCGCCAACCATCCGCGGCCACCAGCTAACAAGGTGGCATGTATTTAAGGAACACAAGAGGGCTCCAGGTTCTCACCGCTGGTGGCAGAGCCAGCTGGTTCAGGGGGTCTCCTGGTCTCCATGTTTCCACCCTACAGCTACTTCCCCCGAACCCCACACAGTCCTACACCTATTCATAAACAGAATCCTGTGGCTGCCTACGTAGGTATGCCTTTTACACACACACACACACACACACACACACACACACACACACACACACACACGATTCCCAAGCTGAGACAGGGCCAAAAAGCTACCAAATCCCAAGGTGCCATTTCTTCTTTACCTACTCTGCTACATTTTGGCAAGCACAAGTGTTCTACATTAAATACATGTTTCAGTGGTGCGATTTATTAGACTCCAAGGCCAACCAGTGTACCAGATGGACAGAAGTTTCTCCAGTAGGTAATCACAGCAAATAAAGAATCAGGACTAAGTGCGTCCTTCTATGTGCCCAGCACAATGATCACTGATGGATGTATCATAAGAAAGTGTGTGTGTGTGTGTATAAAATACTTTTTAAATAATATATAAATAATATATATAGCATAATACATCTCTAGCTTAATTTTGTGAGACAAGTAACTTCATCCCCTATTACACTTTAGGTACCTGGTTCTCCATGTCACTTCGGTCACTTCTCCAGTGTCATAAACTACCTAGTGGTAGAAAAGAGATTCAATCCCGAATTTACCTCATTCCGAACACGTTCTCCTTTGTACAGTCTCTTTTGAACTGTGTCTCCTACAGCATGGGGACAACAATAAATACTCAGTCCTCTGAAAGGAATTTAGTGCCACTTGTAATTGTTTTTCCTTTTCCAAATAGAATACAGGTGAATGAAACAAAAACTCTTGCCAAGTGCTACATAGAAACGTTTCTACCAAAGGCAAGTTCCAAGTTCAATGGAATGGAATGTGGAATTCTGGCTTGATGTGGATCTGCAGGGGCATTGCATAAAACATAATTTTCTATAATCACAATAGCACCAGAAAAGCCCAATAACCATATAAATTTGAAAACAAGGCTAAATGAAAATTGCTGTGCTTGTTTTCCAGAATGTTAATAAATAAAATCAACTGTATATGCTCAGGTCAAGGTGAGATGGAATGAACATGACCCACATGCCTGTCTTACACAGGCTACTTTTGGCTGCAAGGCCATTATACTGTGCACCAAGAATCTATCTGGTAAAACCATATGAGCGTGAAGTGGCATCAGTAACAGAATCAAGTTCTAAATAGCGAACGTGATCATTTTCCTCTATTCTGCCTTGGTCAGACTGCTCCTGCTCATGCCAAGTTCTCACTGCAACATTTTGGCAAGAGGAAAATGGTCAGGAGAAGAGAGACTGGATGGTCAGGTACTGTCTGGCCTGGAGCAGTTATCCCCAGGGCCCTCAGCTCTTTCTAACATTGTAGGCTGGAGAGGAGGTGATTTAAGGAGAGCAGAGCACCTGCATTCAGATTATGCAGGGGATGTTTTGGGAGCCCGTGGAGATCAGATGCAGGCCTGGGAACAGAAAATAGACACAGAGGGTGTCTCCTTTAAGGAAAAACATGGCACATATTCACTGTCCCACAGCGGCCTGGGTGACCTGGTGAGGGCATCAGTAAACACTTGGTTTACTGATGAGATACACGAGCAGAAGATGACCCTTTCTACACTTGGAAGTGTAAACCACAGCTGGGAGTGCTGTGGTGACTTGGGCATTCTCTGTCCTTGCTTCATTGAGCCTTCAATCTGATGCAGAAAAATAGGCATTACCGCCAGGGGGTGAAATGTACTATAATATAATAGGGCAAGAACGAGGTGCTAAGGAGTCTGTCGGAAGTGCCTAGTCCCTTCGCAGGGGAGCCAGAGGACAATTCCTAGAGAAAGGCTGTCTAGTTTGAGATTTGACTATGGGAGTCCATTGGATCAAGAACATGGGAGAAAGAAAATTTTCCCATGGAAGTAATCCGCTTTCCCAAACACAAAGGTGCCCATGGCTTCCTATACGTATATGACTTTCTCAAAACACTAAGAAAAAGGTCTCGTATCCATTATCTATTGCTACCTAAGAAACCATCTCAAAATATTGTGTCTTAAAACCATGACCATTTGTTTGCTTCCGATTCTGCAGTTTGGGCTGGGCTCAGTCAGGTGATCTTTCTCCTGGTTTGTCTAGAATCACTCATGGGCCTGCTGTCATCCGTTAGCTCAACTGGGGAGATAGTCCAGATGGCCTCAGATTTCCGGCAGTTGGTACTAGCATCCACTGGGGGCACTTTGGTCTTCTCCACATTGTTTGACTTTCTGCAGCAGGAAAGACAGCCTTCTTTATACGGTGATCGCAGCCCAGGATTTCAGAAGGGTAAAGGAAGATCTTTCGAGACATCCTGGGGGACTAGATTGTAGAACTCACATAGCTTCACTTTCCCCCCACTATCCTTAGTAGTCAAAGCAAATTTGAAACTAAGGAATGAGGAAATGGGGTGTCTGGGTGGCACAGTTGTTTAAGCTTCTGATTCTTGGTTTCGGCTCAGGTCATGATACGGTTCATGAGTTTGTGCCCCGCGTCGGTTCTGCACTGATGTGTGGAGCCTACCTGGGATTCTCTCTCTCCCTTCCCCTCCCCCTCCCCTGCTTGTGCTCTCTCTCTTTCAAAATAAATAAACTTTAAAAAATTATAAAAAAGAATGAGGAAAAGATTCCTATTTTTGACAGGAGGAACCACAAAAGATTGTGGCCGTAAACTTGAGTCTATGGCAATCATGCTGAGAAATCCTGAAGTAGAGTCAATTAAAGGTGACTCCAGAGAGCTGAAGCTTGACCTTAAGGATGAATCACATTTGATTAAGGAGAGCAGAGGAGGTCCGAGCACAGCAGGGAGAGAGGTTGGTGAGCACAGATGGACTGTTCCAAGGAGTTTACAGGATTTGGTATCAAAGGAGCCGGGAAGCAATTGTGGGAAAAGACCCAGCAAGAGAAGAACATCATCACATCAGGTGCAATGCCCCACAATGTACTGGCTTGCCTGTGAAGTGACCAGTAAGTATTGATCCTACGTGGAGAAGCATAAGATTATGAAGGGCCTTATATGGTCAATGCAGGAGTCCAGCAAGAGAACATTTCCACCAAGCGATTTAGACAAGTTTTGTTTTTATGTGACTCCAGTGTCCTTTCAGATGCTGCATAAAGTAGCCTCGGAATTATTTCATTCCCATGGATTTCATCAGAACTCCACTTGTACCTGCTGTATCCCCTGGTTTGGCCATCTTGGTGAGTCCTGCTTCCTGATTTTGGTCCTGTTACATCACCAGGAGAAGAGAAGACTTGTTGTTTTCTTAGCTGGCTGCAAAAAAAAAACGAAACAAACAAAAAAACAAAAAAAACACCCACCTGGCTACCTTGTGCACACCGATGCCAGTGACTCTGAGGACCATTTTGAAAGCATGTGAACTTGAGCACCTGAAAGCAGAAGCCATCTGAGTCAACACACATGTACTGTCAGTTGGATTGCCACAGGATGTTTTTTTCCTGTGGATTTATCTTCAGTTGGTAATGAGAAGACATTCTATTGCTGAATGACCAGTGGGAGGAAGAAACGAACAGCAATCAGCTTTTTGGCAAAGGCTAGAAAGAGGTGGATTTAGATCACTGAAGGTCATATGATGGCCAGCTGACCTAAGCCACTGGAGAAGGAGAGCAAATGTTTCCTCTCACTTTTGGTTATTCTGTGGGCAGGACCAAAGCAAGATTTAAAATTAGAACGCAAACGCTCTCTTTTGAGCAAATCCTTCTGTCATTTTGAGGCAGTCTGGCAACCTCCTAGCCTTCATGTTCTTGGAAACTCTTTTGAAAATCAAGTGGAGACACATTCTCAAAGCAATCGCAGGTATCACAAGTGTCTTCCGCCTCCTAAGCACACCTCTTTGTTCCTGGAAACCCAAAGGAGCATCTGTAGAAATACTGAGCAAGCCTCCAGCAATTCTTAATAGTTCTCAGTTAGAATTTACGTTGTTTGGCCAACCTTAATCTGGCAAAAATTCCTCCTTTGTTTTGCTTTGGGGAGAAGCAGAGTCTCTTAGAAGTGGCAGGAATAAAGACCTGTTGATTCAGCGCATTTTGTGTTTGATGAGCTAGATTCTGTAAAATGACTTGCCCCTGAACTTCAGGTTGTCTATGTTTTGCTAAGATAGGAAGGATTCCCTCAGGGACAGACAGGCCTGGGGCTAATTATGCTGTTGGGTGAATTCATCACTAAATCTTTTTCACTAACAAAGACAAATTACCTCATGCGTTTTGCAAGGCCCTAAAAAATTAGGTGAGTGAATCTAACGTCCAGCCAACACATGAATACACAGTCAGTAAATGGCAGCCTGCCAGAGAAATGACTTCTTGTTGGTTTGCATAGACAAAGATGAGGTTGAGTGACCATCATTGAGCATCTAGTTGAAGTCTCTCACATACTATGATCTTTGCTGGAGTCCTTGAGAAGGAGGCATCATCAGTACCTTAAATTACAAATGAGGAAATTGTGGTCCAGATACATTAGCATCATGGATTCAGAAGAGGTTGGGTTCTAGAGAAATGCAGCTCTTAGCTCCACTTATGTGCTGTGTGACATTTAGCAGACTTTTAAATCTCTTGGAGACTCAAGTCTTGTCTTTATAAATGGGTGGGATAATACCTCTCTCATAGGCTTGTGAAAGCAGAGGAGAATTCATTCACTCTTACACAATATATGCACCTCAAAGTTGCTTATCAAGTGGTTATTCAGCATTGGACCCTGGAGTCAGACCATGTGTGTTCAAATTCTAGCTCTATTACCTGCCAAAGGTCATAAACTGAAGAACTAGTTTAACTTTTCTGTGCCACATTTCCTTATTTATAAAATGTGCCCAGGAATAATAGTTGCCCCAGTGGTTTGTTGTGAAACTTAAAGTTGCTAGTGGTAGGTAAAGCCAATAAGAAACTCTTGATGATGAAAGTAGTGATTCTCTTATCTCTCAGATGATTTGCCCAGGATCAAACAGTATGCAGGGTCCAGAGATAGAGTCCAATCCCAGGTCCAACTTAAACTTTTAAGGTTTTCATTTTGAGTTAGGAGCACAGAATTGAGGACAGGGATGGGAAACCATCTGAAATCCCAAGAGATGGGATTTCTGCAATGGTACAAAAGACTTGAGCAACTTTGAAGAGACAATGGAAGTATGGAAGGGCTTGGTTATGCTTTTCTTCTGGCCAGAATGGGATCTCTCAGGCTGTGATCAGAGGGGCTCAGAGCCATGCTACATTGCACAACCTGCAGAGTCTCCCTAGTCTGTGCATAAACTGTTGGTCATGAGACGGAGTTACAGACCTGTTGTATCTGGGTGTTATCTTCAGCTCCAGTTTGAGAGCAGGATCTCTGCCATGGTCATGGGGAACCCATATTCCTTTACTATTCCTCCTTTTATTTCTGTGGCTGCTGCTTTTTAGGAAAGTATCTGGGAGTAGTTGTTTATATCCATAGTAGTGTCTTATCCTGTACCATTCATTCGATCATTCATTCGTTTTCCATGTGCTACTACTTCCAAAGTCAAATAGCTGGTATATTAAGTTTCCATTTCCTTATCTGTAAAACTCATAATAAGAGTAGCCCAGGGTGTCTGGGTGTCTCAGTTGGTTAAGCGTCCAACTCTTGATTTTGGCTCAGGTCATGATCTCATGATCATGGCATTGAGCCCGCATTGGGCTCCCTGCTGGGCATGGCGCCTGCTTGGGATTCTCTCTCTCTCCCTCTCTCTCTGCCCCTCCCCTGCTCACACGCTCTCTTTCAAAAATAAATAAACATTTAAAAAGAGAGTACCTATCCCTTAGGATTTTAATCAAGATCATATAAAATAATGCAGGCAAAATACTTTGCTATTTTTCTTAGCATCACCTTACTACTTACAACTCTATTGGAAACAGGGATAGAGAAACAAGAAAGGAATTTGTTTTTTTGGCTATTGTCTGTACATCTAATTTTGACTCCTGGTTCTGCCACTGATGACTAGTGTGACCTAAGGAAAGTCACTTTTTCTCTGAGACTCTTTTGTACTCATCTGTAAAATTAGGAAATTGGAAATGGTCAACACTTACAGGTTTTTTTTCCAAGAAATATTAGTTTCATGAAATTGTCCTTAGAATGAAAGGGGCTTCAGTAGAGCTAGAAGTCTGAGGAAGTTTCTATCTTGATTTCCTCTCTTAGAACACCTCCACGTATGCGACCATAGTAAGGACCCTGTAGTAAAGGAGTTCTGTGGTGAAGAAACCTGTTGGCTTTGGATTCAAGTTTCCTAAACCATTTGACCACAGGACTTTCACCCTCTATCACAATAAATCCCTCTTCCATGGATTATTCTTTTGGTCATGCTGAACTAGGTGATCTCCTAAGAGCCTTCTCAATTTTGGCAATCTTTTCTCCCTACCAACATCATCTACATTCCATTCCATGTTTCTTTCTATAGTTTCAGCATCAGGTACAAGTGGAAATGCTTTCCTGTCGATGGGGACCACCTCTGTCAATCCCAAACCACTTGATACAGGCAGCCGACAGGTCTATGTTTACACAGAGCCATGTGGGTAAAATACACACCCATCAGTGCATGCACAAAGAACACAATAATATGCACCATCTGAAAAATGCATTTCACAACATTCTTATTGCTGCCCAAACTGGTTTTAAGGGTATTTTTTCCTACTGTTCCCTGGGTAGCCTTTTCTTTCAGAATTGTATGCCATTTTTCTCACCCAAATGGAAAGAAAAACTTGAGACCAGAAGCCTTCTCTGGTCTTCTGAGTAGCTGAGCCAAATCAGAGCAATGGTCTGGAAACCAGAAAGTTTGGATTCTAATTCTGCCTGTGCCGTGAACTTGACCTTGGTTTGGAGCAAGTCACTTGTTTCATCGAATCCTGAATTTCCCCAGCTAGAAGGTGAGGGGATTGAGCTAGGCTGGTCTCTGTGTTCTCTCCCAGTACGAGATGTGGTTTCTTTTAGAGAGATGGCATCCAAAGGCTGCTTTTGATACAGCAGCTCCCTAGGTTGCGCCTGTAGCTTCTGTAGCAGCCGCCTGATCCCGCATGGTTTCCATCAGCCTCTCTGCCAATGGCAATGCCAGGGATGGGAACAGCTCAAGAACATCTGGCTCTTTTAAAAGAGGCTGCATTTCACACCCCATGTGCTGATACCCATACTGATGTCCCTCTTATTCTTTGGGAAGATGTTCTGTCTATTGGGACAGTGTGTATCCACTAGGCCAGTGGCCTGGATTGTAGGGATTTGGGTGGTTTTGTTTCTCTTTTATTCATATTATAACAAAAGAAATATCATCAACACAAACGCTAATTTCAGTTATGTGAAGGATTTTACTTAAATCCGCAAAAGCAATGAGAACCAGACCCGGGCTTGCAAGTAGGGCCAGAAACAATGGCTTAGATTAAGGCAAGGGGATCAGCTTCAGTGTTGAGGTTAAAGACTGTTCTTTCTTTTGTGGCTCTGTCAGGCCCTTAACATCACTTAAGCATAATTGATGCAGGGGAATTGAATGCTGTGAATGTGTACATTGGCTTCTAGTTCCCCAAAGTCATACTTTAAAGGAGCTCAAATTCCCTGAACTATTGAGGGCAGAGATCCTGTCCATGGACAAAGCCTCAAGTGTTGGTTCTGAGGTTGTTAACTGCACCCCTCTCCCTGCTCTGTAGGCAATCTGCTGATTAAGACCTGCTCAGGGCTTGTGCATATCATCCCAGTAACTCCCCAGGAGGGGAGGCCTTCCTATACTTAAAGGTAGAGGAGCACCAGACACCTGAGGTCTGTCTCTGGGCAGGCTAGGTGACTTTACAACTCTGTGACCTTGGGCCAGGCATTTAAGCCCTATGGGTCATACTTGGCTTCCTTTTCTGTCCAGCAGGGCAGAGAATCCCTGCCCTGACCCCTTCATGGAGTGGCTCTGTTGGAGCTCCTCTGCCCCCTTCCCCAGTTTGCTCTATAATATCTGTAGAACATCTTGATTTTGTCTCCCTCTACCAGGTTCTCTGGTGTCTCTCAGACTCTACAAGGCCTTCTACCTCTTCTGGCAACAACCTGTGTCTTTTGCTTGGTGAACATGTACTCATTTCTTACAGACTCAAATCAAGTGTTTTCCTCCCTAAGTTCTTGACATTCCAAGCTAGATATCCCTGTTCTGTGCTCCTCTCTGACACTTGTCATGGTACTGAGGAAACCTAAAATCTCCACCATCAAAAATGCTTAGACTTGTGACAGATGTGTCACACTCTCCCACAGTTGTATGTTTCCAGCATCCCATCCCCCCTCATGGTGGTTAATGCTATTCTAGACAGCTCACAGTTGGTGAATGAAAGTGAAGAATGTATCTTATTTTACATACCAGTGGTCCTACTGATGTCAGCTGAGTGAAGGGAAAAAAATTTTGCTGATGGTCTACTTACAAGCCATGATACTGTATATATTCTACCTTATTTAACCTCTTCAAATTCTGATGATGTGTACAGTAGCAATAGAATTTGAAAGAGGAAGAAATGGAATCTCAGAGTTCAATAACTTACTCTGTCAGTTATATCCCCTGGGGATCAGACACTCAGATGCATTTAGTAGTCCAAGTGGGTCATTCTTTGGGAAGGGATGGGTTGGGAGGTTGAAAGCTAAAAGAGAGAAGAGGCAGAATTCAGCAGGGAAATCCCTTAGACTGCAGTGTGGATCTGACATCTGTCAAAGAAGTGGGGGTGGGGACACAGGATGTGGCAGGGAGAGCTGCAGGCCATGATGCAGATTTGATGAAGTATTGGTCAATTAAACTGGGTGCTCCAGAGCAAAGATTGCCCATTAGAGATGTCCCTCATTGAGCAGAAACAGTTGTCCTCCAGTATCCCCATTGCATGCAGAGTTGAGGTGAGTAATGAAGGTGCTGAAGCTGGAAATTCTCAGCTAACTGGACACCTTGCCACATTGAATCTAGATTTCCCAACACCATCATGATTTGAAAGTGGCTCAGTCTCACTTTCAAGACCATTTTTTCTACACTACACTTCTCAAACTTATGGGGCCTCCTGTTACATATCCTAAAATAAAGTTTCAAAGATCAATGGGTGATAGGACATGAGAGTTTAAGCTCCTGTGTAAAATAAGATACCGAGTGGCCTCCTTGTTCACAATCCTGCTTCCATTACTCTGTTTTCTCTGTCTTAAAATTGTGTTTTGGCAGGACCTACAGAGATCACATAATACACTAAATGATGAAGTTCTTAAAACCCCAGATGATTGAACCTACTGATTAAGTAATTGTGTGTATATCCAAATCACTTAACGGGGCTCTGATGGTCGCCAAGTGTTGTAACCCTGGTCCGGGAAGGCAAGGGATTTATACAAGCTGGGCTGCTTCTCATGCTTCCTCTACCAGAGCTTAATCTGAACCAAGTCTTGATTAACCATTACCTCATCTTCATCATAGACATCCTGGGACTCCAAACTTCAGACCACCTCCATCCATGGCTTGAGAGCCACCAGAGTGGGATGGCATGGGATCTATTTTAGCATCAACTCTCTGGAGTATTGAGAAAACTACACATCAATACAAAGCCTCTTCTTTCAATCCATTGCTTGAAAATAGCTGCAAATTGAGAGGTCAAGTAGAGATATTGAGATGTATTCAGTTTTCCCTCAAATGATTCATTGCTTAATTTGGTAAGGCCAGGTCTAGAAATGGTGGTAAGGGTAAAGCCTCTATTCCTCTACTTCTCAGACCCCAACCTAGGGTTAATAAGTATTTCTGAGGTTATTACTTTATTACTTCTCTATGTGACAGAGTATTTTACTGCTCTATGTCTCAAGAGAATGAGCAAACTAGTGGCAGACAGTAGAATCTTGAATCCTATCCAATCTGCACTGATCTTAAAAGTTGTAGTCTTAAGGTCACTGGTTCTTTAGTGGGAGATATAAGCCCAAAACCCAGTCCAGGAGTCTGTTAGAATTATAGGGAGTCACACAGCTTTTCAAATAAACATTTTGGTGACTGGCTCAACTGGTGGTGAGCTCCCTATCCCTGGAGATACATGAGCAGAGGCAGCAAGGTCATCTTCAAATAGGCTGTGGATGAGAGTCTTAAAGAGGGAAGTAGGTGGGAATCAATAAATTCTCTTATAACTCTGAAAATCATTCTCTAATAAAGGTAGGCAAAGATAATCCAGTGCAAAAAATTCCCTATCATTCATGCTTCATATCATATGTGCCAACACCTTCCTTCCGCTCATGCTCTCATGTCTAGGTGTGTGTTTTCTAACTCACACATTCAATTGACGTACTTCATTGCTAAAATCAACAACAATCCACTCTAATAGTTTACTGTGGTCTACTCTATGGAGCTTTTCCAACTGGATCTTCCCCTTTCTCTTTGGACCCCATCCCTTATCATTCTCGTTCTTATCTCAGAGCATGACATTAACTTGGATGCCACCTATATCAGCAATCTATTGCAGTGTAACAAATTATCCCCAAACATAGTGGCTTACAACAATAAAAATTTGTTGTCTCACAGGAATTCAGAAGTGGTTAGCTGTCTGGTCATGGCTTGGGGTGCCTCATGAGGTTGCAGGAAAGATGTCAGGCAGGTCTCTGTCACCTGAATACATGGCGGAGCTCGGGAATCTGCTCTCACATGGCTCTGATTGCCATCAGGACCCCTCAGTTCCTCTGCTGGGGGCTTCTCTGTGGGCTGCTTGAGCATCATTACAATATGGAGACTGACTACTACACAGTGTAAAATCCAAGATGGCACAATGCAGAGCCCACAGTGTCTTTTATGGCCTTGCCTTGGAAATCACACAGTTATTCTGGCAACGTTTTATAGGTTACACTGGTTGGCTTTATTTCAATATTAGAGGTGACTATACAAAGGCATGAGTACCAGAAGGCAGAGATGACTGGGGACTTTCTTGGAGGCTTGCACTCTGAACATGCTGTCCCTTTTGTCTCAGCCACCCTTGCATCTTTTCTACCTGGTCCGCTCCTATCCATCCTTCTAGAATCTTCTCAAATGACATCGCCTTCGTGGAGCATTCTCTGAATCCATTAAACAGAACTAATAATTTTCTGCCTTTCCACAGCACTCTGTATGTACTTTTATGTTATCTCTTATAAATAATATGTATTTTATTATAAAGTACAATTTTATCTCTCTACAAAGAGACCTATAAGAGATGGGGTTGTATCTTATCTGGTGTTTCTAATATTGAGTTAAATTCTGGCAAATAACAGGTACTTAAGGAATAGTTCAATGAGTTAATATCATTGGGGCCTCAATCAGTGCTAATGAAGGAAAGTACAAAATAGCATATGCAAGATAAAGTAAAAGGCTACATGTGTTATATTTTATTTAAACACCAAATGGAAGTATACTTTTCATAGGAAACAACTTTCTGTAGGAGAAGACTGAGATAAAATGGAAATTACATCTATCTGAGCAGGAAAAAGCCTTAAAAGTTATGTTGCCCAAATTTCTCCTTTTAGAAATGGGAAAATTTGAGGTTCAATTTTAACACATTTTTTTCATGGAAGAAATTAGAAGAGAATTAGATCATTTGAATAGATTTGATTTTTATTCTTCTATATCTTTCATAACCCAAAATGTCTAATGTTACTCCCCATAAATTTTTCTGGAAGAAAAGCCATATAGGTTAAATGAATTGAATGAGTCAAAAGGGACAGGGAAAGCAGCTATTACTCCACAACATTAAGGGAAGGCTCAGGCATCTGGTGCCAGATATAGGTATAGGAGAGCTCTTTAATAAAAGAAAGAAAAAAACTTGGAGGAGACCCCATTTACCTCTGCTCTGGGCTCCAGTATTATCTGCTCTGAACGCAGAACCCTAACTTTTAGAGTGGGGTGGTTTTTCTGGGAGAAGTCCTTGCTGAGTAAATATTGAAGATTCAGATTCAACAATAAAACTGACTTCCTTTTAGAAGTAGAAAATCGAGGGAATTGAGAAGAGGGAACACGAACTTTTTTCAAATTCAGTTTTGAATTTAAGCTTTATTTTTTCCCCTTGGGTAGATCAGGGCTCATTTATGCTCTAGTTCCATTTCCTTCGTGACCTTCACCATCCAAAAGGTACAAGTAGTTCTCATTCAAGAGTTATGCCAATATCAGTGTGGAGTTTTCAGGGTGAGGAGAAGGGCAATAAGGTATTTGTGGGACCAGAGAAGTCAAGTGCCCTGTTGCACCAAATCCACCAATAGAGCATCCTAGCAGCCGGGATCTGCATATAAAAAGGTTTTGATTTGAGTTTTCCAACAATAAGCTCCCTGAGGACCATTTCCCCTATCTTCATTGTGTCCCATGTCACTGTAGCAGCTAATACTCAGCCCAGATGTTTTTAATCTTTGCTTGTTGAACCCACCCAGTGCAGATAGATAAATTGCTTTAGAAACTGTGCTTTCAGGCAACTTACACAATAGGCTGAAGTCATTCTTAGATTTTCAGTGAGAATGGAAACCATCGTAAAATTATGGAAGATTCAAGGGCTTGGAAGGGCCCTGAAATGACTCATCTACAATGTTGTTGGAATTAAATCACCAGTTCCCAGCCTTGCTGAATATAAGAATAACATGCAGGGACTTATAGCTCTATCCCAGGTCAATGGAATCAGAAACTCTGGAGGTGAGGTATTGGCATAAATTTTTTATACTCTCTCTGGGTCATTATAATGCACATTTAATGCACATTTAGGGTTGAGAATCACCAGATCTAATGATGTCCTGGGCTCAAGGAGGGAATCAGAATACATCAAGTTCATCCAGAGGATTAATGTAGAGCAAAGCCTAAAGCCCAGGTTTTCTGGTTTCCAATGTGGTCTTCTTTCCAATGCACTTAGTAAGTAATACGCTTAGTAATGTCTACTTAATCAATTCTGGGAATATAGACAGTAAATCTTAAGATCTCTTTCATTAAGGAATGAACCTCAGGCATCCAAGATGGAACCAGAATATTGGGTTCCATTAGTCGTTATTGAGAATGGGGCTGAATTTAGTATTTTTGAGGGCAGTGGGGCTGATAGAAAGCAAGTCAGGTAAAACTGGGTTCTAGTATCAGCTTTGCCACAGACCAGCCATGTGACTTAGGTTGAATGCATTCAGTCTAGGGCTGTGGTTCTCTCTCCTGGCTGTGTGCCAGAATCATCTCTGTGAGCTTAAAAGATACTAAACCTCTGACTCCACTCCCAAGTATTTTGTTACCTGAAACAGACCTGCATTCTAAACCCTGTAATGTCAGGTTTTACTGTGTGACTTTAAGTGAATTATTTCCCTTTATGGAACCTCAGTTCCCTTATCCTTCAAGGGAGGAAATGATAACGAGGGATTTGATTGAGAACTTAGGAGACGGTGCACACAAAGTGTCTTAGCACAGCCTCGGGCCTCAGTAAATATCAGCCCATTTTTGTCTGTGTAGCAGTAAATGTCTTGGAAAGTAATTGAACTAGCTGCTGATGATTTGGCTAGTGCATTTGAAGGCAGTAAAACCAACATCTGAATGATCTGGGTTGATAAGATTTTCTAGATCACTGCTAAATCTCCCTGCCACTTTGTACTGAGGATACTGAGACACCTAACTCCCAAACATAATCTTCCAAAAAGCAATCCTTTATAGGGTAACTCTGAAAGACTCTTTGTGCTAGCAAACAATACCCAGAGTGTGCCCTCCAGATAGACAATATGGTAAAGCAACATGTTAATCTTCCCCCAAATCCTATTTCATGCCTTCCGGACCTTGCAGAAGGGAGATGGGGGGAAACAATCAATCCATTGAGAATCCCAGGCTGACCTCCAATTCAGACCTCTACCTGGGTGAGTAAATTTGGATGCGGAACAAGTGATTTGGCCCCAGCCAAAGGTTGTTTCCTGCTCCCTGACTGAGGCTGGCTGCAGTTCAGTTAGGAACTCTGCTAGCAAGACTGCCCCTGGAAAAGACGTTAAAAGTGCCCACCCAGTCAGGATTTAATTAATCGCCACACAGGAACCAACTTCCTCCCACTTGGGGAAAAGGTGGTTGGCTGCTGGCCATTCCCAGGCTGCCAGCTCTCAGTCCTTGGAGGACGCCAGCTGTGCACCTGTGCCAGAGGGCTGGCAGCTGAGGGTCAGGTGGTCTAGGCCTCAAGAAATCCCAGCCCCCAATGAGTTTGCTTCTCCAGTCAGTTCCTGAAAACTTCAAAATCCTAGAACTCATCTTATACCTTTTAAATCTCCTTTGCTCTCCCAAGGGCATCTGGTTTCTTCACCATTCTGTGTTCTTTTCTTGATTGTCATTTTTTATAGTTCCTATTTGTTGAGTGTTACTATGTACTAGGCACTCCTATGTAGGGAACAACACCTTACTGAACCTTCAAACAATTCTAGTTTCTATAATTGCTCCTCGGTTGATCACTAGTGAATGAATGACATACTGGTTCAGAGTCTGCATGGGGTTGAGTGAAGGAATATATTTCCAGGCACTTGTGGTTTTCTGTGCTTGCAGGAATAGCGGGTGTTGTCAGTGAGAGCACAACCGTGGCAGAAGATATGCAGGTGCTGGCTTTGGGAGTAAAATCACACCACAGATAGGTATGCAAGAAAATGACTAAGGGTTCCCTGTGCGAATGGGTATAGCTTCTGCTACGATCATACACCTTTTCTGCTTAACCCTTATCATGGTTGTAACTTTGTTTGTCTGTCAGATGACTTGATTAATGACATTCCACCTCCGTGAATCATAAGCCCAATGTTGGCAGAACTCAGTTTCTCTTCAGCTGCGTAGCGTCCAGCACAGTGGTGCTTTCATTGAATAAATCATTAAATACTGTCCCTAGATGAAGAAATTAAGACTCAAAGAGATGAAGTGCTATTGCCATGGACCAGAGGGATTCTTTGGGGGTAACCCAGGATATGGACTTGAGGTTCTTGTGGTTGTAAATTCCTGACTCTTAACATAATAGTGTCTCCTTGAATCTAATGCCATCGTGTGAAATGTCTGTGAGACTTGGTTCAAATGCAAAATTAGGAGGGTTAATAATAATTCATTTCACATGTCTTTTTAAGATTCAGGCAACTACAGAAATTCAGATGAATACAGGGAAAATAACTTGCATGTAGCAGGTACACATTAAGGTCAGTCTTCATGATGTCATGATTGCCTCTTCTTTGCTCTTCCTGTTCCTAGTGCTAGTCTCTGGCTTATTACATCGTTCTTACTGGTTTTCCAAGTAGGCCCTAGGAAAATTTTATGGAAATGAACAAAACATTTAAATTTCATCAGGTGATTCTTAAAACAGATTTTAAAAAATCTTTCATAGAATCCACCAGATATTAAAGAGAACCGTGTCCAAAATACCTTCCTCTAGGTATGCCTCTTTTTTAATGTGTGGGGTAGAAAGAAGGAAGTAGTATCAAATTAGTTTTTCTTCCCTCCACCCTCTCCAGGCCCAACCTTATGGTGGATACTTTTTTTCCCTTGGGATGGAGGTTGCTACAAATGCAGAAGAAGCTTCTCCCGCCATACTCCTAAAGAGTAGTTTGAATGAGTAAGGGACGGTGCCAGTTAGTAGGACCCGATTCTCCTGTTTTCTGCAGCTAGAATCCAGAATTTCAGAACTGTTTCCAGAAGAAACAGTTGTGTTCCTGACAAGGTCCTTATGCTTCAATGACATCACAATAAGAATGAAGGGTTTACTACCAATCTGGTTTATTTCCTCATAGGATCCAGTCAAGGTCAGGGGGATTTAATTAGCATTGTTTCAGCTGTTCTACTATTCTTTGTTTCTTTTTTTTTAATGTTTTATTTATTTTTGAAAGAAAGACAGGGGAGAGGCAGAGAGAAGGGGGACAGGGGGTCCAATGTGGGCTCATGTTTGCTGTGAGCTAGATGCAGGGCTCAAACCCATGAACCCCGAGATCATGACCTGAGCTGAAGTCAGACACTCAACCGACTGAGCCACCCAGGCGCCCTTCCTAACTGAACATAATAAATCAAACCACTCTTTTAACCGGCCCTATATGGCCATTTAAAACATATTGATTGATGATATCATTTGGGTCAAAGAACATGCTTACTATCTACACCCTAAACATTGATACTGTGAATGTTTCTCCATTTCAAAAGAGTATAGGGAGCCAATTTAGAAAACTTTTAAAACAAATGCTAACATTAAGACTGTCTTTTTCATCTCAATCATCAAATGATCACAAAAAAGAACTTTAGAAACAATCTCATGTAGTGTTCTTTTTCAGGCTCCACAGAATTCCTTCATAGAATATTTCAATTGTTTTGAAAATGCTACTAAATTTTTTGAATCTCTTACAAGACTATAAGTTTGAAGAGGCAGAGTGTGTCTGTCTTGTTTCCCTGTGCATCATCCATCCAGGAAATTCTAGGTAATAGTGATACCATATGAAACAAGACAAAAAAATTCCCCTGCCTTTATGGACCTTACATTCTGACTGCATCTTCAGTACCAAGGACAATGGTTGAAAATTATAGTAAATGGATGAATAAAGTTGCCCCTTCCGTAATAAAATTTTCTTTGAGGCTCTTTGTTGCACGAAGTAAATATACCCAATGGGATGTAAACAATACAGGATGAATTGATGCTGTGCAGAAAAGCTTCTGGGTGACCATCAGTGTGAGCGTGGATAATCATCATTTTTTAAGCATATCCTTTTTTTATTGTTATTGAAGTGTAGTTGACATATTAGTTTTAGGTGTAGGTGTAGTGACTCAACTTTTATATACATTAGGAAGTGATCACCACAGTAAATCTAGCTACTGTCCATCACCATACAAAATTGTTACAATATTATTACCTGTATTCCCTGTACATCACATCTTGTGGCTTATTTTATAAAAAAGTTTGTAACTTTTAATCCTCTTTCCCTATTTCACTCATCCCACAACCTCCCTCCCCTTGGCAACCACCAGATTGTTCTCTGTATCTATGAGTCTATTTCTGTTTTGTTTTGTTGAGTTGTTTTGGTTTTTAGATTCCAGTATTTAAGTGAAATCATGATATTTGTCTTCCTCTGACTTATTTCACTTAGCATAATACCCTTTAGGTATGCCCATGTTATTCCAACTGTTCATCATTCTTTTTTTATAGTTGAGTAATATTCCATTGTGTATGTACATATATACATAATATACACATAATATGTAATAATAGAAAATTTATAATATACACATTATATAATATATATAATATATATTATGTATATATGTAGACACACACACAGACACACACCACACTTCTTTATCCATGCATCTTTCAGCTGACACTTAGATAGCTGCCATATCTTGTCTATTGTAAATAATGCTGTAATGAACATAGAGGTGCATATATCTTTTTGTATTAGTGTTTTCATTTACTTTGGCTGAATACCTGGAAGAGGAATTGCTGGGTCATAGGGTAGTTCTATATTTAATTTTTTGAGGAACCTCCATACCGTTTTCCATACAGGCTGCACCAATTTACATTCCCACCAATGGTGAATGAGGGTTCCCTTTTCCATGTCCTTGCCAACACTTGTTATTTCTTATCTTTTTGATATTAGCCATTCTTCCAGGTGTGAGGTGATTTCTCATGATGGTTTTAGTTTTGTGTTTTCCTGATGATTAGTGATCTAGTGATATAGAGCATCTTTTCATGGGTCTCTTGGCTGTCTGCATGTCTTCTTTGGAGAAATGTCTATTCATCTCCTCTGCCCATTTTGTAATCAGAGTATTTGTATTTTTGATATTGACTTGTGTGAGTTATTTCTGTGCTTTGGAAATTAACCCCTTATCAGTTATATCATTTACAAATATCTTTTCCCATTCAGTGGGTTGCCTTTTTGTTTTGTTGATGGTTTCCTTCACAGTGCAAAAACTTCTTTTTAGGAAGTTTGAGATTTAGTGATTTTTATTGAAACTGAGAAACATGAAACCAACATCAAAATCCTACTATACTATGCAAAAACTTTGTAATTTGACAGAGTTCTATTTGTTTATTTTTGCTTCTGCTGCCCTTGCCTGAGGAGACAGATTCAAAAAAATATTGCTAAGACCAATTGCTAAGACCAAAACTAAAACCAGAAGTTTTATGGTTTCTGGTCTGACATTTAAGTCTTTAATACATTTTGATTTTATTTTTGTGTATGGTGTAAGATGTTGGTCCATTTTCATTCTTTTGCATGTAGCTGTTCAGTTTTCCCAACATCATTTGTTGAGGAGACAGTATTGCCCCCATCGTATGTTCCTGCCTGCTTTGTTGAAGAATAATTGAGTATATAAGCATGGGTTTATTTTGGGGGTATTTTCTTAGTTTTGACGCAAATGTAAATAGGATTGTTTTCTTAATTCTTTCTGATAGTTCACTGTAGTGTATAGAAATGCAACAGATTTATGCATATTAATTTTGTATTCTGCAATTTCTGAATTCACTTATTCTAATAGTTTTTGTGGAGTCTTTAGGGTTTTCTATAGATGGCATCATGTCAGCAGCAAATAGTGACAGATTTACTTCTTTTTCAATTTGGATGCCTTTTATTTCTTTCTCTTGTCTAATTGCTGGGGCTAGAGTGAGAGTGGGCATCCTTATCTTTTTCCTGATCTTAGAGGAAAAGCTTTAAGCTTTTTACCATTGAGTGTGATGTTAGCTGTGACTTTTGTTGTGTTGAGGTATGTAACCTCTGTACTGATTTTGTTGAGAGTTTTTATAATAAGTAGACGTTGAATTTTATTAAATGTTTTTCTCTGTATTTATTGAGATGATCAAATGATTTTTGCTCCTTTTGTTGTTGTTGTTAATGGGGTATATCATGTTGATTGATCGGTGGATATTGAGCCATCCTTGTATCACTGAACTAAACCCCACTTGATCATGGTATATGATTCTTTTTATTGTTGAATTTGGTTTGCTAATATTTTGTTGAGAAATTTTGCATCTATGGTCATCAAGAATATTCATCTGTAATTTTCTTTTTTAGTGGTATCTTTGTCTGGTTTCTGGTCTTACAGATTTCCTTCCTCTCCAGTTCTTTAGAATTGTTTGAGAAGGATAAGCACTAATTTATCTTTAAATGTTTGGTAGAATTCACCTGTGAAGCTCTCTGATCTTGGACTTTTTGTTTGTTGGGAGTGTTTAAATTACTGATTCAATTTCATTACTCATAATTGGTCTGTTTATATTTTGTTCCTTCTTGACTCAGTCTTGGAAAATTGTGTTTCTAGGAATTTATCCATTTCTTCTAGGTTGTCCTATATATTGCCATATAATTGTTCTTTGTAGAGTCTTATGATCCTCATACTTCTATGGTATGAGTTGTAACTTCTCTTTCATATCTGATTTTATTTATTTGGGTCCTCCTTTTTCCCTGATGCATCTGGCTAAAGGTGTGTATCAGTTTTGTTTATCTTTTCAAAGAAACAGTTCTTAGTTTCCTTAATTTTTTTGCCTTTATTTCATTTATTTCCACTTGATCTTTATTTCCTCCCTTCTAATAACTTTGTGGTTTGTTTATTCTGCTTTTTCTAGTTCCGTTAGGTGTAAGGTTATATTTTTCTTGTTTCCTGAGGTAGACCTGTATCAGTATAAACTTCCCTCTTAGAACTGTTTTTGTTGTGCCTCATAGATTATGGACTGTTGTATTCCATTTTTATTTGTTTCAAGGTATCTTTTTATTTCCTATTTGACTTTTTATTGACCCATTGGTTGTTTACTAGCCTGTTGTTTAGCCCCCATGTGTTCGTGTTTTTTCTAGTTTTCTTCTTCTAATGGATTTCTAGTTTCATGTCATTTCTAGTGATTGGAAAAGTTGCTTATTATGATTTCAATCTTCTTAAATTTATTGAGACTTGTTTTGCGGCCTAAGAGGTCACCCATCTTAGAGAATGTTTCATGTATACTTGAAAAGAATGTATATTCTGCTGTTTTTGATGGATTGCTCTGTATATATCTATTAACTCCATCTGGTCTAGTGTGCCATTTTAGGCCAAGGCTTTATTGATTTTCTTATCCATTGATAAGTGGGGCAGTAAAGTCTCCTACTATTATTGTTCTGTCAATTTCTCCTTTTATTTATGTTAATATTTGCTTTATGTATTTAGGTGCTCCATGTTGGATATGTAGATATTTACAAGGGTTATATCCTCTTATTGGATTAATTCCTTTATCAGTATGTAATTGTGTTCCTTGTTTCTTATTATAGTTTTAAAGTCTGTTTTGTCAAATATAAGTATTGCTACCCTAGTTTTCTTTTCATTTCCATTTGCATGGAATGTCTTTTTCCATCTCTCCAGTCTATATGTGCCTTTGCATCTGAAGTGAGTTTCTTGTAGGCAGCCTATAGATATTATCCATTCAACCACCCTATGTCTTTTGGTTGGAGCACATAGTCCATTTACACTGAAAGTAATTATTAACAGATATAACAAGTGCTTATTGCCATTTCGTTGATTTCTGTTTGTTTTGGTAGTTCTTCTCTGCTTTCTTCTTCTCTTGTTCTCTTGTAATTTGGTCACCAAGTGTTTTTTATTCCTTTCGCTTTATTTTTTTGTATGCTTATTATAGGTATTTGGTTTGTGGTTATGAGGTTCGTGCAAAACCTCCTATGTCTATAACAGTCTATATTAAGCTGATGGTTGCTGGAGTTCAAATGCATTCTAAAAGCACTACATTTTTGGGTACTCCCCTATGTTTTGTTTTTGTTGTCATATTTTACTTTTTATTATTTTGTGTATGCTTGGACTAATTGCTCTCAGTCTAGATGATTTTACTACTCTTGTCTTTTAATCTTCATACCAGCTCTAAAGGTGATTGACCCACTACTATATGCTTACTTTTACCAGTGAGATTTTTTTCTTTCATAATTATTGCTAGTGATGGCTGTTTCTCTTCAGGTTAAAGAAGTGCCTTTAACATTTCTTGTCAGGCCAGTTTGGTGGTGATGAACTCCTTTAGCATTTGCTTGTCTGGGAAATTCCTTATCTCTTCCTTAATTCTGAGTGATAACCTTGCTGGTAGAGTGTTCTTGGTTGTAAATTTCTTTACTTTTGAATATATTGTGGTCCTCCCTCCTGACTTGCAAATTTTCTGCTGAATAATCACCTGATAGCCTTGTGGGGGTTCCCTTGTATGTGTCTACTGTTTTTCTTGTGCTGCTTTTAAAATTATCTATCTTCAACTATTGACACTTTGGTCATAATGTGTCTTGTGAGTCTCTTTGTGTCATTTTATTTGGGATGCTCTGTGGTTCCTGGACTTGGGCGTCTGTTTCCTTTGCCAGGTTAAGGATGTTTTCAGTCATTATTCCTTCAAATGGGTTTTCTGTCCCTTACTCTCTGCTCATTCTGGAACCCCTCCAATGTGACCATTAGCTTGCTTCATGTTGTCCCAGAGCTCCTTAAACTATACTCCTTAATTTTTTTTTCTATTCTGATTGGGTGTTATCTACTACCTTGTCCTCAAGATTGCTGATCCATTTTTCAGCATCATCTAATTTGCTATTCATTCCCTCTATGTATTTTTCATGTCAGTTATAATATTCTTCAACTCTGATTGGTTCTTTTTTACATTTTCCATCTTTTTGTTGAAGTTCTCACTGTGTTCACCCACCCCTCTCCCAAGTTCAGTGAGCATCTTTATGGCCTTTACTTGGAATTCTTTATTTGGTAGATTGCTTATCTCTATTTCATGCAATTCTTTTTTCTGAGGTTCTGTCTTGTTCTTTCATTTGGAACATACTCCTCTGTCTCCTCATTTTGCCTACCTCTCTGTGTTTTTTTTTTTCTATGTACTTAGTAGATGAGTTATGTCTCCTAATCTTGAAGGAGTGGTTTTATTAAGAAGGTGTCCCATGGGGCTCAGTAGCACAATTTCCCCCTTGTCACTTGAGCCAGGTATGTCCCCTGTGTGTGTTCATGGACCCCGCTGTTGTGGTTGGCCCATGATTGGTGCAGACTCACTGTTATGTGGGGTTGTCCCCCAGTGTGGATGTCTGTAAGGCCTAGACTTGACTGCTATGAGCATGCTGGTAAGCAAGGCTGGCCACCTGGGGTGGGGGCTGCTTGGTGGGGGAACATCAGTGCTGGCTGAGGCTGCCCACTGGGTGTGGTGTGGTGGGAGCCATCCAAGGTAGGCCAGTTGGGCAGGGCACATGGTGCTAGCACAGTAGATGAAAAGAGACAGAAATGGGCCCAGCTAGGTAGAAGAGGAATGAACCAAAAATGGTGTCCACCAGCACTTCTGTCCCTGATGAACATTCCAATGGATCCTTCCAGCACATGCCCTAAAATTAGTCAGTGATGCTTCTTCATGTGCAACCCAGGTTCTTTTCAAACCGCTGCCTCTGCCCTGGGACTGGGTGAGATTGTGGAGATGTCCTTTAAGAGCAGTGTCCCTTCCGGTTGTAGCTGACATCAAGGCAGACGTGATGGGGGCTCATCTTCCCTGTGCAGGTTCACAGGGCTTGGGAGACTGATGTGGGGCTCAGACCCCTTGGTTCCTCCGGGAGGGCCTCTGCAGTTGTGATAGCCCTCCTGCATGTGTGTTGCTCTGCCAAGGGGCGTGTATCCTGACTAGACCAGGTCTCTGCCCTCCCTGCCTATCTTTATGTCTATGACCTGTTCTGCTGGACTTGAGTTTGTTCTCAGAGACCGTGGTTCTATATGTAGTTATAGTTTTTGGTATGTCTGTAGGAAGAGGTGAGCTCAGGATCTTCCTACTCCACCATCTTCATACCACCTTGCATATTTTTAAATTTAAACTGCTTCACTGAGATACAATTTACATGCCATAAAATTTACCCATTTAAAGTGTGCAATCCTGGGGCACCTGGGTGGATCAGTTGGTTAAGCATCTTACTCTTGATTTCAGCTCAGGTCATGATCTCATGATTCTTGGGATCAAGCCCCACGGTGGGCTCTGTGCCAACAGTATGGAGCCTGCTTGGGATTCTCTCCTCTCTTTCTGCCCCTCTCCCATTCTCTCTCTCTCTTTCAAAAATAAATAAACATTAAAAAATAAAAAAAAATAAAGTATCCAATCCAGTGGTTTTAAATTGCGACCTTCAACATCATTCTTAAATCACAGTTCAAGGCAAAGTAATGGCTCAGACAATTGGAGAGGGAAAGGGTCAGATATTTTTAAAAATTGGTACTTTTATGAGGTCACCTTTGCCCTACGTAGAGGAAATATGATGACATTTGTTATGCTTCTCATGATTCTGGAGTATGTATTTCTTTTGGGGAAGGGAAATTGAAATTAATAGCACATGAAGTCAACAATGTTTCTGATTAGGTTTTGATTTGAAACTTACTACTCATTAAAATTGTCCTTAAGGGGCAGCTGAATGGCTCAGTCGGTTGATCGTCTGACTTCGGCTCAGGTCATGATCCCACAGTTTGTGGGTTCGAGCCCCGTGTCGGGCTCTGTGCTGACAGCTCAGGGCCTGGAGCCTACTTCTGATTCTGTGTGTCCCTCTCTCTCTGCCCCTCCCCTGCTCATGATCTGTCTTTCCCTGTCTTTCAAAAATAACTAAATGTTAAAAAAATTTTTTTAATAAAATAAAATAAAATTGTCCTTAAATGCAATGTGTTTGCCTGTCAAGTTAAAAAAAATCAGTATTTTATAACACAGTGGAAAGTGTACTTGTATGAAAATTATTATAACTGACTTTACACCTAGACTTATCATTAACTCACTGTGTAATTTTAGGAAAGGCCCTCAAATATTTAGTTCCTTATATCTACATCTGTGAGGGAGAGAGAGTGAAACACTGAAATCCTCTTCTAGTTCTTAATTTCTTTTTTTTAATGTTTATCTATTTATTTTGAGAGAAAGAGAACGAGAGTGAGCAAGCAGGGGAGAGGCAGAGAGAAAGGGGGAGAGAGAATCCCCAGTAGACTCCGCTCTGTCTGCACACAGCCTGATGCTAGGCTTGATCTCACGAACTGTGAGATCATGACCTGAGCTAAAACCAAGAGTCAGACATTTCAACCGACTGAGCCTCTAGGCTCCCTCCAGTTGTTAATTTCTGCACAATAATTTGCAGGTGTGCCACTCTATACTTAATGCTATAATTTGGTGACTATTATTTTTGAAGGAGAAAAAACATCTACACTCTTCATGATCCTAATTTGTGTATGTGATCTTACCACATCCTGTGTGACAATACAGCCTGAAAACACACATTATCAAATACTGACTGGGGTGAGTGTAAAAGCGAGGAGTTAAAAAAAATCTTAGGACTATATGATCTTGGACCATTGCCTAATTGTATAGATAAGCATCCAATATTTTCAAATACCAGTCCCTAGGAGTCCGGAACAAGATCTGTTTCTATCGTTCAGACGTCACAGTGCAATTAGTACTCACTAAATGCCTCTTGAAAGAATGAATATATTTTGGCTAGTAAATGTAGAAAAGAAAATGTTAGTGTAGGCAAATGGAACTACACAAGGGTGAGTGTGACTCTGTGTCAGAGAGATCTTTAGCATGAGAACAAACACTCACCTCTAAGAAAATGTGAAGTGTTTTGCCCCCTCAGCAGACCTATCTGCAAGTAATAAAAAGCCTCGACAATGTGGGCATCCTAACAAAGGAAAAAAATTGCTGAGTACAATAACAATTATGCCTTTATTGGTTTAGGACTGTGCAGACGTATAAATAGACATTTTAAGTATCTGGAGCCAATATTAAAAACAACCCTGTAAATTAATGAAATGAGTCCCGGAACAAGAAAAATCAGAGGCCCACAACAGCACAATTTTAGGGAACATGAAATGACCTTGTTTATGCTTCAGTGTGGCCAAAAGTATTGTTGTAGCGGCTCTTGCTGATTTTCAAAGACTTTGTCTTTTTCCTCTGTTGTACCAAAGCTGAAGTTACCATTTTCGTTTGTTCCAGTCAGCCAAAGCATTTCTGGCAATTTGTAAGCAAGTGACAGTTGGCCTTGATTCATAAAAGTGATGAATCCACCTCTTGGCACCCAGTGACCCGGCAGGAAATAGGACGGAAGTCTTCATTCTGCCTTGACTCTGGATCTCAGGAGCACAGCTATTTGTCATGCACTGTGGGATTCTCCGTGCGCATGCGCACGAGGCCAGAAGACCGTTTCCAATAGGGATTTCGTTGGCTTCTCTATTGTATGCTCTTTCTTTTTTAAAAAATGCAGTAACTAGTTCTTGCGTGTGAGTGCTTGCCTGAGGGAAATGGCCAGTTCCCCTCAATACCGTTGTTCCGGCCACCCACCATTCCCAGCTCTAGGCTACCCACACTGGTTGGGACTAAGAAACCTAGAGGTGGGGGGCGCTGGATGGTTCAGTCAGTTGAGCGTCCAACTTTTGGCTCAGGTCATGATCTCACTGCTGCTGAGTTCAAGCCCCACATAGGGCTCCGTGCTGATAGCTCAGGGCTGGAGCCTGCTTCAGATGTTCATTCTTTCTCTCTCTCTCTCTCTCTCTCTCTCTCTCTCTCTGCCTCTCCCCTGCTTGTGCTCTGTCTCTCTCTCAAAAATAAACATTAAAAAAATAATAAAAATAAGAAACTGAGACAAAGATGACCAGGGAACTGGTCCCTGACCCATTATTTACCGTCTCAAGAGGTTCCCAGGTAAAGTACATACAGAAGCTGAGAGCAGCCAAAACCTCCTTTACTACTGGCTGAGATCAGTTCAGGCCATGGCAGAGCTGTGCCACAGGGCATTGTGCTGAGGGAACTCTTGTGCCTACTCGTGGAAGACAGACCCAAGACACTTTCTTTATTTGCCCTAGACCACTGGTTCCAAAACTAGCTTTTCCTTGGAGAAACTCGAATGCCTTTTAAAATATAAATGCCCAGGCCCTACTCCCACAATTAACGACATTTCTGGAATGAGGCCTGGGAATGTATAAAATATCCTTAAGTGATTGTAATGCAGCTAATTATTTAGAAACTATTGTCCTGAGACTTACTCTAGATCCAACCTGACTTTCAAAAGGGATGGGGCAGCGGAGAGAAAACCCTCTTTCCAAGAAAGGCGAGACACTCAACCCCACAGTATATGGAACAGAGGACTGTGCTAAGGAACAGTAGGGCTGGCTTGGCCTTCTGACAAGAGGGGGCTGCCCGGTCCTTCCTGTGCTCCAGCCACATAAAAGACGAGAGAGGAGGGAATCAGTCAGAGGGAGAGACATGTCTGGGCCTCGTCTCCAGCAGGAACAGCCTCTGGCCCTGGTTCACCTTCAAAGACCATTTCTCAAGGGCTCTATTAACTTTTATTTATCACAGTGAAAGTGCCACTCTCTACCACACACTCGGTTTTAAAGTCAGTTAGCCATAAAATGGAGGGTTAAGGAGTGCCAAGTGTTCATCCTGAGTTCTCCAACACGTGGTACTGGCATCATGGCACCGCGCTAGGTGATGTCAGGGGATGTCCTAACCTGAATGGGGTAGAGGCAGCCTAAATGGGGAAGCCAAGGCAATGCAGGGAAGAAGGAAAGAGGGGTGGAAAGAAACAGGAGGACTGGGGAGACATGGCCTAGAAGGTTTCCTTTTTTTTAGACACTAGTGTGTCTTTTTCAGCCCAGTTAGGATTGCTAGGAACAAACTTTGAAACTCCATGTCCATTAAAACAACTAACAATTATATAAATACGTCTTGTTATTAAATGGCCTGATTATGAACTCAAATATGTCCCTCACTAAAGACAGTTTAGGAAAACAAATGTACCTTGCAGGTATGGCTTCATAACGTTTGAACGGGATGGTGGTTGTGTGCAGAGTGGAGGCAGTTCGCCATCACTTGGCATAAATAACTGAATACATTCAGAAAAATGCATTCTGGATATTACTCCTGATGGCTTCTCTATGCCCAGAAATAGGAACAAAAGTTACTTACATCATGATTTTCCCCTCCATGTCTATCAGGAAAAGGGACAATTAAATAGATAAAGTTTTCCTTTTCTATGCACAAATGTCCATTAGGATTAAAGGTAAAAATCCTCTTACTGACAGACAATTCCAGCTTTATTTTCCCCTTAGTGATGCTACCTGAAGGTTCCTGAGGAACTCTAAACAGTTTCCCTAGCCTCACTGAGGAAATTTTTTTTCCAGGTATGAATTCCGTAGACCAATTACAGTACTATTTTTAACTGAAATGAATAATTTAAATGTTTTTTTTTGAAACTTTTTTTTTAAGAGACAGAGACAGAGCACGAGAGGGGGACAGAGCACGAGATGGGGAGGGACAGAGAGTGAGGGAGACACGGAATCCAAAGCAGGCTCCAGGCTCTGAGCTGTCAGCACAGAGCCCGATGTGGGGGTCGAACTCCCAAAGTGTGAGACCATGACCTGAACCGAAGTCAGATGCTTAACTGACTAAGCCACTCAGGTGCTCCCTAAATGTTTGTTTTTTTACAGAGCTCACTTTTATGGCTACCTTGGATGAAAATATGTGATCTCTGAATCCCAGAGTCCTTGTCTGCAAAGGGAAAAAAATAGTATCTTCCCAGAGTGTTGTGAGGATTAAAAGAGATCACATACATATATAAAGAGCTTAGCTCAGTCCCTGGTGCCCATTAAACACTAAATATATGGTTTCTTTCATTAATCTTTTATTACCAAAAGGCACAAGGATGCCTTCTCTTTTCTGCTATTTTTTAAATGTTTATTTTTGAGAGAGACAGAGAGACAGAGCATGAGCAGGGGAAGGGCAGAGAGAGAGAGAGAGAGAGAGAGAGAGAGAGGGAGACACAGAATCCAAAGCAGGCTCTAGGCTCTGAGCTGTCAGCACAGAGCCTGATGTGGGGCTTGACTCACGAACCATGAGATCATGACGTGAACCGAAGTGGAGCGCTTCACCAACCAAGGCAGCCAGGCGCCCCTCGTTTCTGCTATTTTTTGCATGTCATCTCTTCTCTTTTTCATTCTAAACCAGTTCATTTGCCAAATAGCAATAATTCATATTAAAATCCTCTTAAATATAAAGATCTGTATGCATAAATGATCCACACACATTCACATACGTGATATATATATATATGTATACGTGTGTGCATTTGTGTATATGTATAGATACATAAAATCACATATGTAGGGAAAAATATATTCAGGTCCACTGGACGGACTGTGCTCAGATCATTTTTGTTCTCCACTGGTCTGGTAATTCCAAATTTGGGAAACCTGAAATAATTGCTTTTTAACTGTTTTTTCTTTCCTTCCCCTCCCCTTTCTTTTTGCAAAAAAAAAAAAAAAAAAAAAATCAATCTCACCAGAATGCTGTTCAACTGGAAAAAACAAAGGAGAGAGAAAACCAACTACATCTAAGGTAGGTTTACCTAACTAACTTGGATGCTTTCCACACATGTGGAACCAGCATTAGAGAGGGAAAAATTACTCAGTATCTCTCTAAGATGGTAAATCTTCCTCTATTTCACTCTGGCATTTGGTGGTTTCTAATTTCTCATACACAAGCAAGAAGAACCAATTAATGGATATCTTATCTTCCCAACTTCTCATTGCGAAGCCACCCTCTGAAATTCCTAATCAACACTTATGCAGTTAAATCCTCTTGGAAGTTAACTTGACTTCTAATTTATTCAAGAACTTAACAAATTTCAAAGATAAAGAAACAGAACACTTTATTATAAAACTTATAAAATAATTAAATATTACACATATATTTTGACTTTTCTCTGTAACCCATTGTTTTATTCAACATTTCTCCTCAGAATTAATATCACCTGCTCAGAGAAGCAAGTGAGAACACATCAGAATAGGCTATTAATAAATTAATTTTTCCATAAAATAATAAAATGATCATTATATAAAGAAACGAATAATTTGTAGTTTTCAGGGGGCCAGGGGGTCGGGAGATGAAACTGTATGTTTCTGATGGTAAAATGGCCACTACCCTAGGCCAAGCCAAGTGGATTGGAGACAATTCAATCATTATTTCTCTGAGATTCAAGAAGGCATGATTTTAATTAGAATGGGAACAAAGGATGCTCTAAATTTAACAAACCACTGTCTAGTTGGTTATGCTGAGCTGGCAAATCCTGTTTGAATAGAGACTTTATAAAGCAGTAAAATTGGGCCCCATTCATCAAAGACACTGAGGAATAGCGTAGAATTATATAAATATGCCCTTTTTAACCACATCTCAAAAAGTTACAGAAGGACTCAGCCTTGGAAGTCACTTTGGTTTTGGCAAAATAGTGTGGTATTTTCCAATTGAGAACAATTTTAAGCTCATTAGTGCCTATCAACAGCTGGCTTCTGGTGACTGAAAATATCATCTGTAAGATTATAAAATATTCTTAGTGAGTGAAGGGTCTTGGCTTATGATTTGTTAATAGTAACATAGCAAGAAGACAGATGGGTTTTGCTATTGCCCCTCTTTTTACTTGTTGTTAACGAAATCTTAGGGAAAGTTTAAACATGACAGTTGGTAGGAACAAACCCACAAGTGGTCTTTAATTTTCCAAGCAGCTCTGAGGATATGTAGGGAACACTATAAATGATGGTCTACTCTCCTTCAAAACACTGTGATTTTGCTAGTTAGCCCCTCCTCGGTTTTTACCAGAAATGAACACTTCACCACCAATTCTGATTCCCAAAGAGCAGACTTGAGGCCCCGTGTCCTTGTTCAGCTAGCACCAAAAGTTAAGAGGTTCATATAATGTGTAGGACATCAACATTTGCCTTTTAGGTGAGTTTGTGGGGGTTTTTTTTTTTTTTTCAGATTGTGAATTTCAGTTCCTTGGAGATCCTATTAAATAGTCTGTGTTGCCCTGTTTTCAGAATAGTCCTCAGAACACTTTTCAAGTTGTGAATTTTAGTCTTGGAGACTCTCTATAAGCAGAATATACTTTGAACAAAATAAGAAAAACAACACAGGCACACTAAATAAACATAACACGAAGCTTGTTGGGCCAGCAGCAAGCACAGTTATGAGCACCATTTGGCTTCCTGTGTGACCCCCGAGTCCGGGCTGTCCACAGTGTCCGCCGAACTGTGAGCTCCAAGAACGGTGAGGCAAGGCGTTCGATCCATATTTGATTGCTCCAAGGCTCAGTCTTTGAGCTAAGTCTTCAAGAACCCTTTCTGAACAGATGTCCTTGCCCTTGAACACTCTGAAGTTCAAAGGGGCGGAGGGTGGGGGGAGTCTCTCCCAGAGTTGACAGGATTCTGTGTCAAAACTAAAATGGGATGTATCTCAGTGTGACTCGTCACCTCTTTCCTGTAACAGTGCAAATCAAAGTTCTTATGTCTTTTCTCTTGGAAGTCAGACGTGTCCTCGCTTCCCATTTTCAAGTGCTTCGGAGTACCGTGTGCTTTGGGGAAGTGGATAAGGGGCCGATCTGTCCTTGAGAACGGCTCCATGGATGCTGCTAGAGCGATGCAGGAGTGGGCTGCAGGGGTCCCGCTTTCAAGCTCCAGAGGTGAGAGGGAAGACCCTGGAGGGCATCGAGATCAGCTCTTCCTCGTACATGACTTGCAGCACTGCTGACCGTAAAATTTGTGGTTGCAGACGCCGTGTTGAGGAACTAGGTGACACCAGCTGAAGAAATCTACACAGGAGGGATCCTCTGCAATGGGGAAAAAAATATTTAACCCTGTAGAAGAGAGCTTAGGCTTTCTCTTAAGGTGAGGGCCTGCATGCCTTGTGTCTCTGAATTGTTCTTTTCCTTATACCCTAGGACTTTGCAGGGAGGGTGGGAGAAGCAGGATTGAGACATCAAAAGGGACGGTGATCATTAGCTAAATGTTATCAGGAGGGGGAAAAGAGGATAATTAAAAAACAAAGCAAAACATGTCCTATCCAGCCAGAGAGTCATGTGTGATCCTTCCCAGGGGCCTGGGAGCTACCATTTAGCATCCCTAGGACAGCGTGTTAGGAAGCAGATCTGATTCTGATTCAGAAAGTCTGGGCTGGAGGCTTTTTTTGCTGCTGCTGCTTGGTCTAATATATTGGGAGTCAGGACACCCGGATTTCAGATCTGATTCTGATTCAGAAAGTCTGGGCTGGAGGCTTTTTTTGCTGCTGCTGCTTGGTCTAATATATTGGGAGTCAGGACACCCGGATTTGAGGCCCAGCTGCACCACTCTGTCGATTTAAACAAATCCCCTAGCCAATTTGCAACTAATTGAATTTAAGTCAACATCAGTCCTTTCTAACGGCTTTTGTTAACCCATGTGATTAGGGGCTGGGAGGAGAACACGGTAAGTCGGGGATTCTCACCCAGAAGGCCGCACTAGATACAGAATGCACATGAAATTTGGTAGAAGATTTTCTTTATATAAACCTCAGGACCTAACCGTTTTACTGGATTCTCAAGGAGTTTTAACTTCAAAAGTACTTATTATCTACCCGATACACAAGTAAGTCTCATTCATGGTTGGAAGTGCTTTCCCCTTCCTCTACGCAAGGCTTGAAAGTCACCTGGCCCAAAGCCTCACACTGCCCATAGGTACCCACCCACATCCCTTCCAAAATTCCCCTTAAACGGCTCTGCTCTGTGCCCTGGGACATGGCATGCTATGCTCTCAGTTCTCCTGGTTCTTTGCCCAGTGCTCTATGATTCAGAACTGCCTACGCTTCCTTCCCCCTGCCTTCATTCCTCTGTCTAAAATACACACCCCCCCGACCCCGTCTCTTAGTAGCCCCGCTGATCCTTTGAAAATGTAAGTCAGTTCATGCCGCCTCTCAGCCCTAAACTCTCCCTTTGGCCCCTCCATCCACCCAGAATGAAAGGTTTGGTCCTTACAATGGCCGACAGGGCCCTAGGATCTGGTTCCTCCAACACTTGACCTCATCTCCCTCCTCTCGTTCCTCCCCCACATGGGCCACCTGGCTGGTGCCCTATCACGCCAGGCAAAATGTGGTTTCTCCCAGGATCCCAGGTCTCGGCGCAAAGGTCACTGACAGTAGGGCCTTCCCCGAGGTCCCCATACAAGCAACAGGCTCCGTGGCCTCCCAGAAAGCCCGCCCTATTCCTTACCTTGCTTTATGTTCCTACAATGAGCTACGAGCACTCATATTATGTGCCTCCTTATTGTGTGGCTCCGCTCTAGAATGTAAAATCCTTGAGAGCAGAGATTTTGCTGTTTTCATTACTTTACTCCCAAGGCTTAGTGCCTGTCACAAAGTACCTGCTCAAGAAATATTTGTTGAAGAAATCCATCTTTACAGCTCAAACAACCAGTTCAAAACCTACCCAGTCTCAACTTGGGTATAAAGGTGAAGTATCTTGTACAGTATCTTATATCCCATTCAATCAGAAAGCACATCTGAGTCTGTTTCGATTGTAGAGATACGGCCTCAGGATAAAAACAGCCCACTCAAACCACGGTCCTAACTGCCCTGTTTTATGGACCCCTCCTGGGATAAGAATGGGATTGCAGCAGGCTTCTGCAGCTCGTGCTGTAAGCTAAATGTACGTCCGCAAGCAGAAGCGGGGCGTTACCACGGTGCCGTCGATATGAGCGCCGTGTTTCAGTACGGTTATGATGCTGATCACTAAGAGCTGGTTATTTGAGCTGTTAATCAGTCTCAGATTTTATTTATGCTGAGGATGACCTCGGAGTCCTTCTTTGCCTCACATCCTGCGTGCGAACAATGACAAAGATTATAAGCTCCATCTTCAGAATATACCGGCGTCCCACCGCTCCCACTACCGCCACTGCTCTAGTGGGACCTCCTCTCGACCAGGAGTAGACAAGTCCTCCTTCTTCGGCCCTGGGCCCTGCGCTCTTTTCTGCCTAACTGCTCGGGATCCTTCCACAAGTCAGATCCCACTACTCCTGTGCTCAAAGTTCAGTATCAGCTTCTACCTCACTCAGAGTTAAATCTCAAGTCCTTACAATGACTGACAAGGCTACTAGGACCAGCTTCAGCTAATCACCTAACTCCTGTCCACTTTCTACAGCCTACTCCCGACTGTCTTGCTGTTCCTTGATCAGGTCCACACATTCCTGCCTCAGGGCCTTTGCATGTTCTGTCCCTCCTGCCACGAACACTGTCCTTCTACATACATACCTAGCTCACCTTCTTTTAGGTCCCTGTTTAAACACCGCATCATCCAGGTGGCCTTGCCCGAGTAGTCTGTCTAAACTGGTTTTCCCACCTCCTCCTCACCCCTAGTCAGTCTCGTGCTCCATACCCTGCTTCAGTTTTATGTTCTACTTTATCATCTGACATTGTATATTTATTAGTTTCTTGTCTGTTTCCAGATACGGCAGTGGAAACTTTGCCCATTTTGTTCATCATTCTGTCTACAATCAGACACCAAAACAGGTCTTGGTTCACAGTAAATGAGAAAAATTACCTTACTTAATGCTCAGTGATATTTTAAGGTAAGCATCATTTCTCCATTTTATAAATAGCTCAGAAAGTTTAAAAAACTTGCCCATGGGGGCACCCAGGTGGCTCACTCGGTTAAGCATCCAACTTTTGATTTCAGCTCAGGTCATGATCCCACAGTTTGTGGGTTTAAGGCCCATGTCAAGCTCTGAGCCGACAGTGCGGAGCCTGCTTGGGATTCTCGCCCCTCCCCTTGCTCTCTCTCAAAATAAAAATTAACATTAAAAAAAACTTGCTCATGGCCACAACCTAGCAAGTGGCAGAGTGTGGATTCAAATCCTTTTCATGACCTCAGAGTCTTTGCTCCTTCCACTGTACAATGCTGCCCAGCCCTCCCTTCTCCACATGAGGAGGTGAGATTCCATGAGGAGTAACAGTCCTGTTGGGTGCTCCTTCACCCCCCGCCCCAACTGAGCTCCACCAGGCTGCAGCCCAGGCATCTCCCAGACTATGTAAACAAGCAGTCACCATTCAGTGTGACCGACAGGTCTCTGAGTGACGTCACTGCCCCTGGCTTCCCTCTTTTCTGAATAAGGTTTACACATAAGATATGTACAATGCTGAGTCCTAGGCTGGTCTCCCAAAGCAGAGATCCGGTGAGGACCCGACCATTGCACGGTGATGATGGTTTCACCGGCTGCCAGCATGGGTGGGGGCGTGGGGGGGTGGCAAACGTGCTTGGCTGGACTGGAAGACCGGGTGATGCCCATCCGGGCAGAACTGTCTTCTCCAAACTTCTTGAGGGGAAGACTGCACCACAAAAAGATGGCCTGTCACGGGAGTCTCAGAGAAGGTTCAAAGTATTAACACTTCTTCCCTTGGTCACCATGGGTTTGCTTACAGTACAACATTGGTTTTAGGAGTAGAATTCAGTGATTGATCACTTAGCTACAAGGCCCAGGGCTCATCACAAGTGCCCTCCTTAAAGCCCACCCCCCATCCACCTCCCTCCTTCAACCCCTAGTTTGTTCCCTGCGTTAAGCATCTCTTGTGGTTTGTTCCCCTCTCTTCTCTTCCCACGCCCTTCCCATATGTTCGTCTGTTTTGTTTCTTAAATTCGACATGGGAGTGAAATCATATGGTATTTCTTTCTCTGACTTATTTTGCTTAGCGTAACACGCTCTTGCCCCAACCATGTTTCTGTAAATGACTGCCCACTAATGTTTGCTGAAAACTCGCTGTCAGAAAACACACTCAGATGCCACCCGTGGTCGTCCTGCCAATGATCTAAGAAGGAAGATGAGCCGTGCAGTAGCTTGGGCATGCCACTTGCTCTGGGGAAACCGGAGGTGGCCTCCAACTTTGGAAACCATAAGCCACAATTCTGGCCAGGAAGAAACACCTAGGCTTGTGTCTTTCCTATCTGCCTTCTTACTTTACTCCTCTTTTCTAGAGAGACCTGATTTAGTCAAGAGGCATGGAGAGAGGGCCTTCTTCTAATAAACCTTTTTCATACTGTCATCTTTCACTGCTCCCATCCCTGCAGCGCATGAAGAACTGACCTCCATCCTAACACTGGTAACACTCCACTTATATTTGTTGTTGCAGTTTCCTTCTCCTCGGAGACACTGCCTCCTGGTAGCTTAAGAACAGCATGTTCCCTTGTTCTTTTAGCCCTAGAAGACTGCTAGGGACGTAGAGCAGGTGCTTAGTGACTGAGCTGTGAATGAAGTAGAGAACCTCACAGTACTTTACACATAGTCTTTCATTTAACACATGTTGAGCACCCACGGTGTGCCAGGCCTGGTGCTGGATGAGTTAGATAATAACACCAACGGCCTCCCCACGATCTTGGGCCTAACATGGGTCTTGGCTCTCCCCACCTTGCACTCCTGCCCACGAGATATGGCTGAACAATTGGCATGATCTACCACGGACCTGTATTCTGTCTCTGAGTACTTAGGGGCCCTGAACTTCGGATTCTTGGCATGCGAGGATTTGTCTGGGGCCATCTGACTAAAGGGTGGAAAGGAGAAATCGTCAATGGGGAAGAAAGGAAGAGACGGTCCGCAAGAACAGGACCACTTGCTCAGAATGTGTGTTTCTTCCCCCTGTTAACCTTTCTGCTGAGAAGGGCTCCGGGCTGGTAGAATTCCAGCATTGCCTGGGATGTGACATGACTCTGAGTAGCTGCTATCTTACGAGCCTTCTCGTCTGGTGCAAGGCTCAGATAAGGAGAGCGTGCAGAGGAGGGAAAATTGATGGCCAGAGCCTGGAGCTAAGGCTATAAAATATAGATAAAATGCCAAGTGCTAGGGACAGGGGAGGGCACGTGAGTGACAGTTCTGAATCGGATTCTCCCACAAATGGGAAGGCATGGGGTAAAGCGAAACAGTCTTGGGAAAGCTGTGATTGGATGAAACGCAAACTCAGCAGGCACATGGTGGAAAATAATTCTTTGGCACAAAGAAATCTGATTAGGGTGAGGAACTATTCCCTGGTGTTCGATTTCTTCCAAATAAGTTGGGCTAGTGAAAAACAGCACAGTTCGCTCAGATCATTCAATTTCCCATTTTTCCACAGCACACGCTGCACTTCATTTAAATGGACAGTAGTGAAGGAAACACCTAAGGTGTTGTCCTAGGATGATGCAAGTTCGCTGAAACTCACCTATCTCCCCAATTCCTGTTCACGCTGGCATTCCCACCGTTTAGTACAGTCTCTGGTGCATGGTGGCTACTTTTTCATTTGCTTATTCAACTGAAACGGTTTTTAAAAATGGACCTGTGGGCGCCTGGGTGGGTCAGTGCTAAGCGTCCGACTTCAGCTCCGGTCCTGGCCACGCGGTTTGGGAGTTTAAGCCCAGCATCTGGCTCTGCACTGACAGCTCGGAGCCTGCTCGGGATTCTCTCTCTCTCCCCTCCCCGACTTGCGCACGTTCTCTCTCAAAAATAAACTTTAAAAGGAAGTGGACTTGCAAGATGACTGCTTCCCCCTTTCAAAGTACAAATTAATAGCTAAAAAGCCTTATCATAGAATTAAATGTTCCCTACACATGCGTGCAAATGAGCATGTGGGTCAGGAACTGCCCTAGATTTGTGCCTTGTACGTCTCTGAGGAGCACTGTTCACAGACTGTGATGTGAACGGCGCCCCCTAGAGTTGTGCTAGGAATAAGCTGCACAAGCACGTATGATGGATTTTTGGAAAATTCTCTGACAATTTAGTAAAACTGCCTGGAGTGCAGGGCCCTTTACCTCTCTTTTCAGGAGCTGGACAGAAGTTTGTGTTACAGGCTCGTAGCACCGGAGGTTTCTGACGGAGCAGACAGCTCGAGGAAGGCTGGCCCTGCTGAACGCAGTGGACCGAACGGGTCTGGACGCCCCCTCCACAGGTCACCGTGCACTGCGCAAGAGGGAAGGAGGAAGGAGTCAGCAACGCTCAGCTGGAGGGTGTCCTTTCTGAGGTCAGTGATGTCAAATAGAAGGGGATCTCCATGCTTCATGCCATGACCAGGGGGCCTGCTGGCAAAATGGGAATTGGCCAGAGCCTGGTATGTGTCCTCAAGTTCACGGTTGTCCTAACACAGGAGCTATGTGATCTGATCGGAAGGGGGTCTTCGGCAAATGCTGTCTATCTCACCCCAGAGAATGGGTCTCTAGTTAAGTGACTCATGAAGAAGAGAGCTTCCAGAAATACAGAAGCTGCCATAAGAATGCAGAAACCTAGGTAACTCATCACAGTATTTAAATAATTCCAGATAATCTCTGCAGATGCAGCTGTAGGCAGAGAGAGCTCAGAATTAGGACAGCGAGGAAATAATACTTCATCCAAGGCAGCTGTGGACCCGTGCCCTTGGTGGCCAAATGCCAAGTTGGCACAGGCGTGGTGCTTCCCAGAAATCAGTGATTTCGCTGTTCAATGAAAAAAATAGATGGCTAACAAGGACTATCAGCTTTTTTAGTTTTTCCAGACACATATGGAAAGACATTTTATAACAAAAGTATAAACAAAATATCAGGGGAAAAAAAGCCCTTTTACATTATTTTTTTTGTTTTGCTGTCAAAAATTCACTACATTATTTTTCTTATTTTATTGCAGATAGGTGAAGTCTTCATCTTGGACAAGCAGCATGATACAAACTGGTATGTGGGAGGGAAAAAATGCGGGGTTGGAAAGACTGAGTTTTGGGTTTAGCACCCGATTCAAATATAGCTATAGGATTATCATCAGATCGTCTAAACCAGGAGTCGGTAAACTTTTTCTGTAGAGGCCAAGATGGTAAATATTGTCAGCTTTGGGGGCCATGTGGTCTTTGTTGCAACTCCTCTGCCTTTGGAGCATGAGAGCAGCCATGGGCAATATGTAAACAAGCAAGCATGACTGTGTTCTCATAAAACTTTATTTATAAATAGGTGCTTGGGGGGCACAGAGGTTGCCTGTTGGCACTCGTTTGCTAATCTTTTATCTAAATAATCTTAAGAGAATCAATTTCCAAATCTCTTAAGTGAGTAAAACTTTGAAAAGAAGTCCATAGCGATATACAAAGCGCTTAGCATGATGTCTAGCCTATTAGAGATACACGATCATGCTACTTTCTTTTTCTCCATGGTTTAGTTCTCAGATCCTTTCCAATACATACAGGTACACACGTTATATATACATATGTGTGCATGTGTATGCAGATACACACATACATACATGTTATTGTATATAAGTGTGTATGTGTGTTTATTTACATAGACACAAATCTATAGACCTACATTTGTGCTTGCACATCCCCCCACCCAACCCCTGTATTTAATGATGGGGTGGGCGGTACCTCCCAAGCTGGTGAGTTCTTTGAAGATATGTGACAGCTGTTGGTTGGAAGGTGCAAGGACCACAACCCAGCTGATCTCTCAGCCCTTGTGTGCCACACCAATCCCAGCCCGTCGGAACCAAACCACTGTAACCAAAGTTTCATCGAGGTCTTCTGAGATAAAGGGTGCCTCTAACATCTAATGAGTTTAAGAGCTGGGTGTCCTTGCCCGAATTGCCTGACTCAGAGCTTTCCCTGCCTACTCTACAAAATAGGGACAAAAATCCCCATGAACAAGGCTGTTTGTTAGCTATTATTACATTATTAGAAACATGACCTAAAAACCAAAGGAGTCAAGACTCTGAGCAGTTTTTCTAAAGTACAGAAGACTTGGGGCACCTGGGTGGCTCGGTAGGTTAAACGTCCAACTCTTTTTGATTTTTGGCTCAGGTCGTGATCTCACGGTTCATGAGTTTGATCCCTGTATCAGGCTCTGCGCGGACAGTACGGAGCCTGCTGGGAATTCCCCCTCCCTCTTTCTTTCTCTCTCAAAATAAACTAAAAAGTACAGAAGACTCTAGTGGAGAAGCAGCAATAGTGAACATTTAGCACCCTGGGACAAGCCCAGCATAAATACTTTAGATTAGGTACTCATGAAAAAAATTAGCTCTGCAAGATATTATCATCTTGATTTTCTAGATGTGAAAGCCAGAGCCCACAGCTTAGGGAGCCGGCCCAGGGCCACCCAGGGGGTGGAGCAGGCCCAAGATAGCAAGCTGCTTTGCCTCCAGCACCTGAGCTTCTGTCCTGTTTGGACAGGTCCCTACAGGACAGTGGTTGGTGGGCTCCCTCCTTTCTGGGAATCTCACTTACATATACACCTCCTGAACCTGGATGCGCCCACCTGCTGCCACGGCGAAGGATACCATCCAGCTGCCACACTGAACCCAGGTCGGGCTGGACAAGCACCCCGCTGGCAGGCTTCTTCCAAGTCGAGATTCGGTTTCTTAATATGGCGGCACCTTCGCTCCGGGAAAGTGATCAGCTTTCCCTGGAAGGCCTTCTCGCTGCATTTCATCTCCCTCTTCCTCACGCCCAGACCGCAGGTCATCGAACACTAGGAGCCAAGGAAAAAGGCATGAAGTAGACAGAGCCCCATGGTCAAGTCTGCTGAGGAGACACCCCCCCCCCTCACGTGAAATTCTGGCAGGTCAACCACATGCGCTCAAGGATCCTAAAGATAAAGCGACCCCATCCCTCATACTCGAGACTTCGGGTTAACTGTCCCACAGTCTCAGAGCTCACCAGCACTATGAAACAAAATGAGGCGCCGTCCAGAGGTACCAGGATACCCGCATGGCTGTGGGATGGACTCCTAGAGCAAGAGCAGGGTCTCTGGGGAGTGGTTATGTGGAGATCCACATTTGGGGTGCATTGTCTATGGGCCCAGGTCTACTGCAGGCCTCTCTGAAGCCCCGGGGTCCCTGCCAAGGAGGCAGGGCACAGAGATGAGGGTTAGAGACGGCTGCGTGGGAAGAACCACCAGGTAACTTGTCCTGTCCCCTGCCTCTCACGTGACTGAGCTCCAGCCAGAAAGCCAGAAGGATGGAGGCTGATGAAGGAAGAATTACAACACTTGTTTCAAGTACGTTAAATGGATTTCGGGTAAACACGGGGAGCCCTGAGGAAGGGAATCAGTAAGGATCGGAGTGTAACTACCATAAATAAAGGAGGACACTGAGCTTCACACAACAGCTCTGTGAGGGAGCCACACCTTTTGGCAGCACTGCGGATGAGGAGGTGAGGCTCTGCCGTGTTGAGCAGGTAGCCTGGGGTCCCACCCAGAGCAAATACTGAGGCTGCAGGCAAATGGGGGAAGTCTGGTTTACCCGGGCATGTAGCCATTAGGCTATACTGCTATTTTTTTAAAATTTTTTTAAATGTGTATTTTTGAAAGAGGGAGGGGCAGAGAGTGAGAGGGAGACACAGAATCCACAGCAGGCTCCACGCTCTGCACTGACAGCTCAGATGCGTGGCTCGAACTCACAAACCGTGAGATTAGGACCTGAGCTGAAGTCGAATGCTTAACCAACTGAGCCACCCAGGGTACACTGCTCTTAAAGACAATGGGTGGGAAGAGCAGTAGACGCATTGGTGTGTGTGACTTATTATTTAGATGGAATAAAAGGGCACGGAGGGGCTAGACACCCGCCTCTACTGCACCTCACTGTCCCTGCTACGGACCTTTTCTCATCCTCAGCCTCTGTCTTCCTCACCATGCTGTGATCTCCTCCACAGCAGAGACCTCACCCCATCACTTACTGACGTAGACTTCAGGCTTGGCGCCTTCCCTCACATTGCCTACGTCTGCGCATGCGCCCACCCTTGCCCAATTCTTGCTCATCCTTCAGACTCGTCCTCCCTAGAAAGTCTCTTCTGACAAGGACTCCTAGCAGAAGAGATGGTGGACCCCAAGCCCTCGCAGTGGAGTAAAAGACCCCCCAGTGCATCACTCTGCATCCCCTATCCATGGTGCCATACACACCCGGGGAACAGGCCTGATCAGTGCGGTGGGTGCTTTGTCAGGGTTTGTGGAAGAGTCAGGAGGGAATAGTGGATAATGAGTAGGCACCTGCTCTGTGTGGGGAACAGGAAGAAAGTTTGATCATGTGGGTGCTGGTGGGTGAGCTGAGCACTAAAAAAACCCTAAAAAATACAGAAAATAAAGGGACACCTGGGTGGCTCAGTTGGTTGAGCGTGCAACTCTTGACTTTGGCTCAGTCATGATCTCAGGGTCATGGGATCGAGCCCCACATCAGGCTCCAAGCTGAGTGTGGAGTCTGCTCAGGACTCTGTCTCTCTCCCTCCCTCCCTCCCTCCCCCCCTTCCCTGTCCTGCTCATGCTCTGAAATACACACACACACAGCCCAGCATTACCACCTCAACTCCTACCTCACTCCAGGAAGAGACAACCCACTGTAGCCGGTTGTTTTTGGGGCATCGTCCTGAGACACAGCCCTCCTGGGACTCTGGCCTTGGGGTGCTGGAGCACAGGTTCTCTGGGAGATTCTCCGCCAGCGGGGGGCTTTTGCACAGGACTTCGCGTTTCCTCACCCCTCGCCCGCAGGTCTTGGAACACTAGAGATGACAGAACAGAAGCCATTTGCATGCTGGTTCCCAATGATTTTCTTCCAGGTGAATGCTGAGAACCTACGAGTGAAGTATTTGCAAAACTATTTCTAAGCTTTCGAACCAAATGCCCAGTAAAAGCCCTTGCAGCCAACAAGAGGCATCTTCTCTCTGTGCGGAGGCCTTAAATGCAGGTTGGCAGTCACTGACAACATTCTGAATGCCCAGTGGCTGCTGGTTGCCCGGGTCAGAGATGAGCTTTCCTCTTCATGGCACAGGTGATCACTTGGAGAATGGTATGTGGCCTGTTCGGTGGTAGAAACGTGGCCCTGTCGGCACAAGGCACAATTGGTCTGGGCACTCGGCTAAGGAGGATTATTGTGCTTCTGATGAGAAGTATCCTAGGAATACCCATGCACATAGAATAGCAAACGACTGGGACATTGATAAAAATGGGTTGGCGATGTCCAATTCTTGTTGTAACCACCCAGCGGCTGCCTCTAGGCAGGGCTCTGTGCTAACTATTGGGGAATAAATAAATAGGCACTCGGCCAATGTCTGTGAATGAATCTGCCTTTCGTGACCTTCACAAGAACCCTGTGAAATAGAAAAGGTGGGGAATAATCTCGTCGCTTTCAGATGAGTACTTAAAAAACTTGCAAGCTCCCTTAGAAGCTGTTGGCTGCAGGTCTGGGTCCGCCCTCAAGAGACACGTCCCCTCCCCAGCCTTGTTCTCTACTCAGAGGGGCCATTTGAGATGCGCCTCTCTTGCCTTGGCTCTGTGTCAATATGCAAACATCTGGGCACAATTCCAAGCCAGCTCAGAGGATCAACGTGACGTCTCGCTCTTCACATTCTTCAGGGAGAGGGATGGTGATGGTCTCATCATCTGCAGCCTACAGCAGCACGACACGTCTCATCAGTGCTACTGTCCCATTCTCCAGAAGGGCCATCTGAGACTCCGAGAGCTTTGAGAACTTGACCAAGATCAATCAAACAGCTGACAAGCAGTGGAAAGGGGGCAGGCAGACGAATGTGTCTGGTATCAGACAGGGCTGTGTACCACGAAGCATGTCATCCTTCGTTCATATGCAAAATTTCTAAATGGTTGGTTCTTATTGAACAGAATTCTTATCTGTTCATGGTTTTTTGTTTTGTTTTTTTTTTTTTAAGAATGGGTTTCCAGAGACCTCGTCTCTAAGGGAAGAACAGTTTGCAGTAATAAATTCCAAAGGACTCCTTTCAAATCAGTCATGAAGATGTTCTCAAAAGGATGCCTCTGGTCTTAGGAAACAACAACCCACTAACCAAACAAACCTAAGGAAATAAAATACTCTCTCAAAACATTTTTCTATGTCAAATTTGGGGCAAACTCTGAACTAAAGCTCCTTTTCATGATGTCCCATTTGGAATTCTTGGTCCCCCATTTCTTTCCCCCGTGACCACCATACACATTAGTCGAAATCAAGCCTTTGAATTTTCCTCTTGTAAACTGTACCTCCTTACTTGCAAAGAAAGAAACCAGACATAATATCATATCCTATTTAGACTTATCTTCTGCTATCAATGAATATAACCTTCATTTTAAAGCATATCTACGCATGCTCCAAGATATTCTTTCCCACCACTAGCTCCTTACTCCCTTAACAGAGTTGTAACATTTTTTTAAAATTCCATGTCCTATAATTTAAAAAAGTCTCAGTCTCTCAACAGAGGTTGGGGATATGCTAGTGCACTGCTGTAACTTTATCAGAAATCGATATTCCAGAATAACACACCCTGAGGGAAGGCATGGTAGAAACGTAGCCCCAGACTTCTATCTGGCTTCACTGTTCGGGCAACAAAAACACTGCATCTTGTTGATGATTCCATAAAACTGGCTTGATATCCGTGGTTTAGCAGAGACTGGGCTAGAGAATTCTCCCGCCGGTGGATTTTGGACCAGATAAGTAAGTCTTTGTTTCGGGAAGCTGTCCCCTCCAGTGGGGGATGTTTATCTCTACCAAGTAGATGCCAATAGCATCATTCTCCCAAGTTGGGACGGTCAAAGATGCTTCCAGACACTGTGCCTGAGGGGACCTTTGGCAAACTCAGCCCCCACTGAGCATCTCTGAGTTGTGAATGGTAGGTACCTCTGTGCCTTGTCTGATTTTATGGTTTTCTACCTTTTACTGAGAGTGTGTGACCATAGGAAACTTTATGCCTGACTCCCCTCTGTATCCCTCTACCCCCACAGTTCTTTCCCCCCAAAGTAAGAGTTGAATATCTTTCCTGCGCCACCGCCTTTGTATTTGCATTTTCCATGTGCTCTGGAGAATTCAGTAGCCATTTCATCTGCCAGTCCACTGACCCTCAAATCCTTTCCAGCGGTGCTCTTAGCCTAGCCTAGCCTGAGTGGCCCCCATACTCTACTTTCCAGACTTCTAAGTAAGACCCTAAGCTATTGTGCAGGGGTTCCTAATCTACAAGATGCATAAAAATCACAAAAAATACAAATTAGACTGCCTCATCACGTGACCCCAGTGTGATTCCCAGGAAAGCATAAAAGCCGAGTGCCGGGGAGGGGGGGGAGCCAACACCCCGATTTCGGCCACTTTCTTTGTCCACGGAGAATAAGACTCATGACCCCAACTCTTGCCCACTCACCTGAGACCAGGGCCCAAGGCTCCATTCTGGAGGGCAGGCAAGACTGTTGCAGACTTGCACCTGAGGGGGTGTGCTAACTGGGCACAGAGAATGCAGCACTGCTCCCTCCTTCTGGAACGGCTGCTTCTGGACACACTGGATCTTCCTGCTCTGCTGGCCCCCCGCACATGACCGGCTGCACACGCTCCATTCACCTGGCTTCCAGCTGGCAGTGAAAAACAACATTACTTCCAATGAAGCTAAGATTTCGGGTCATTCTTTCCAAAGCCTACGATTTCACCACCTGGTAAAAGTCTTCCATCAGTTTTAGAACCAATACGGGCAATTCAGAGTCATTCTTCTTCTAGAGGTTTTGAAGCCTGTGCTAGTGTGGTCCAGGGATAGGGAGTCACATCTAATCACCACACAGGTTTGGGCAAAAACACATTCCTGCCCTTGGCGAGGGAGAAACGTGCGCCATTTGGAGACCTGAGCAATTCATCCATTCAGCCAAATCTACTGGGATCATCACTTCATGCCAAGGACTCTCCCCAGCATCAGGCTTGGAAAAATGAACGAGGCGGTGTTCTTTCCATTAAAGAACCTACAACACAGTGGTGAGGTGCACATGTGAACAAATAAAGACAATACTATGTGATACTTGCTACAAGAGAAGTTAATACAAAGACTAAGGGAAGAGTGATTGATGAGAGGGAGGGATGAGACAGGAGGAAGGGAGGGTTGCGGGAGGGGAGGGGGGAGGTATGAACATGCATCACACATGCTTGCAGGAGAGAGAGGCACATTCAGGTCTTACAGAAGCTAATTCTAAGTAGGCACTGCCCCCAACTAACTTTTCTGGTTACTCTTAAACTTTATGAATGGTTGAGAGATGTAACGTCTTGTTCTTTATTGAAAGATTGGCATGGGGCGCCTGGGTGGTTCAGTTGGTTAAGCATCTGACTGCTGATCTCGGCTCAGGTCATGATCTCATGGTTTGTGAGTTCGAGCCCCGCTTGGAGCTCCCTTGGGATATTCTCTCTCTCTCACTCTCTCTGCCCCTCCACTTGCTCTCTCTCTCAAAATAAATAAAAATAAACTTAAAAAAAAAGAAAGATGGCCAGATCGCTTTTCTCACAGCTGAGATGGTGTGAATGTGAAGGGTGATGCACTGAAACTACTAATCCTTTCCCATAACTGCATTCGACTAATTGATATTCTAGGATTCGAAGGCCTAGCATAAAAAAGATCTGCGAGATAAGATCTTATGCATTTCAGTCACAGGAGCAGTGTCTGAAACTGAGCTTACCCGTGTTCTAAATTTCATTTCAAGAAACAAAACATCACTGAGGCCAAATAACGCTTTACCTTTGCATGTTCTGCCACCTTTACTAGACCTGTCGTGTCCCTTCAGATTCCCCCACCAGCCCGATGCGTGAAATTAAAAACCTTCCCTTTAGTCCAAAGAATTTAGCACGTGAAGTCCTAGATGATACGTGTGCTAAAGCACTGCATAATCCCTATTCTCTTATTTAAAGAAAGAGAATCCAAAACAAAATAATTCCTTATTTGTAGAATTGTTTGTGTCTTGGAAGGTGTAAATAAAACACACTTATTATGAAATTATTAGTTTTCAGCATTGCTCCTATAAAGACGGTAATTTTGCCCAAGTTTCTCCTTCCTGCGGCCAATATGATGAGTCTTTGAAAGTATAGAAAGAACACAACGCAGGTGGACTTTTCTCATGACCTTCATGGTTCTGCGCACGTGGGTCCCAGGCTCACGCTCCATCTGTCCTCGGTCCCTAGGAACCCTACCTCAAGGCCCAGCTTCTACGCTGTCCTTTTTCCCCTCACTCTGTTTTTTATACATAACACCTTCACAACACATAGCTCACTGCATCTCAATTATTTCCATACACACCCAGTTCTTCCATTCGATTCTGGGTTCACTGATGGGAGGAGCTACACCTTCTACAGATCCAGCCTGGCATCCAGTAAGTGCCGATGACGCGGTTGTTACATGGGAAAACAACAGAGTTAGACTGGATGAACTCCTTGGTCCCTCTGACTCCAAGAGTCTAAGACCTCACTAGTAGTATAGTATATCTCTAGGGAACCACAGTCCCTGAAGGTCCCATTATTCCCACAGTAAATACAAAGGTATAAATGATAAGGTGGAGAAGAAAGGAACAGAGCAGAAGACCTTGCCCATTACAGCACTCCAATCCTGCAGGGTCACTGTGAGGGCTGCTCTGTTTTTAAATAGCTAGTAAACTGGTCACCGCAGAGTATCATTTCTACCCGTGGTCATTATGGAAGTTCTAGAAGTCAGGCTTGAGCGAGGATCTCTCCCTTTTCATGGATGTACATATGAACGGGGTCCTTTTTTTTTTTTTTTTTTTTTTTTTTTTTGCTTGGCAGAAATAACCAACAAGGGGAAGTAGGCTTAAAATCAGAAAACGTCAGCATGCCATTCAAGCAATCTCACAAATCCTACACACACAAACACATGCACACCATCTAAAGAAGACATGACTCCGCAAGGGTCAATAACACTGTCTGGTAACCACGTCTTAGAGCCATTGGGTGTTTTTTAGGACCTGACATTTCTTAGTAGTAAAACGGGAAAAAAAATCCACAGAAGCCCACCAAATCTCTTTCTACTCTTTGCGTTCAGGATACAGCTGGTTCCAGATTCTGTGAGAAAAACTAGGTTGACAACTGGGCATACAGGATTGGCAACTAGCTGAAGCCCCAAACAATTATGACGAATGTGCTCTTACAAGGAAAAAATATACGCATGTGTATAAAAAGATTGTGCAATATAATTGCATCACCACAAAGCAAACACTACTTATTAGGATGATGTGAAACATTAGTGAACACAGAACTGCTTTAGAAGAAACTCCGTCAATCCTATATAAATACATTTGGCAGAAGATAAATCACACAAAAGACTCCATTCGGCTGAGAAGATTTACTTAAAATTAGCGTTCAAACAATAGTGTGGCTAAAATCCATCCAAAAACAAACCCACTGAGAACCCCATAGAGCCCCATCATCAGAAGTGCATTACCACTTGGCCTCTACTCTTTCTTTTTATTTTGTGACTTGCTACTGTATAATTTGCATTTGGGGTTTCATGGTCTGCATAGTATTATGATTTTTAAATTCTTGGATGACTATATGAAAGTTAAGCACACACCACATGTAAATTCAACTAATATAGGATTTTGCGTTATTTAAGTATCTGTTTTAGTTCAGAGGAGTCTCTGCGTAAAGATTTAAAAAGAAAAATAAAGAGAGACACACCTTTAAATCCCAAGGTTAGGTTTGCATGGCCAGAGTTAAATGAATGTCTCAAGCAAATTTGTGTCTTTCAAGTGATATATTTTAACCTCAACTGTCTTCTCTCCTCTGTTACTTTTTTGGGCATTCTCTCTCTCTCTCTCTCTGAGTCATTTTTGATCAGAAGCACCGGCAGTGGGTTTCGATTTTCTCCTAACAACAATAAGAGCATAAAAGTACAAATATAGCCAGAAAGACATTTCCAGATGACTTACTAAGCAGGGCAGGAGAAAGCATTGCATATTTTGGGTTCAGTTGCTGGCTTGGTTCTTGCATTGCAGAAGGAGGAACTGACTTGAGTGTTTTGATCTCGTAAGCAAATGGCCTTTACACTTACGTAACCTAGTAAGACATCAAAAGTTACAAAGTGAAAATTACGGATAACCAATTCGATTTCATTTCCATGGTTAGGTTCTGACTTACCAGGATCTGATGTGGTGTTGAAGGTACGGAATCCAAATACGATGTGAGAACACCTCCTTTTGATAAAATCTGCAACTCATTTGAATCCCATCCCCCTCCCCACCCCGGAGATTATAGCTTTTGTATTTTAATGATTTTTAATGTGTAGCTTCCTAGCAGATTCTCGAACCAAGAAGTGATAAATACGACCTTTTGAAAACAGGATAGCTATAAAGGAAAACATCCTGCAAATTTTAACTCATCTATGGAAAATGTTCTTCAAAGAAACACCGTTGGTAAGTTATGGGTGGAAACTCTAAGGGTTTGCTTTTTCCACGAGGTATCTTCTATTTCCGTAAGAAGGAGATATTAATAAAAGTTGAACTCTTCAAATACGTATTCACACCTGTCAGCTAGGACTGGGGATTTGGGTTTTTTTTTGTTTTTTTTTTTGTTTTTTGTTTGCTTTACTGGTACCCGTTGCGTGGCTTGCATTATCCACCTCAGGACTTCTCATCAGAGGCACATATTTTTTGTGTGAATAATTTTATCTGTCAGCCCTCCAAATAGGAAGGCTGCCTCCTCTTTGAATTCTGTTTGTTTATATTTACTTGGTACGTTTCCTTAAAATGGAATCCGAGAAACAATGAAAAGTTACTCTTGGCAATCATGATTAGGTTAAAGTAGGTTACCAAAACCGTACTGGGATTTCCTAAAGTTAATCGTTTACTTCCAAACATTTATTCATTTGGACTCTCCTCATATGCCTCAGACACATCGCAGTCTGTAAGTCACATGAGGGGAATGCAAAATCAAGGCAAGGGGAGAATCCCACAATGCACTTGTCCAGCATCCTCCTTTTGGTTAGACTCGTTCTCCATGTATGGAAAATGGATTGAATCTCTCTCCTTCCCAAGGAACTGTGCTCTGCCTGGAATACCAGGAAGTTATTGCAAATGATCTCAAAGAGCATTTGAAATATGAAAAACTGCTCATAATTTAAGTGAAAAAAAGCACAGTGTCAACAGGTATCTATAGCATGCTTTCTGCGCAGTAAAAAAAAAAAAAGTCTACAAAATGATCTGTGTGGCATGTGTCTGAGAACATTAAACGCATGTGTTTTTATGTTTGCATAAGAGGATAATAGAATGACACAGAGCAACCTCTGAACACTGGCATTTGCAGATTAGAGGATTAGGGAAAATTATTTTTCTTCTACATAGCATAGTGCCTTTAAAGTGTTTATTAATAAAAATGTATTACTTCTTTGGGTATTTTTCCTTTTTTTTCCCCATACAGTGATGTGTTAGTTTCAGGTGCACAACATGAGGATTCAACAATCGTATACATTACCCAGTGCTCATCACGATACGTGTGTTCCTCCTCCCCTTTATTTCTCTAAACATGTATTCCCTTTTAATTAATCTATTAAAAAATAAGAATTTTCTCATACTTTGTTAATCAGCACAAGCACCTGAAGAGGCCTTATAGACATGAGAATTTCTTCATTTTCTGTATTTCGGCTCTGTGTCTGGTTCCAAGATGCCCCACTGTGCTTAGGGCGATAAGGCACAGTAGGGAGACACACAGTATCAGATGCTCTGATAATGAGAAAAATGAGTGACCAACGTTGATGCTTTGGCTTCATGGATCTACCTGTGGACTTTAATTCTTCTTGAAGGGGCATGACAACGACCGAATGACACGCAAATATGTGATATCTTTGGATCTATATAAAATGCTTGCCTTCTACTCACTGAGAGGATGGTTGTAGTTTTTCCCCCCTTAGGAGGCCGATTTCTCAGATTTAACAAACTTTCCTCCTGAGAGAGACTATGCTGGCCTCCCCGCTGAGGGAATGGAATGACAGGACGCTTGTGTTCCAGAGGGATGCCTTACGTTGGCCTTGTGTGTGTTCTCAGTGGTTTTGACCCTGCCTTCCACAGCCTCAGTGTGAGGTGCTTACAGAGAATTCAGGACAGGAAGAAACTAAATTGGAAGCTAAAAATAAAAATACAAATAAATATATATTTTGTAGATTCCACCCCCTTCCCCCGCTCCATAGATTTCAGATATGTAACTGTTGAGTCCTGGTTATGAAGAACTTGAGTTTTGTGAGCCTTGGTTCTTTTCTACATAGGAAAATCCTCGAATAGCACAGTAACATTTGCTTTTTACAGGGATGGTTCCCATAAAAGATGGTTCTTTTGTTGCTTATTTAAATCGTACACTTTTCGAGAGGTCTGAGATCAATGAACCTGTTTTGAGGAAAGACTTGGAAGGTGGAATCAGGAAATCAGCTACCTCCTCCGCAGGACACGGAGCACTGAGACTGCACCATACTCCAGGCATGACTGTGCCTTCTTGAGGCCGGCTGAGTTCCATTCGTGACCTTGGGAAGTGCATACTTCCAAGCTATCCCCGGATTTTTGCCTTGCATCAGGACCTGGACAGTGTAAGATACAAACCAGAGATCAAGAGACAGGTCAGACCCTGGAATGCCAGCAATCTTACCCAACACTTTAAAGATACTTGTATGACATTTTGACCTTAAAGTTGGCTCACACCACTGCTCCCAAGTATGTTTTATGTTGATTTTAAAGTCTTCCCTTGATACTTTAAAATGAGTATTTCCATATCATCAAAGCTGGGATTTAGATAGATGCTAAATGGAGAAACATGACTTGACCTTTGCTATAAGCTCACAACCCTCAACTCTAGGTATATCCATTAAGAAAGCAAAAAAAAAAAAAAATCTTTCTAATATATTGAAGGAAATAAGGTTATATTGAGGTCTCAACCTTTCCATCAAACTTGAAAGCCTAGGTAATAACACACAGTGGTGTCTTACAGGTAATAGTTGAAGCTGAATCTACGTATATATATTTTTATGATTTATCCTGGGCCAAAACTTAGAGTCCTTCTCCTTTGCACCTGGAGAAGCTGGGCACAAGGGAGGCACTCTAAAAACCACAGAATACCCCGCTTAGAGTTGCTAATCATCCACTTTAGAATCCAAGCAAGGGTACAATAGGATTTCCAAAGAAAATTTGTTCAAAGAGAATTTGGCTGTTGACTGTGTACCAGGATAAATAGATAATACAAAAACAAAACAAAACAAAACAAAACCAGGATCAGAAGTAGGGGTTGGTAATATATATACTGGAATGGATTTAATCTCAAAAGGACAAGGACCTAGGATATGTGAAAAGATGCTCAACATCACTGATCATCAGGGAAATGCAAATCAAAACTGCAATGAGGTATCACCTTACACAATCAACAACACAAGAAACAACAGGTGTTGGCGAGGATGTGGAGAGAGGAGAACGTTGTACTGTTGGTGGGAATGCAAACTGGTGGGGCTACTGTGGAAAACAGTATGGAGGTTCCTCAAAAAATTAACAATAGAACTACTTGATGATCCAGCAATCTCACTATTAGATATTTATTCAAAGAATACAAAATACTAATTCAAAGGGATACATGCACCCTAATGTTTATTGCAGCATTACCTACAATAGCCAAATTATGGAAACAGTTCAAGGGTCTACCGACTGATGAATAGACAAAGAAGAGGTGGTGTATAGATATACAATGGAATATTACTCAGCCATAGAAAAGAATGAAATTTTGCCATTTGCCATGACATTGATGGAGCCAGAGAGTATTACACTAAGTGACAGAAGTCAGTCAAAGAAAGACAAATCCATTATGGTTTCACTCATATGTGGAATTTAAGAAACAAACAAATGAGCAAAGGGGAAAAAAAGAGAGGGGCAAACCAAGAATCCGACTCTTAACAACAGAGAACAAACTGAGGGTTACCAGAGAGGAAGGGGTGGGAGAATGGGGGAAATAGGTGATGGGGATTATGGAACAGGAATAAATGGGGGGCATTTGTTGTGATGGGCACCAGGTGATGTATGAAGTGTTGAATCACTATATTGTACACCTGAAATGAATAGTACACTGTATGTTATCTAATGAAACTTTTTAAAAAAGGACAGGGTCTTAAGATAAATCTACCCTAAAAGGTCTGACCACTTTTAGAGCAATCATTTACTGGCATTTCCCACACGTCAGGCCCTCTGCTGGGCACTTTCTACGCATTATCTCCAAATATTCCTGTAACAACTCTCTAACATAGCTGCTTATTTTTTCATAGGAAACAACGGACAAGAAGGAACTTGTGCCAGATCACACAGGTGACTCGGGAATGAGCTTAAAATAGATGTAGGATCGCCAAGAAAATGTGCCTAAATATTGCCATCTATCACCTTGTTTTTAGCGAGGGCAAACAAGATTTGCCTCCCTTCCTGATGCCCTCTTTTCTTAATACTGCTTTTCCTCCCCTTCTTTTCATCTCAAACATGAGTATAAATAGCTGCTTCTCTCCTGCCCCATGAGTCTTGTGGAAAATTCTTTACCGCGAGGACTGGGCATTCATGCCCAAAAAGCAAAGCAGATTTCCAGTTAAAAATAGGAAGCCCTGGCTCCCTCTCTGTCTGGTGGGATCCCACTTTAATTAGAGTTGGGTGGGTGGCAGCTGCTAAAGGACCTCCATTACACCAGACCACTGCTTGGGACTCCACGCAATGGTTTCCACTTGGCTAATAGCTTACATGTCTCCAGGGGATTACGGCTTACTCTGAAGATGCATGGTGTGAACATCATTTGTTGTACAGCGAAATGAATCTTGGTGCCTCCCAGAAACAACCCGAATGCTAAGGGTCTTTGCTCCCCTTGCTCCACCCCAAACAAAAACAAAACACAACAGGTAATACCATTAAAATGGACAAATGCCAAATTCTCATTAGTCACCAATGAAAGCCTCAAAATCAAGGTCCTGGAAGTCTTTCTTCTAGAGATCTCTCTAGTCTTTTTCTTCCTTTTATAGCTAGGTCATACATCTGTTCTTGGACTCGTGTGTTTAATTACATTGTAACATCTCATGCATTTTGTATAAATAGTATGCTTTCCTCATTTGAGATTTTTGCTGTGTTTCTGTTAATGGCCTTCATGTGCTATTAAATAAACATTAAAAATTTAGAGTTTTGTTCCCGATCACACTAGAATTTGGGGAGAAGTTTTACATTTAGAAAATAAGGTTGATGCTCGTTGATATTTCAAGTCAATTTCTCCTTCAATTAAGGTAGTATCTCACATGTAACACTCTGGGTTTCTATTTTCTTTGTGCCTTATCTCTTAATGCGAAGTCTCTTTGTACAGAGATTTCATAGGGAGAAAGTAATACAGTGCACTTGTACATGTGTGGCAGTAAAATACAGGTGAGGCGCGTAAGAACTGTAGTGAGCTACGGGGCTCCCAAGGCAGGATGATTTTACAATGCATGAAGTTGTATCACACACAGGTAGAAGGGGGACATACTCAGGTGTTAAGCATGATAGAGAAAGAAATCCAGTCACTTATTTTTACATCCTAACACCATCCCATTCTCCCCATTCAAGCTAGATCCTGACTTGTACTACCATAGGGCAAAAAGGACCCCCGTGGAAATGCAAAGAAAATTTTAAAAAATATTACTTCTTGCCTTTTGAGTTTCAAAGACCTATGTTCTGGTGATTTAAGAATGGTTTAACACACATTCGAAGGGCACTGAAAACATATTCTACTTTCACCTTTTAGACTCTAGAACCTAAGGCATACATGGCTTGTGGTTTTACGTAAAACATTTTAAAATGTTGCTGTGAACAGCAGGATGTGCTTAAGAAAATAAAAAAAAATTAAGCACATCAAAGTATTATTACTATTAAACAAAGAAAACCAACCAAGATGTCAAGTTTCCCTCGGTCTCCAGTAAAGCTACCCATAGAGAATTATCAACACTGCCAACAAGAAGAAAATCAATGCTACCAACAAGAAGAGAATTTACACGATCTTCCCATCAAAGCGGTTTCTGAATCTGCACTCATACCCTCCTTCTCTCCTTCTCTTACCCTACCCTACCCTAGCTCCTATGTTGGTCCCAGTTCTCCACTACACTCCGGGTTCCATCTTTCCTCATCTACGTAAGGATGCCACCACTATAGGTGACCCCTTCTCTTGAGCATTACTGAAATTTCCCTATCAGATCATTCCCACCAGCATCCAAGCATGCTACTGTCTCTCTTATCTTAAAAAAAAATGATCCTATCTCCATATATCTCTCCAGCTCATGTCCCATTTCACTGATTCCCTTTATAGCAAAAAATCCCTTAATGAGTCCTTTCTCATTCTCTCATGATCTTTCTGGATCAGGCATCCCTCCCCAGCACCTCATGGAACCGTGCTTTCACGGGCACCCTGCCATATCCAATAGTTGACGGGCCTCTTCCTACTCAATCACCAGCACTAGACACAGTTGATCACTTCCTCCTTGTGTTGCCACCAGAAACCCATTCTCTCAGTTCTTTTCCTGCCTCACAGACCGTCGTTCCTAGTCTCCTTTGCCAAATCCTTCTTATCTCCTAACTATTCATTATCAAAGTGACCTCCAACCTCTTGACCTCTTGTTTATCTAGGCTCACTGCTATGGGTGATTTCATCCAGGGCTCTGATTTTAAGTACGATTGACATGCCGACCACTCCCAAATTTATAACTCCTCACCGCACTTTCCAAGGGAACATTCTGCAATGATGCTAGTGTAGTATAATCCTGGGTTGCTCCATATGGTAGTCACAAGCCACACATGGCTATGTAGCACTAGCATCTTCCTGTAACTAAATAAACCTTTACATTTAGCTTAAATCCAAACTTAAATAACCACGTGTGGATAGTGGCTGCCCTATTGGACAGCAGAGCTGGAGATGAAAGCCAGCCTCTGATGTCCACCCTTACACATTCAGCTGCCTACGGAGCATCTCTCCTTGAATGTTTACGAGGCATATCAACATACAACATTGAATTCCTGATTCTCCTCCCTGTACCCCACTCTTCTCAACCCGATGAAATGCAACCAAGTCCTTCCAATTGCTGGGGCCAAAATAACTTAAAAGCACCCAAATCTCCTCTCTTTTTCTCACACCCTGCATCTAATCAACCAGGAAATGGCGTTATCCTTATGTTGAGTGTACCTCCAATCTGACCATGTCTCACTTTGTCTCTACTGTTGCTTCGCTGGTCCAAGCTAACATCATCATCTCTTCTGATTTCCATGGCCACGGCACTCTAGGGATAAGGAGAAGCCATATTCTCCAGTAGAGGAGATAAGGCCACACCGTTTTATTATTATAAAAATAATTTGCTGACAGGGACATAAGAGATTAAAAACAAAGGGTCTTAGAACCTGCAGAGGAAAATTAAATGCTGCTATGAAAATTGGGGTGGGGGCAGATCACATGACTACCTAAAGAACGTTTGTAGCTGTCATTTAATTAATAAAGTGTCTTGGGGATGATTTGACCAAAGAAGCCACAAAACAACAAAGAGAATTTACATTTTCTTAGAGGATTTCTATTCCCCCCAGAGAGGCAAACTTTTATATTGAGGTTTCCACCTGCCGTCCCTCACAACTTAAACAAAATTATGTAAGGATCCTATGAAGAGTAGATTCTTCTTAAAACATTTTTGAAGTTCTTATTTAAATTCCAGTTAGCTAAAATACAGTATAATATTCATCTCAGGTGTACAATGTAGTGATTCAGCACTTCCATATATCACCCAGTACTCATCACAACAAGTGCACTCCTTAATCCCCATCACCTGTTTAATCCATTCCCTACCCACCTCCACCCTGGGAACCATCAGTTTGTTTTCTATAGTTACGAGTCTGTTTCTTGGTTTGTTCCCCCACCTTGCTCATTTGTTTCTTAAATTCCACATGAGTGAAATCATATGGTATTTGTCTTTCTCTGAGTTCTTTCATTTAGCGTAATACTCTCTAGCCCCATCCATGTCGTTGCGAATGGCAAGATTTCATTCTTTTCTATGGCTGAGAAATAGTCCATTGTATATATTTACCACCTCTTCTGTATCCATTCATCAGCTGATGGATACTTGGGCTTTTCCACAATTTGGCTATTGTAGGTAACACTGCTATGAACATCAGGGTGCATGTAACACTTTGACTTATTATTTTTGTATCCTTTGGGTAAATAGTAGTGCAATTGTTGGATCATCAGGTAGTTCTATTGTTAACTCTTGGAGGTACCTCCATACTGTTTTCCACAGTGACTGCATCAATTTGCATTCCCACCAACAGTGCAAGAGGATTCGCCTTTCTCTGCATCTTCACCAACACCTCTCATTTCTTGTGTTGTTGATTTTAGTCATTTTGACAAGGGTAAGGTGATATCTCATTGTAGTTTTGATTTGTAGTTTCCTGATGATGAGTGCGTTGAGCATATTTATATACGTATGTTGGCGATCTGGATGTCTTCTTTGGAAAATGTCTATTCATGACTTCTGTCCATTTTTTAAATTGGATTATTTGGTTTTGAAGGGTTGAGTTTTATAAGTTCCTTATATATTTTAGATACTAACACTTTAGTGGATATGTCATTTGCAAATATCTCCCATTCAGTAGATTGCCTTTTAGTTTTGTTAATTCTTTCCTTTGCTGTGCAGATGCTTTTCATTTTGATGTAGTCCCACTAGTTTATTTTTGCTTCTGTTTTCCTTGCTTCAGGAGACCTATCTAAAAAGAAGCGGCTATGGCTAATGTCCAAGAAGTTACTGCCTGTGTTCTTTTCTAGGATTTTTATGGTTTCAGGTCTCATAGTTAGGCCTTTCATCCATTTTGAATTTATTTTTGTGTATGCTATAAGAAAGTGGTCCAGTTTCATTCTTCTGCATGTTGCTCTCCAGTTTTCCCAACACCATTTGTTGAAGAGACTGTCTTTTTCCCGTTGGATATTCTTTCCACTTTGTCAAAGATTAATTGATGATATAACTGTGGGTTCATTTCTGGGCTTTCTATTCTGTTCCACTGAGCTGTGTGTCTATTTTTTTTTAATGTTTGTTTATTTTTGAGAGAGCAAGCGAGCAGGGGAGGGGCAGAGAGAGAGGGCGGGGATAGAATCTGAAGCAAGGTCTGAGCTGTCAGCGCAGAACCCAACACGGGGTTTGAACTCACAAACCATGATATCATGACCTCAGCTGAAGTTGGATGCTTAACTGACTGAGCAACGCAGGCACCCCTCTATGTGTCTATTTTTGTGCCAGTACCATACTGTTTGATTGCTACAGCTTTGTAATATAACTTGAAATCCAGAATTGTGATGCTTCCAGCTTTCTCTTTCTGTTTCAAGATTGCTGTGGTTATTCAAAGTCTTTAGTGGTTCCGTACAAATTTTAGGATTATTTGTTCTATCTCTGTGAAAAAATGCTGTTGGTATTTTGAGAGAGATTGCATTAAATGTGTAGATTGCTTTGGGTAGTATTGACATTTTCACAGTATTTGTTCTTCCAATCCATGGGCATGGAATGTTTTTCCATTCCTTTGTGTCATCTTGAATTTCTTTCATCGTTTTATAGTTTTCAGAGTATAGGTCTTTTACCTCTTTGGTTAGATTTATTTCTTATCATATTATTTTTAGTCCAATTATAAATGGAACTGATTCCTTAATTTCTCTTTCTGCCACTTCCTTATTGGTGTGTAGAAAAGCAACAGATTTTTGTACATTGATTCCGTTTCAGTTCTAGCAGTTTTGGGGGGAGTCTTTAGGATTTTCTATATGTAGCATCATGTCATCTATGAATAAGGAAAATGTTACTTCTTTCATGCTGATTTGGATGCCTTTTTTAATGTTTATTTCTGAGAGAGGGAGAGAGAGCATGCATGTGAACACACATTGGGGAGGGGCAGAGAGAGAGAGAGACAGACAGACAGAGACAGAATCCAACCAGGCTCCATGCTTACAGCAATGTGGGGCTCGATCCCATGAACCATGAGATCATAACCTGAGCCAAAATCAAGAGTTGGACTTAACTGACTGAGCCACCCACGTGCCCCTGATCTGGATGCCTCTCATTTCTTCTTGTTGTGTGATTGCTACGGCTAGGACTTCCAGGCCTATGTTGAATAACAGTGATGAAAGTGGACATCCCTGTATTGTTCCTGACCTTCGGCGGGGGGAGTTCTCAGTTTTTCCCTCTTGAGGATGATGTTAGCTAGGGGTTTCTCACATTTGGCCTTTAGTATTTTGAGGTATGTTTCCTCTAAACCAACTTTCTTGAAGGATTTTTATATGAATGGATATGGCACTTTGTTTTCTTTTTCTATGTCTATTGAAATGATCATAAGGTTATTACTCTTTTATTACTGTGATGTGTCACATTGATTTGCAAATACTGAACCACCCTTGTATGCTGGGAATAAATCCCACTTGATTGTGGTGAATGATATTTTAAATGCATTAATGGATTTGGTTAACTAGTATTTTACTGAGGGTTTTTGCATACACCTATAAGAGATTTGGCCTGTAGTTCTCTCTCTCTCTCTCTCTCTCTCTCCTTTTTCGTGGTGGGGCCTTTATCTGGTTTTGGTACAAAGCTAATGCTGGCTTCATAGAATGAATTTGGAGGTTTTTCCCTCCTTTTCTATTTTTTTTTTTTTGGAATATATTGAGAAGAATAAGTATTAACTTGAAGAGTAAAATTCTTGAGCTAAAAGTAAAAACAGCAGCAAACAGAAGATTTGATCCCAAGAAGGCAACTAATCCTTTTCATATTATCAAAGCAATAAGAAGTTTACTTATCCAGCCAAAACAAGAAGAAAAATAACGTACACAATATACAGTAAATATCCACAAGATTATAGGAATATATCCATATAATATACGGCATGTAGGACATATCACTTACATTTTGTTTGTTGAACATATTAATGCATGCAGTGAATGCATAAATGAATAAAAGATTCTCAACTTTAAGAAAATCAAGTGACTTAAGGCTTGACTATAAGGTCTATGTAGCTGTAAAGTCACATGCAGAACTGTATGTACAATCACGTAGGCTAAAAGACAATATTTGTAGAAACCAGCAGAAAGCTGATCTAAGAGTTTAACATCAGCTCATAAAGGCCTCTGAAAGACAGTGATTATTTAAACAAATAGACACCAAGGCCAAATATATGAAAGATGAGTATTTGCCAATTATAACACATTATTTGCTTCTCAATGACAATTAAGGTGTTCTCTGCCCTTTTCTTTATCCTGTATGAAGGAGAAAACAGACCAAGAGCAGACTACATGACAATCATCTTCTCTCTCACGGTTTGTTGCCAGCAAATAGTCAATCCTTTGGAAACAGGTTGTCTGCCTACCTAACAGAATCTCTTTGGCCCCTCCTTTACCCTGCTCTCAAAAAGACAGGATGTTGTTAAAAAAAAAAAAAAAATCAACCCTGCCCTAAAGAATGGCTACATAAATTGTGGGGCCCAGTGCAAAATGAAAACACAAGGCCCCTTGTTGAGAATAATTCTTAAGAATTTCAAGGTGGTGAGAGCAGATCTCTAAATGGACCATGAAGCCCTTCTGAGCACGAGACTGTGTGGACCTGGCAGCTCCCACGTCCATGAGGACAGCTTTGCCCTGACCTTAACTGTCACTTGCATCAGTTTTAAGACACAATTTTAGATTTTCCAAATGCTAAATGACCCTGTGGTCTAACAATGACATCACCCGCCCTTCCTATGTAGAGACTACAGCCTCTGTTCAAGTGGGTTAGAAGTACTCAGTGCGACCCTGGCCCTCCCTTTGACCGCAGACTGTCCACCCACCTGCCGCGCCACCCCCACCCCCCTGCCCCGAACCTGGAGAAGCAGGAACATGATAACCTCATAGCTGAGACTCTAAGTGCCCCCTGGGAATGCTCAGGAACATGCCTGCGACAAGGGGTAATTTGAAAATGATAATTCCCACCACTCACATCTATTTTAAGCCATTCTCAGTGACCTTGTCAAAAGCAGTGAGTAACTGTTCTCAGCACCGGTGGAGAATGCAGATGCCCTCTGGGTCCCGGGACGGCCCCTGGCCCCTGCCCCCTGCCCCCTGCCCAGGGCACAAGATCACAATACCGCTGGTTCCGAGCCGCCCCACACTACGCATCAGACTGTAGGCAAGCTGTTAAATGCACACATTTAGAAAGACCGCCAGCGATTCAGTCTACTTAACTGGACGTGGTCCAGAGAATTTTCCAGCCAACTGGCACTGGGTCTCTAATTTACAGCTGGCGAGCAACCTCCCTAACTGCTTCCAGGTCCTCAGTAGAACTGCTTAATGTCTACCTTGAACACACGAACCACCTGACTTCAGACACAACATTCAGCAGCTCTGACCGCGGGGTGAAGAGTTATAAAATTTACAGCTTCTTAAGTTGGAAAACCACAGACAGGCTGGACTCTACCAACTGCCCTGTGCAGGAGGGGGGTTCGGTTTCTGCTTCAGGCACGCAAAGTTAAACAAAGGACACATTGAGTAATCTTGGGTAAGCAGCTTTTTTTTTGCTCCCACTTTTAATTTTTAATGTTAAAATGATAAAGGCTTTCAACCAGTTTTGCATTTTTTTTGTCATCGAAGGCTTTTTTTTTTCTAAATTAAGGCTAAAAAAAAGTTGTCTTCATTCTCCCATGTAAATCAGAAGGTTATAAAAAGGCTTTAAAGACAGGTTTTTAATTAATGCAAGCTAGAAAGCTAGTTTCTTGTCCTCCAAATGTGTTTGATTGCTTTAAAAATACTAACAGCAATGCTTATGATAGTTATTGTATGCTCCAGTATGGCACATGTATCATCTCATCTCAAGCTGATCACAATATCACGAGGAGTCTGAGTACTAGTCCTACCCTAGCACTATGGATGAATAAACCAATGACAGGGTCACTAGCTAGTTAAGTAGCAACACTGGGACTCAAGTCTCTGACATTGACTGACTCCAAAACTTGACAAAACATTATCTCTTACAACACTGTCTCTCAAACTCTGGAACACAACATCTAGGACTTGACTTTAAAATTCTAAAAACTGCGGCGCCTCGGTGGCTAAGTTAAGTGTCCAACTTCAGCTCAGGCCATGATCTCACAGTTTGTGAGTTCAAATCCCACATCGGGCTCTGTGCTGACAGCTCAGAGCCTGGAGCCTGCTTCAGGTTTTTGTGTCTCCTTTACTCTCTGCCCCTCCCTCCCTCCCTCTCAAAAATAAACAAACGTTAAAAAGAAACAAAATAAAAGAACTAAAATTCTAAAACCTGTATGAGCCGTTGGCAATATTTTATCCCTGGTATTCAACAGCATGCTATAGTATTTACATTGCACTTTGGGTTCAAACCTGGAACTTGGATTTCTTGAACGCGCTCATGTCTGGTTTAAGCATACATGATTCTGAATATCTTCAATCCATTTCCCCCTGTGTTTATTTAGATGTTTCACTGAACCTGCTGTTTTAACAACTGAAATACAATATGCTTTTTGATGGGCCCTTTCTGATAAACCATGACTTGCACCACACATTCTATGCTGAGTGATGCTCAGAGAAGGGACAGCTTGTGTGGTGTGGATTCAGGTTTTCGTAAGGTCCTGTGATTTTTGGAAGCCCCTTGGGATGTCCAGGCTCGGCCAGTTGTCTTTGTCTCCCTGTTTGCTTCGACGCTAGAAGAACACAACCAGGTATCATCGCTGCTATGATGTGAGTTGCCTTTGACAAGAAGCAGTAACGCCAAGGCCCTGATGGGGACTGGGAAAAGCATCTATTAGGCAGCTTCTAAGGTGTGGGCGGGCCCACGGAGCCTCGACTACACTTCTCATTCAATCTGCCAGCATTCCTCGGAGTTTAATGAAGAGAAATAAATAGTGCTCTCCAACCTGTCACGAAAGTATTTGCCATGAATTAACGGGAGGTCCACACTTCAAATAGCAAATGGCAAACTCTAGACAAATGATGTGGCATCACAAAAGGACCTCTGAATCGTCCTCCGAGTCCGAGGTTTGTATCATCTGTTCCAAATTAATTCTCCATTACTTCTTTGCTTCTTTTGTGTTTTGTGTCTTCACTCAATCCATGCTGCTTGGCTAATCTCCTCTCCCTGATGCTGATTTTATCTCAAGGCACAACTTTACTCACGCCGGCCCCTTTCCCGTAGGGGGGTACTTCAGATGGCGGGGTCTTGAGGAAGGAGCTGGATAAGGGACTACTCCGCTGGCGGGGCTCCCACGCCACTGTGTCACTGATCAATGGCGCCCATCGACCTGGTCCTCGACGCCCCATCATCTCCTCTTGCCAAAGCGTGGAGGAAGCTGTTTATTATAGTAATTTTCTTTAGATGTCTTTTTCTGCCCTGAAAGTGGCCTGTGGTTAACCTGTTTCTCACTTACTGCCATTCCAAAGGGGGCTACTGTGGTCAGCAGCAAGATTACACTATTAAATGCAACAGGCTTCCAAAAAGTTAAACACCCCCTTGCGCCATTTAACACGGAAGAAGTCCTCAACATGAAAGAGAGCTTCTAAGACTTTTTAAAAAAGGAATGAATGCTGTGAAGACAAAGGGGATCATATTTCAGTCTTCGAATAGCAACCTGTGTGATCATGTCATCCTGAATCACTGTTTATCAGACCAAGAGGAAGTCACTTTATAATGAAACACTCCTGATGAATTTCTGCACCTTCCCTCCAACTGCCTGGCAGCTTGATAGAGAATAGGACTTGGTTGTCCTTGTGTGGGGGGTGGGGGGAGAGACAGGAACCCAGAAACAGAGAGCTGGAGAGACAAGGAGGGAGACAGAGAGGAAGTAGGAGAGCAAGAAGTAGAGGAAGAAAAAAGGGGAGAGGGGAAGGAGAGGAGGAGGAGGGAGCAAAAAAAAAAAAGCTCACCTTCAGTCACTTCTAAAGAATGTGTCATCTCTAAGGGGCATCTTATCATGAAAAAAAAAATTTTTTGTTTTTAACTCTTTTTGTTAAGTAGGCTTCACACCCAGTGCAAAGCCCAACGGGGGGCTTGAACTCGTGACCCTGAGATCATGACCTGAAGTGAGATCAAGAGTCGGAGGCTTAGCCGACTGAGCCACCCAGGCACCCTTGTTTTTAATTCTCATTGCCAAGGCCTCTTAAAAGTGAACACTAAACAGGCCTTTTGCACAATGCTTAAACAAAGAACAAAGTCAGTGACCTTAAATTACCTATATCTCAATCTCAACATGCAAAAACATTAAGATTTCAGCTTTACTCAAAAAGCCTGACATGTGTCTGTGTCCTTCAGATTAAACGACTTTTTTTCAACCAAGGGCTGTGTAAATTTCAACTGTGATGTTCCACTTACACATTTCTGCCAGTTCAAACTGTAATTCCTTACACAACACGCGTGTGCACACGCGTGCGTGCGCGCGCGCGCACACACACACACACACACACACACACCATCTAGCTGTGAGGGTATAGAAGTAACGCACATTTAGCTTTTCCATGTTCCCAAAGCCAATCAAATAAACATAATGCAGTGGGGTCCATACATAGTATCCTCAAGACTTAAAAAATCAACTGACTTTTCAATCCTTCAGATGACTAATGAGCGCACCAGTTCAATGAGAAATGCTTTAGACTTCATGCCAGACTTACGTTGTGGGGAAAAAGTTGACTAACAGAAATATGTGGAAATTATCTAGTTTATAAGAACTGTGTCTGTAGTGATCTCAGGAAGCGTATGATTGCCAAATAAATATTGATTTCTGTCGGTGCTGGGGTGTGTGTATGTGTATATGAGTAGTTTTTCCCTGGGCCAGGCAGAAACATAATACAGGCTCATGAAAGTTAGCTCCTTTTCTTCAAGTCATTGACATGGATATGTATGTATGTACTTCAAAATACAGACTTGATTGATGGGCTTAAATAACGCCTTAAAAATTTAAGGCCTAAGACAATCGTATAAATCCTTGATTACCCTTAGGAATTTCCCTTGGCCACCGAGGAAATCAATGGGGCCAGCACTGGTTAAACTGACATCCACCTGTTGCCAATGTTGAAACATGTAGACTCAAGGTTCCAAGGAGCGTGAATGTTTGTACCAGAGACTGCGTTTTAAAATCGGGTGACTCAGTGATAGAAGTGAAGGTCTGTTTTCCATTTAGTTGAAACCGAGCTTCCCTATGAAGACATTCTAGAAGGTTTTGACATGTAAAATTAACCAGACGCAGAAGACACTTTTATTTGGTGTCAGGCCATGTGCTTATTTCTTGAGGTTAACTGACAGCAGTCAATTATTTCCAGGATTGCATTACTCTTGCCTTGCGCTAGGCAATGCCCAGAAATAAGCGAAAAGATCTGGCAAGTCCACCACCCTGTGAGGGCACGTGGCTCCCCTCCCAAGTTAAGCTAAATCTGCTGTGAACTGGTCAGCAACTTCTTAGGTGTGAATCATTCTCTCTGGGAAAGGCAAGCATTTAAAAAAGCGTACTGATCCCTCCAAATGCAATTTAGGAGATCAAATTTCAATACTTTAAATGCTATTCACTGTACTTAACTTTAAACCGTATAGTTTTAAGACTAGTCCTAAGAAATGATGAGTTCCAGTGGTTTTTAAAATGTGTACTGCAGAAGTTTAGGCCTCTTCAGAGAACTCTGGATTCTGACCGTGGTTTGGGGCAGAAGGGCTGACATGGGGGAGGGAGAAGGCTGGCCTCTCAGCCTGTCACTCCGGACTTTGCTCTGAGAAGCTCACCCTTCGCTTGTATTACTATTACTATTATCTGAGTATAGAGCTGCCACTTGCTGTTACGTTTATTTCAGGTGTACAACATAGTGATCCAACACGTTTATACGTGTAGCTACCATCTGATCATTTGCTTTATTTGTCACCTCCAGGTAGGACTTCTCAACTTGGAAAGAACACTCTTCTTTTTTAAGCGAATGAATACATTTTATCACTGGACGTCATTTATTCAATAAATATTTCTTTGAGCAACTACGATGTCCCAGATATCATGCCGGTTTGGGAAGCTACAAAAAATAAGCAAGTCCTCTTTCTGCTACTACTACGAGGTTTGAGCTGCTATAGGATACAGTGGAAGAGACAGCCTGGGGAACTCATTAGGCCCCACACAGTTTAAGTGACTCATGCAAAACGACAGAGGGAACGGCGGAGCCAACTATTTATAGAGATGTTCCCTGTTCTAAACCGTGTTGCTTCCAACCAGAATGGTGACCACATACAAAACGCACTCTTTACAGACTGTGTGTTTTACATATATGCTTTACAGACTATATGTTTCAGCGACATAATTTACGTCTCCGCCATTTGTGTATGTCCCGTGCCTCCTACAGGACTGGGCATAGAATGGGCACCCAATGAATGTTTGCTTAATTTTCTTTTTATCCGACATGGAAACGAACAGAGGAAAAGTGCTTTGAAAGTAAGTATCTCGACCAATACCTACTATGGTGGTTGAAGATGGGAATGAGCTAAGATGTTGGGAAGGTCTGACGAATACATATGAAGGAGAAAAACATTACCCCCCTAATGCCGTCTCTGTGTATTTTGACAAACATGCCTTTCTCCTGAATTTTACGCTATATGAAGAACTTAGTGAACATTCAGTAATTTTAAAAGGCTGGGAGAGAAAGTGCTTTCTTTTACAGACTTAGACTTTCTAAGATGGATGCAACAGTGTTTTTCATTTTAGAGGTTCCCACCCTTTGATTCCAGCATCCCACAGGATTGTTAAAACACATTCAACGTTTTTATATTGGAGTGAACATATTTTTGGCTCCCAAAGTATTCATTTTGGTTCAATCCAAAGTTGTATGGAAAGACACGTGAACTTAACTCCCTTTAAAGAATATAGCCATGGATTACTTGGATACTGATATATAGTGTCAATTTTGGAAAATGTATGTTATCGCTTCGTGCGATTTAAATTTTAAAAGTCACTGTGTTCTCCTGATTTTGGAAAGGTATGAGCATGTGATAAACACTGAGCAGAAATTTGATGATGTCCTCCTGAGAGTGAGAAAGTATAATTTAATTACTAAAGTCATTAACCCGAAGTCTTCAAAGAGATGAAACATACTAGGTGACTAGACTTTATCTTATTTTCTTTTAGCTCCTAACATAGTTGCAACTTTTGAATGAAACCCTGACTCCTTTAAAAATACACACGAGGCATGTCCAATTCATCATCCAAATTTCCCGCTAGATTTGTCTCCAGACAGGTCACATTCCTAAGGTGTTAATTTAAGCTTTCATTCAACCTACAAGTAGGATGAGTCCATAAAGCAAGACTCTATACAACAGCTAAGCAAATGTGGTCTTAACCCATTGTGGCAAAATCACAACCTTGTCTTAATAGAGATATTATTATAGTTCTTACTCTATTTCTATGATAGTAAGAAATTATTTTAAAAAATCCTCTACATCCCCAGTTGAACCCCGGGGAAGATGTGTATGTTTTTATAATTTTGTTTAGACCTAGCCAAAATCCTTACATTTTGACCCGTTTTCAAGGAGGGGTCTGTGTTTGCAAGGAGACAGATGCTGGACCTGACCAATTTTGCAGAACTCCCTCACTAACTAAGGCCCTCCTTCCATTTCTCAAGACTAGCCCCTACCCCTCAGGAAACATTTAGGACCCGTTGAACACCCCCCGAAGGTTTAGTTTTAGTCTGGGCCACAAAATCTGGATGAACGAGAGAAGGAACCAGGTTTAACCAGGTTTAAATGAAGAAAAAGCATCAATACAAATTCTTAGCTCCAGGCTGGTCTCATGTTTAGTGACAATGTGTCAATTGTCTGGTTAATTCGATCAACGCAAACAGTGCCGGGTGATGGGGGGGTGGGGCGGGGGTATTTCAGGTTCCAGAGATGAATGTAGGAAGGATCTCTGTCATTATGCTTTGCTCTTCCCATCATTTCTTGCCTTAATTCTTTGTTGTGGCCGTTCTGCAGATCATCTCTGTGTAACGGCAAACCTTAGGTCACAGGCAGAATTATGAAAAACTACTAGAAAAGCTCTGCGTTGATGAACAAAACCGGAGAGAGAAATGACGACAAAAAATGGCTGCTTGTCACGAGGCAGTAAAAAACCCATTTCTCACCGGGAATGATTTGCCCTTTGTTCTGATCGCCCGTGGCAGGAGCCCTGAGAGGCACCTCGCCCCACTTTTGGACTTGGTTGTTTTGCGGCTGCAGAACTTGGTTTGGGTACATTTGCTCAGAGATGGATCAAAGGCCTCTTGGCAAAATTAATGAAGCATTGTTGCTCTAAAACATACCTTGCGAGCGAAATACACCTCTCTAAAGAAAATGTAACTTTCCTGAAGAGACAGAAGTTTCCTGCTCAGATGCTTGATGGAAAAGAAACAACACCGAACATCTAACGCAAACAAACAAACAAAAAGGGTTTGAAAAAATATCCACAAGTCTTGAATCGGAATTCCATTCCTATGCGTTAGGGTCAATCAAAGTGTCATTTCAGGGACTGGCTCCACTGCTGAGCTCCCAGCCACCCTAACTTTAGTCCAGTGTGATGTGGACTTCCTGCTCTCGTCTCTGAAATCAAAGAGTTGAGAAGGTTCGAAGAGTTATTTCCTAACTACAGCTTCTCTCTGAGTAGGTGATGTGAGATCTCTGAGGGACCTCCCACCACAGACAGAGGTGACAGGACCGAGTATTTCAAATGACAAGATAATAGGAATTTAAATGAATTAACAGTCACAGTCACCATCTAGAACCAAGGTGCAAACTCAAGCATCTGCTGTGGCCAGAAGTTTCCTGCTCTTGAGAGATGTCCAAATCTCTATTTTTAATGTTTGTTTGTTTGTTTGTTTGTTTGTTTTTGAGAGAGAGAGTGCGAGAGAGAGAGAGATGGAAAGAGGCAGAGAGAGAGGGAGACACAGAATCCCAAGCAGGTTCTGTGCTGTTAGTGCAGAGCTGGACACAGGGCTTGAACCCACAGAACCACGAGATCATGATCTGAGCTGAAATCAAGAGTCAGAAGCTTAACTGACTGAGCCACGCAGGCGCCCCCAAATCTCTATGTTTATAAGAAATCACCTGTAGATACACTGGCTGACTGTTATCCATCATTGTTCTTCTCTTTCCTCTAAGGAAACAACAGCCTACCAAAGGCGGTTTGCTCTGATTAAAACTTTCTTGGCAGGGCCACCTGGGTGGCTCAGTTGGTTAAGCGTCCAACTTCTGCTCAGGTCACGATCTCACAGTTTGCGAGTTTGAGCCCTGCATCAGGCTCTATGCTGACAGCTCGGAGCCTGGAGCCTGCTTTGAATGTGGTATCTCCCCCCCCCTCTCTCTCTCTCTCTCTCTCTCTCTCTCTCTCTCTCACTCTGTCTCAAAAATAAACAAACACTAAAAATAGTTATAAAAAAAACTTTCTTGGAATTCAAGCAGGAGTTTTTACCACTCGATCATTCCGCCTCCTAGGCCAGCGGACCAATGGGGTGAATAGGGGAAGGGGCTTATCCAAACAACAGATACAGACAACATGGAATTATCTAAAGCACATTCCTACTATATTCCTTAACATTCATGGCGGTCAAGTGCAAGGCTGAGAAGCTGGCATTAAGAGTGAAAATCAGTGCATTCTCTCGGAGACCCATCAGACTCCCGCCCTCTTCACCAAAATACGGAGTTGCTGTCTGTTCCTCTTGGCACTTTGCAAGTTAGCTTAGTAGGAAACAGATCTGAACAAGAGGGGTCGTTCTTCGAGCTAGCTCAGAGCGGGGCCACCGCCGTAGACATGGCAAGGGGCACCGAGAACCGAACAAACAGAAGGGGCTTACTTCAAAGACCAGTGTCTCGTTGGTGGGTCCTGGCGCATACAGACGCTCTGGGTGGCTGAAGTCCCGCTGGTATTCGAACACGGTCCCTGCGAAGGAGAGCTCCCCAGGCCAGTCGGTGCTCCAGCGCCCCGTGAGGTAATACTTCTGACCGAGGCTTCTGACTGCAAGGTAACTGGCGGAGGGCTGCAGCTCCTGGACCTCGATGCTCCGGGCCCCCGCCGGCACGGTGACTACAGGATGGTACTCTAAACGGGAAGAACAGAACACTGCTGCTTGCCACACTCCACACTGGGGCTCGTGATGCTCAGAGACGGGGTGATGCCCACTCTTACAGAGCGGGGCCCTGGCATCACGAGCGGACGTTCGTTCCTGCTCTGCGAACGGCCAACGATCGATGACATCACTTTCCCAGGGGAAGGAACGCCAGAGAGAAAGTGTATGATCCTTCCCCAAGCACGTGTGTGTGTGTGTGTGTGTGTGTGGACAGGAGGTACACTCTTCTCCTTTCCAGAACCACCAAGGCCACCAAAAAACGCCTTTTATTTTTCACCTACCTGCAAGAATCTCAGAGCCGCGCGCCTGAGTAGTGATGTTCGGGACACAGGGCTCTGGATTTCATTTTACTCAAGATTCGTTTAGAGAATTGCTTCAAGTGTTCGTGTCACGTTGTGAGTGCAGATCAGGAGTCACATCCTGAATCGTAAGGTTCAAAATGAGACCCTTGTTTAACAAAGGTGTGTAGAACACGGGACGGACTGCCGACGACAAAGGCATCTGTGTGACACATCTCTGGGTCGGAGGTGTTGGTGGAACCCCTCAACCTGAGAAACCACCCATCCTCTGCTGCCCTTGCCAGGTGTCCAAGCCATCGTCCCCTGTATGTCAGGCGAGCTGGTCCATGGCTCGGCCACACCCAGCCTGACTCAAACTTGCTCAGCGGCAAAGCCAGAGCAACGAAACAACAGGCATCTCTTACCATTTGCCTTGTGCTGGTTGAGGTACAGGCCTTTATAAAACTTGCAGGTTGAATTATCCCCTTTACAAACACCGCATGCGTCCAAAACGGCTTTGGAGCCCAGTTCATGATCGCATCCCACCGGCTGTGACAAAAATAAATAAAGTGAGAAAAGGATCGGAAAAGCCGATGGACCAAGAGGTATGTACGTGGGTCCCTGTATTTTTTTCTCTGGAAAATTAGAAAGCTAGGCTAGCTCTAGGGTTAAAAGCAGAGTCTCAGGTTTGACTGGGGGTTCAAATCCTTCCTCTGCCTTTACTGGAGGTGGGACTAGGGAAGTGCTAGAACTCATCGAAAGCTCGCTGAGGCTCTTCATCTGGAAAACTGGAATAAAAAGTCACTGCTGCTACTAATGGCAAGTGAGCTCTGCTGGTGAAACATGACCATGCTGGGCCACCTGCATGAACCCCCGCCTCCCACTCAATCCCCCCAAAGAACCACCCCCTCCACCACACACACACACACACACACACACACACACACACACACACACACAACGGCTCACAATGGAATTAAAAGGAAGACTAACTGGGATGCCTGGGTGGCTCAGTTGGTTAAGCGGCTGACTTCGGCTCAGGTCATGATCTCACAGTGTGTGGGTTTGAGCCCCATGTTGGGCTCTGTGCTGACAGCTCAGAGCCTGGAGCCTGCTTCGGATTCTGTGTCTCCCTGTCTCTCTGCCCCTCCCCTACTCATGCTCTGTCTCTCTCTGTCTCTCAGTAATAAATAAACGCTAAAAAAAAAAAAGTTAAAAGAAAAAGACTAATCGGCAGTAAATAGTAGTGCTATTTCACAACACATCTGTGGGGCTCTAACCACATAACGAATGTACTTAGCAAACATGCTGCAAGTTTACCACTATTATTTATATTCTTATTTAATTTTTGCAACTACTGTGCATAGTAGGGTATGTCATCATCTCCATGGCATACACGTGGGGACAGAGTGAAGAGGAAGGAATTAAGAATGTCCGACGGGGTCCCGCAGAAAGTAAGTGGGGACATTGGAGACAGTCATCAGTTCCGATTTGCCAACACTGCCCTTGTCCCTGTGCTGCCCTTTCTCCAGACACAGAATCTCTGGTACCACTCCTCACGGTACACGTTTGATAGGAGGAAACACAAGCGTGACCACACATCCCAATGCAGAAATGTTCTCTTACTTCACAGATCCCATCGATACAAACGTCGCGTTTGTTTGGGGAGCAGGGAGTTCCGTCTTTCACCTTGCCAGACATTGCAAAAAAAAAATCAAAGTTCTCAGCCTTGCAGTACAGTTTGCATCGATCTGCCTCTAGAAGCAAAGAGATCAGGACAGGACGTGATCAGGAGGACATCATAGAAAAAGGATATGATGACCAAAAGGGTGAATTAAATTTATTTAGAAAGCGATCATGACTGAAATGGGTAATGTTACAGTTTTGTGTGTGGGTGTGGGTGTGTGTGCATAAATCCATGTAAACGTGGCTTTTAAAAACCTGAATCCCATTTACGATTCATGTAAAACTGCTTTAACACACAACAATATTATTTTTCTAATCCTTAGTAAGAGCCACAATACACGTGGTTGGCGGGTTGCATGGCTACCCTTGTTGGTTAGCAAATATTTCAGGCTTTCCAGGACTTAGGGTCTGCTATTGACAATATAAAAATGGAGGAGTGCTTCCGTGTTCCAATAAAACTTTATTTAAAAAAAAAATAGGTCAGATTTGTCCTGCAGGCCATAGTTTGCTAATCTTAAGACATAGTTTGCTTTAGATATTTATTCAGTTAAGAGAAAAAAGTTTAGGCACTTTGGGGAACCAAAATAAAAAGGCATATGGTTCATGTTTATAAAACATACAGAGAATAATCATGTCATAAAAAGGAAGAGGAAACAAACTAAACCTAAAGGCCAAAAAATGTAGCTTTTATTGACCATAAAGTGTCTGAGAAGTTTCTGGTATCACAGGCAGAAAGAAAAAAAAAGTGACTGTATCTCTATAGAGCTCTTGTTATCAGAAAGGAGTTACGCCAATTTCCCAAATACAAATCGTTCTTCTTGGCCAGCAATGCCCGATGACATTTCTCACAGGAGACCGTGCGTGGGCGACACTACACAACAGCCCTGACAACAGCCGCACAACAAACGTGTCAACAGTTTGCAAAGAGCTGTGCTTCACAGAGCCTCTCAGGAACAGAGTCAAAACTTCAGTGTGAAAGAAGTTAGATTTTTATGATCCAAACATGCAGATGTGTGGGTGGACTAGAAGTTTCTCCTTTACCTAGAAATTTCTTTTATTATTTTTAAGTTTATGTATTTTGAGAGAGAGTGAGAGGGTGAGAGACAGTATGCATGCACATGCAAGCAGCGGAGGGGCAGAGATAGAGAGGGAGAGCGAATCCCAAGCAGGCTCCATCCTGTCAGCACAGAGCCCGCTGAGGGGCTCCATCTCACAAACCGTGAGACCTGAGCCAAAACCAAGCCAAAACCAAGAGTTGGATGCTTAACCGACTGAGCCACCCAGACACCCCTAGAAATTTCTTTGAATAGCCTTATTAAATACCTCCTAATTTTTGAATAGGAGATTATGGGTGACGTATCTATACCCTTTCTTTTCTCCATCATGCCCAGGAATTAGCAAGCTCTAGAAAGTTCTGTCCCCCTCCACACAAACTCCTAGGCAAGTTTCTGAACTGGTCTATTGGAAACACAGCAAGGGAAAAAAGTCTCACTATCATAAGACAAAGGCTGCCTGCATTTACTGAGAGTCTTCCCTTGTTCTTCCCAAACTGCTGAATGGTCACGAGACCTTTGAATCATGGTTGGTCTTTCCTGATTCTAAGTAAATATCAGAACGAGAAGAGGGAGAGACAAAAAGTCCTTAAGTTTTCTGTCTCCTATGCTGGGATGTGAGATCTCCAGGCTGGGTTTCTGTTTAACTCAATGTTGGTCCCCCTGCACCTAGCAGAATGGCTCCCCTGCCATAAATGCTCACTAAACATCTGTTGAGTGAATGGCATGCTCTCTCCTTACTAACGCTGCAATTAAATTAGTGAAAAGCTTGGAAACCAAAAAATGTTTTACAGCTTACGTTTATTTGTTTGGGGCCCCTGGGTGGCTCAGTCAGTTAAACATCCAACTCTTGATTTCAGCTCAGGTCATGATCTCACAGTCCGTGAGTTCAATCCCTGCATCAGCCTCCATGCTCTCAGTGTAGAGCCTGTTTGGGGTTCTCAATCTCTCTCAAAATAAATAAATGTACAAAAAATTTATCTGGTTAACTTTCTCCTCATATACTCAACACAGAACCTATGTAAAGGGTGATAACAAAACACATTCCATAAACACTGAATTTGAACGAAAGGTGCACTGTGGGAAAGACTAAGGAATATCCAAGAAGACAAAGCAAAGAACAGAAGGGGAAGTGAAAGCAAGGACAAGAGAGTCTGGGGGAAAGAGCCATCCATGAGAAACAGGGAACTATGGGAGTATGCAACCAAGAGAAGATAAATCTTCAAATGCTGGCCTTGAGAGCACCGGAATGCATTCTACCTAACTGTCCCCGGGAACCTGCGCGCAGAGCCCTTCCTAAGTGACTACTCAGTCCCTGGTAGGACGCGTCCAGTGAAGGAAAGCTTACTCCTCGTAAAGGGGAGATACATCCGTTATGGAGAGTTGATATTTATGTCTTCACTCATTCATCCTGAAAGTCACAAGTATGTGCCGAGTGCTGTTCTCAGAGGCTGGAGACAGAAGCATGCTCAAAACGGACCAAGGCCTCCTCCCACAGAACGTCAACTCTTGTGGGGAGAAACATAATGAGTAAGCGATTATCTACTATAAACTCATGCACAGATAAGAGCTATGAAGAATCCAGCAGGTTAAGGATTCAGAGGATGACATGAAGGAAGGTTATACTAGGCAGGCTGGCATGGGGGGCTTTCCTGGGGAGGCACTTGGTCTAGAAAGTTCTTAGCCCTTGAATTCATCCTGTCCTCTGTAGCGATTTCAAATACATCTAAATCCGCTTCTAGTTATGATCTCTGAATTTTTATAAGTAACTCGTTACTTTTTTGCTTTCCCTTGGCAAGTTTCCAAATTATTCTATCGGAGACTTCTTTTCCAAATGAATGTATTCCCAGCTTTATCACGGAAGGCCAAGAGAAAATGAAATGGCCCTCAGACAAGCCAACTTTGCAAGCGCACGTTTGTTCCATAAAACAAGAAAGAGGTGTACCATTGAGTATAACTTTCAAAACCTGTTTAAAACTCATTAATAAATGCTCTACACATCTCTTAGTGCAATTTAAAGTGCTGGAAATAACCATAAATGCTGAGTTTATGTTTTTAAAAAACGTGTATAGATTGCTCACTGCTTCCTCCTAAGACATAGAGTTCAGAATTTTCATGTCTGTCTCCACCTGTGCTTTTGGACAAACAGTCATGACCCGGGACCATATGAGTGCTCCGGCAATGGGTGGGTTGGTGCCGAGCAAAGTGCCACTTCCCTCTCCTTTGCTGTGTTACGTGTTGTGTGTTGTCTCTAACTCTGCTGGCGTCTCCACTGTAATTGATAACACAGGTTCAATGAACTTTGCCACAGCTATATCCTTCCAGTTCATGCCCCATGAATTGTCACTAAATTCAGTGTTCCCCCACTCTGCACATGTGCCCTGGGGCTTCACAGTTATCTTTTCTCAAGGGAGGATGGCTGAGTTTTGATAAAGCAAGTGAATGGAAATAATACAAAGCAAATTACCAGAACAGTAACACCTTAGTCTGCGGGAGTAAGAGAGCGCATTAAATTTGTGTAATGAAAATAAATGTTTTGATACTTAGGTAAAATAAAAACAATTTCATGTAAAAAGTAAAATACAAGCCATAACTTTAAGTAGTAAGTACTAAGAACTCTCTGAACCAGAACCCAGAATAGAGACAATTTTAAATTCATGGCTGTGTGTGTGTGTGTGTGTATGTGTGTGTGCTTAATACCCTGCAAATAGGCCTTCCCAAGTGTGCAATCATCCAGCATGTCAGTTGCTGAATACGGTGCCTCTATGGGGCATATATGGTTTCACGAGTTTTTGGTCTGGACAATTCATACCAATTTCAATTAACATCCCTGGGAGACTTAACTGCTGACATGTCAAAGGTAAGTTTAGAAACCTAAGTACATTCCAAATACATGAACCCTTTGGCTTGCAGATGTGGGGGGACAAGGGGTGTCTTGTGAAGAAAAAAGTATGGAAAAATAAACAAAACTCATGGAAGTGAATGAAAACCTGGGCCAGGACGGGTCTGGGGAATGATGGACACAGTGAAACTCTTTTGTATAGGCAGCGATTTCGCCTGTGTGTTCATTCACATTACTGTCCACAGAGAGACATACTGGGTGGCGGTTTACAGAGACCAGATTACCTTCCACCTTTGTGTACGGTTTCCACTGGTAGAACCATCCACGGAAAGGTTTGCTGTTATATTCTGCGCACTGCTGGGCTCGGAAATCCAAGCTAGTTTCGTTGCAAGGGTTAATATTGCACAGCTGATACATACGGCTAGAACCTGGACAGAACTTGCCGCCATACTGAGGCCTAAAAATAAAATTAAAGCACTTTAGTACTAGAGCTCACGCTGAGTCACAGCAATAATATAAGGAGGGACAATCGAGATGAACATTATCACACGCTATGCGGTGCATACGGTCTATTACAAGACTGGAAATCATGTGGTATATGACACGGCTTGTCCCTTTTTGTATCCATGGTGGGCACAGCCCATCAGTCAGGGATTTCTCTTTCTTTTCTTTCTTTCCTCAGTATAGGCCTTGGGTAGGCACTACCACTGCTCAGCGACTGAAGCCTCCATGTCAGATAAAACTTATTTGCCCTCTCTGATCCAAGTTTCACATTCTGGCAACTTCCTTAAAGAGTGATGAAGGCATCCTCTTGACACTCATCATCTCGCCTGTGTTAGGGACATTTGTAAATGCACCTAACATGTTCTTATTAACATAGATATGTGTCCGTGCGCTACACTCACGAACACACCCCCACCCCCCACATGACCCCCACAAGAGTCAAAGCTCTTCCGAGGTAGACCTGACCTACTCTCCAGCTCTCCTCCCATTTCTCAGCTTTCTACAGGGTGCCATCCACCTGCTGTCACATAGGAGGTTGGGACAGGGAAGAGAAAGAGCAGAAAGCCTCATTCACCATGTTCTCCAATCCAGCTGTGTCAGTCATTGAGCTTGTGTTCTGATTATTGTCTGACTCGTCTATGTTTTATTCTAGTTGATCCTAAACCGTGAACAAAAATTCCCTTGTTTTCATCTGCATAATCACTTTTTAACTTTGTAGGTGGCCTCCTCCTCTCCTGCCAAGCACAATGGGAAATGGATTTCCAGAGTAGGGAATCCCATTAGAACATAAATAATTATGATCTAATGGCAGGCTCTTTAAGATCTTGGTAAGCAGACTGCAAAAACCAGAAGGCAATATAAAAAAAAAAAAAAAGGAGCATAAACCAAACTGAAAATTACCAAGAATGTCTTAACCAGCTTCTTCCAGGCACAAAGCAATTGCTCCTTCTCATTCCCACCTTTTTGTAGTTTTCTCCCAAGAAAACCCAGCTATGGATCATCTCATACAAAAGCTCAATGCAAACATGTAACATGAAAGAAAGCTCCAGGTTAATAAATTTATGTGATTAAAATTCCTTGTCTCTTTAGGAAGCACAAGAATGCTATAAAACACCCCTGGATTTGCTTCAGCAGATTTTATCCAGCCCTCGTGTAAGCGCATGCTAAAATGGATTCAACAGAAACGGGAAGTGTCACGCCGCCAGAATGAGATTGTTTTGCTCTTTCAGCAACTACTTCAACATTCAGCAGTCATTGTGCTAGATCAAGTCCCTGAAGACTTCTTAAATCATTATCTAAAAAGCACTTGCAAAAACCCTTAAAGTGCCACACGATAGCCTTACTATTCCTGGTCATCTTCACAAGGCATATTTAAAACTTTCTTAGCTTATGACTTCTGAGATTTTTACAAATAACCTTCATTTAGACGACTCAGTTTCAATGAAGTGAAAGAGGACCCTATGTGTTATTCTTCAGCTCAGAAACTGTTCCACAGAAAAGATCTCAAAACGTCTATAGCAATCCCTCATTCCGCAGATGAAGTGAAAAACAGCTGAGAAGGCTCCTCAAACTTGCTGAATGAAGATCACACAGCCAGCAAGAGAGGGAGGGCAGCTAAGCCCCCTACCTTCAACTCCCCAGGATCCATTTCCTGCTCCACTCCACCTGCATTTAACAGAGTTAGGCAATCATGAGGCCAGCATGGAAGAGGAAGACAGTCATGCACCATGGTTAGGAACTTGGCCTTTTACAATGAGGCAGATCTGGGTTTAAATATTCTCTGCCTCTTCCTAGCTCATCTTTAGGTAATTCTGTTTAACCCTCTAACCTGTAAAATGGGGGCACTTGTGATGATTAACGGAGATAATGTTTGTAAAGAATTGGGGGCTGACCAACTATGGAAGCAGCCCCAGTGTGCATCGGTAGATGAATGGATAAAGAAGATGTGGTATGTATATGCAATGGAATACTAGTCAGCCACAAAAAAGAATGAAATCTTGCCATTTGCAATGACATGGATGGAACTAGAGAGTATTATGCTAAGCGAAATGAATCAGTCACAGAAAGACAAATACCGTATGACCTCACTCATATGTGGAATTTGAGAAACAAAACAAACAATCATAACAATCATAGGGGGAAAAGAGAGAGAAAGGCAAACCGAGAACCAGACTCAACTCTAGAGAACAAACTGATGGTTACCAAGGGGGAGGGAGGTGGGAGGATGTGTGAAATGGGGGATAGGGATTCAAGAGTGTGCTTATCATGAATAAAATACAACAAAATGATAAAAAACACAAAGCTAACAAAATGAATGAGACACAATCTTAAAACAAGAAAAAGAATTTAGGATCGAGTCTAGGGCATGGTTAGCACACATGAATCCTAACTATTTTCAAATGCTTTCTGCCTTTCGTGACTGGCAAGAATTTGCACTTTTCCGGGCCATCCTCAAACACAGGTACATTGTTCTGCAGCTGTAAACAGGAGTGTTTGGATAAGTTAACAGAAGATTCTACCATGACATCCCTTGGTGTACTAAGGTTAAAAACAAAAATATAAACAGTCAGAAAACAAATGCCTGGGAACATGATTCTGTCCTTACATCAGACCATTATACAATCTATTCACATTTACTTCTGCATAATATATCATGTCCTGACTACAAATGTTTACGATATTGGCTGGCTCATCAGTGGAATCAGTAGGGGAGCTCTGTTGATAAAGACAGCCAGACAGACTCACTCACTCGTGGGTCCCTCCAGACTTTCTCAGTAAGAATAGAGGATGGGGCAGTGGGTACCTACTGGCTCAGTTGGATGAGTTTCTGACTTCAGCTCCGGTTGTGATCTCACAGAGCCTGCTTGAGATCTCCTGTCCCCTGCCCTCTCTGCCCCTCCCCCTCGCAAAAATAAATAAAACATCAAAAAAAAAAAAGAATATATGATGGGGAAAATCCAGAAATCAGTATTTTTGAAACCACAGTTGGTGATTCTAATAATCACCTGAGCCTGGGAATCACTGGTTGGATAATGGGCCAGAGATTTGATTCAATGATTATTCTAGAACTATGACTCTCTGGTGGCATATTATTTGCTGTCAAATAGTCTTGCATTTTAGGAAAGTTCTAGAAGACTTCGGCATGTTTAATTTTCACTACTCTAAATTTTGCTATTTTCTTGAACAGACTTTATAGAAAGTCCACGAGGTTCTTTTTGAGTATAATAATTGGATAGTCAGAGAATCAGGAAAAAAATGTCAAGGGATTAAAACTGTGGGCTCTTGGTCTGATTCTATCAGTACCAGCTTGGTGACCCGGGAAAAGATGGCTGCCCTGGCACCCTCCATCTCTTCTGGTTACTCGTTTCTCAAATAACTGGATTAGACAACAGGTCACAGCTCATGAATCTGTTCTAGTGGGATGGAGAAATGTTTGGAGAAGGTTCCTGAGGCATTGTAGGGCTTGGTCCCTGCCCCAGGCACGGGAAAGAGAAGAAGGGCCATGTGTGTGTGGCACCGGCCATTCCAGAACCAGATAACCTTTAAACACTTGTGGAGCTGAAAAGTTGGATAAATCTGTGAATCAGCCAGGAATAATTCATTCTTATGAAACAAAGTAAGTTCTGGAAAAACCATCATTAAGTGAAATAAAAGCTCCTACCGCTTCTCACAGGAGAAAATGAAATTGCTTAGGCTGAGGGATGGGAACAGACCAAATGTATAATAAACTAAAGCAAAGGTGAAATCAGTAATTTAAAATGGAGGGGAACCCCCCCCCACCCCAGTTTTACTACAACAAGTGAAATGAGAACAGAGAACAACTAATTCAATTGCCTTGGGACAGCTGCTCTTGTACTTATTTGTGACTCATGATTAAAGTAAACAGTATCCTGAGGAGCCTTAATCTTGTTTAAAATGATAAAACACCACCAAATGGAGCTACATTAGTGATTCTTTTATTAGGCATTTCTAAAATTACAATATGATATTTCCATGAACAATGCGCTATTATAATGAGAGTTCTCAATCCCACAGATATGAGAGAGGTTTTAATTTAAACCTCAGGGGTGTCATTCGTGCATTTTACCAGCAGAGCTATTAAATTAGGTAATCTATTTCTTTCTTGGGAAAATACCGAGGCTGTAAAATGTTGTGATGTATGAAAACCAGATCCATGAAATACGCTGAAAAAATGAAAAGCAATAGAATGATTTTAAGAATTCTATCCAAGATATGGGCTACATTCAAAGTACGAGGAGGGTGGTTTTAATAATCTGGTATAAGCTGTAAATGCATCACAAGCCTGTCCACCATCACACCTAGTTACCAGGTCTTAAATAAGCCAGCGAGTTTCAAATGGGGATGGCTTTGCCCCCTACGGACATTTGCCCCCTCTAGTCCTTGGAGACAGTTTTGGTTATCACAGGGTTGTTGGGGAGGGGGCGTCATGCTACTGACATCTGGTGGGTAGAGGCCAGGGCAGGACGCCCAATAGCCTGCTGAGTACTGGATTTTCCAGTCTAAAATGTCAATAGCGCTGAAGTTGAAAAAATCCTGTATTTGCCGCTATCCCAAAGAGCGTCTAGCAAACCATGGTCAAGATGTCTTCTGACCCTCTCTTATATTTTGGAAGAAACTGGCCTCTTGATCTAGTGCAGACTAACTCAGATGAAATACCAGGTCTCTTTGAAGTTTCCCTTTTGCTCCAGTTTCATTATTTATTTTAATTCTCAACCTACCAAACAGTTACATGATGCTTATAACGTGCCAGGCCCTTGGTAAAAGCGCTTTACAAATATTAGCTCAGCTGACGTAGACCCTCTCGTTTTCCCATTTTTACCAAGGAGGAATCTAGAGCAGGGACAGTAAGCTGTCTGTGGCCACACAGCTGGAAAGACCCAGGGCCTGGAGGTGAACCTAGGGTCCTGCGATTAGGAGCCTGTGTTCTTGACCTTCATGCTATGCCACCAATCAAACTGTGCTGTAAAGTGAAAGCTCCATTTTCCAAGGACCCATCACATTCTTCTCTCTCTACCACATTCTCAAAATTCAATTTCACCAGTAAGGTCTCTCTCCCCCTGTCCCCCTTGCTTTTGAGGACTCACCCTCTGCTACCCTGTACTCCTGATGAATTTATGATGAAGGCGGTAAAAGCCACACGGACCCCAGATCTTTTTGCTGGATGCCCACTGGATGCTCCCCAGTATGGCAGGCATTCTACAGACCCAGTTCTAATCCCCCCCACCCCCAACATTCAGAGGTAGATAGTATTACCTCCATCTTATACACAAGCCCAAGCTCAGAGTTCAAGTGAACTTCCCAAAGTCACACAGTTAATAAGCAGCAGACCCAGAATTTGCAGTCTGAGCTCTCGCTCTCAAACCCGGGCTCTCTCTACATCACTGCGCCAATCAGGAAATGGACATCTCACATGTGTTTCACATGGGAACTAGAGCAGATAAAAGGAACACAAAACCGCCTTCATTTTCAGAGAACACAGACGGTGGTTCAGAATCCCAGTGAGAGTGCTCACCGGGGACCACGGACCAGACCAAGCTCAGTCCGCAGCCGTTGTGATCAGTCCTCACGGGGCTCTAAGAAAATGGAATTTGTTGTCAATATCTTAACAATTGGGGAATTTCACACACTTTTTTTTTTTTTTTTGGACTTCTGGTTTCTCTTGAAAAGTCAGGCAGATCTGTCAACACGTGTTGATGTACATTCCTGCAAGGCAAAAATCAGCATACTTTTCCCAGTTCATCAGTTTGAGACACACACACATTCCGCTGGCCAAGCTTCTCTGGTCTGCATCACAGCATTTGATCGTGTGAGCGTGTGCTCAGCTCAGACTATTGAGCTGAGTCTCTGATCGTCATATTCTCACACAGAGTAACTCCTTTGTTGTTGTTAAGTTTCTGACCACTTTACCCGCCCCCCCACTCTGCCCGGTGCACAGAGCCTTAAATACAAACAGTAAAAGCCTAGTTGATTGCTATTAACCAGAGGGAAGAAAACACTTTCAAATAGTATGTGAGCAAAACAAAACAAAAACACTACATTCTTGCCTTACAAATACTGACTTTCTGTGGCGGCCTTACTTGGGGTTATTGCAGTGTCTCTCTTGATACTTGACTCCGCCGCCACAAGTTCGAGAACACTCTGACCACTTGGACCAGGCGGACCACTGGCCATGGACCGGCCGCGGCCCGTGATCCCCAAACTTTACGCACTGGCCTTGCCGACACCACTGTGAAAAGAGAGTGTGACATGTTTCCGGTCAGAATCCACCTGGGAAAGGCGAGGAGGTGTAGACGCTTGGTCATGAACAGGAAAAACAAGTATGTGGGCAAAGGGGAGCACACAGGACACCTCGACAGCATTTCTTTGCCGGCCACGCTTCATGAACACACAGTCGCTCTGCATTTACTGCATGCGTTTTGAAAGACTGACATCTAGCGAAGAGGCATCTGTCACCAGCAGGCCGAGTAGTACATGCTTTGTGAGCTGTCGAGGTGACATGTTCAGATAAGATTCCACCCAACGGCCAAGGGAGTGGGCGCAGGCCAATGACAAGGGTGCCTCCCCCGACCTTTAGACACAAGGCTGCTTAAAGAACAACGCGGATCATTCACTCAAGGAGAGCTGGTTTTTTTAGGTACTAACACAGAATTTATCATTCTGATTACGCATCATAAAAACAGACCTTTTTGTTTATCCCAAGCCATCCCTACAGAGCACCTCTTATGAAGCAGACTAGCTCTCCGTCCATGCAAATTGTGCTTTTAGATAACACCCTTTGACCTTATGGCTGTATGAAAGGTCCCTCCTCCAGACCCTCTGATGACTTTGAACTCTCTGAGTGTCTTTTATGAATTAGCTCTGGGTCTTTGATTTGCCAACGCTCTGATCAAGCCAGGGCGAGAACTGTTTTCTGCGCTAACCTTTCCATTTATTTTCCTTTGTGATACATTCCAGGCTCTGCTGGTCATCTCTGTCCTTGGGGGTTGCTTTAACCTCTGGTAGTGGTTTTATGCCTGTGGTGCTTTTATTATGAGCAAGTTCTGCATGACTTAGTGTAACTGCACACTTTCCTGAAAGCCCCTGCAGTGAGATCCAGCGGGTTGAGGTTTGGACCACGCCAGGTTCTGCCGAAGAGTGAGGGTTCAGTTGCAGAATTATGGAGAAGTTGTTTGACTTTCCAATCTTCACTTTTCCCCTGTGATACATTTGGCTTCTTGGCTGTTTATTGTGTTGCTAGCGCACTTTGCCTGGGTCAAGATATTGCTTCCTTTCTTCAATTCTTGCTGCGCGCTGATTAATTCCTGTGTTTTTAATTTGTCTTTCCCCCGGATTAATTGCCATTTCACAGCCTGCATGAAATCATAGAACACTGCTGAGAGCTTTCAGGGGGAAAGCAATTGGTCAGTAGAGGACTGTGTCTACTGTAAGCAGGAATCAGAATCTTCCCTCCCAGGAATCCCCCCTGGGCCGGGACTGAGACAAAATAACAACAGCCAACAACAACAAGACAAGCAGCTCCAGAAGAGAAGGTGCTTCTAGGTGCCAGAAATGGTGCAGGAACGGGGAGAGAAGGACTTCCCGTGCAGGATCTAACATAATCCTCCCTAAGTGCCAAGGAGCTAATAACTATTTCTGGATGAGAGAAACGTAGCAACGAATACGTTTAATATTCGAATTAACAAGATATGAGACTCGTAGAGAGAGAGAGAGACTACGTAGAGAAACGTAGCAATGAATACGTTTAATATTCTAATTAATAACGAATACGAGAAAATAACACCAGCCAACAACAACAAGAGAAGCAGCTCCAGAAGAGAAGGTGCTTCTAGGTGCCAGAAATGGTGCAGGAACGGGGAGAGAAGGACTTCCTGTGCAGGATCTAACATAATCCTCCCTAAGTGCCACGGAGCTAATAACTATTTCTGGATGAGAGAAACGTAGCAACGAAAATACGAACACAGCTACCCAGGCGGCCGCACCATGGAGAATGAGACTCCATTTAAACTCAGGATACGGATACTTCTCGCCTCAGAGGCAAACGGTCCACCAGTATATCTTAACCCTGAACCCTGATTTCTTTTCTTAAAGAAATATGGTTTTAAGATCCATTCCAAGCCTTCAATTAATTTAACTTTATTTCACTATTTATCCTAGTATTGTCTTAGGTTGCTAACAGATTGTTTCCTTTGGCTTTTTCATTCTGTATAGAAATCAGGGATAAATACATGAACACACACACACGCACACACACCCTCTTCAGATCTAATTGCAGAGGCTTTTAGCAGAGTGTGCAGTTAAGCTAAGTCATGCAGAGCTTGCTCATAAGATACCATATGCACACACACATATGAACATATGCATGCATAATCCACATACATGTATAAAATTCTACATATAAAATTTAACTAGCTAGCTATATAGATATACTGATATGCACTTCTTCTAACTTCAAATTGAATGGCCAGAACTGGGCAGACACCTTTCATGACAGACACCGAGCACAGGCCTTTCTTTCCTTGCACTCAGAACTAGATAAACGTATGTGGCTTTTCAGATCCTCACACATTTACTGAAGATTCATGGTACAAATCTCACCAAATGGCCAGGGACCAGAGAGGGATGGAGAAGGATTCAGCTGGGTTCCAGTTATAAAGGAACAAGTGAACAAAACATGGAGTAGCTGTTACTCTGTAGGACACTTGAGGTAAAGCGTAGGACACTTGAGGTAAAGCATAAGACACAGTCCTGGCCTCGTGGAGTTTACAGTCTGGTGGAGAGTCAGTTTCATCCCCTGGTGGAGGAAGAGTACCACGCACATGGATGCAGCAGTAATCAGAGTGACGTGATGATGGATGGAGCTCATCGAAACGCTTTCTGCGGTGGAAGCCCTCATAGTCAAGGGCGTTCCAACCCCCGGGACTGAGAACTGCAGTCTGGTCTAAAATAATGATGGGGGGGGGGGGGCATTAGGACATCTGTTTCCTAACTTCTGGCTCAATTGGTCTCAGGTGACAGTAACTAAAATCTAATCCAGGGGTATTTTCATACGCATGGAACTAGATCCCTGGTGTATTTATGTAATAAAAACCTTAGGGGCACTTGGGTGGCTCAGTTGGTTGAGCGTCCGACTTCGGCTCAGGCCATGATCTTGCAGTTCATGAGTTCAAGCCCTGTGTCGGGCTCTGTGCTGACAGCTCAGAGCCTGCAGCCTGCTTCAGATTCTGTCTCCCCCGCCTCTCTCTGCCCCTTCCCCGCTTGTGTTCTGTCTCTCTCACTCTCAAAACTAAACATTAAAAAATTTTTTTAAAAAATCTAAGACCCATGCCATTTGACACTTACTTTCTTATAGCCATCTTTTCTTGCACATCCCTCTTACATTTAATGCTATTGCCTTCATAATCAAAATATACCCACTAATCCTTGAGGTCAAAGCCCTAAATTTTGATGCTTTAAAAAATAAGAATGACTTCAGCAGTACTTATATGTTCAACTAATTAGTTCACTGATTTGCCTCATCACACCTAATACACTCTATGCACATTTTCAATGAGAATCCTTATTGGAGTTTTCTAAGATGGGTACCTTTGATGAAAAGTTGCATATAATGTCTCCATTTTTTAAATGTTTATTTCCTTTAAACTCATAGAGTTAAAAACAATGCATATCTTCTAAAAGATGCTGAATGACTTCATATCAGAAAGCATTCTCTGAGCATTCATTAATTTTCGTGTGCCTGTATCTTTGCCTTCATTGTCAATCGCTCGCTGAAAGTCTCTCCCATCCAACTGAGGAACTTCCATTCAAATCCCAGCATCCATCTTGGGGTACCCACTCACTGGACTTCATTCTGAGTGCACCCCTAATTCTGAGCATGGACAGTAACTAGGTGCTTAAAGAAGGTGTGTTTCAAAAGATGGTCAGAGCTATTGGCTTCTGCACAGGTCTCCGACTAGACTGAGTTCTTGAAGACATAAAACTGAATTGTATTCATCTCTGGATCCCCAGAGCCTCCCGTCTCTGATATATAGTAGTCAATAATTATTGTGCAACTGAATTCACTTTAAATGACCGAGTCTTCTATACAGGCTCATGCTGCCTCGAGAGAGGCCAAAAGCAGGATCAAAGAACGTGGAGCATCTCCATGCTCCCCTCGTTCATAGCTTCTTGGTTGTCATCTTTCAAAGAAATGTCCCAAATCTGGACCATTTACTGCTACGTCAAGTGTACCTCTCCCTCTAGACATTAGTAGGAAAGGAGGGAAAAAACCAGAAACATATGAACGTTCTTCATTCAAGACACAGAAATCTCCCATAATCTACCACACTGGAGACGATTCTTTAGGTTGATGGTACTTGCTGGCTCAAGGCTTTCTGGTACAGCCGAGACAGAGCTGCGGCCTTTGCTTTGTTAGGAATCCCTCTAAGTGATGGGACTCCACTGAGCATGTCAGAAGCTCAGTGACAGGTCCTGGGAATGAGCAGCAGAGGCCTTGTATCGAGGCGAAGTCCTTCTTTGGCTACTGGCAAAGTCTGCTCTTTGAAGCTTTCCTATACTGAATCAAGTTTAAAAGGCAAACAGTATACAATGAAATCTACCAGCTCGCTGAAATAGAAATATTTCACCTAAAAATGGAAACCAAAAGCAAAAAGAAAAGTCACCCTAAACACCTGAGCCAACTGGGTTACATTAGCACTGAGTTTTTTATAATAACTGCTTAAATAATGCTGATTAATTTAAAGAGAAGTCAGAAAATGTATGCAGCAGCCAAGGTATTTCATTCTGAGGTTACAGTACAAATAATTTGTACAATGGTTTGTTTCTACGTGTTATCATGTTTCCAGAACTAAAAACTAACAAGTATGCAGTTTACCATACTCAAGCCACAAACGGTCCCTTCCGCCGCGGGCATGAACTTGGTCTCACACCTGTGACCCACTCGGTGGCACCAAAGGGACTTGCAAATGTCCTGAAAGGAAAGGAGAAGCTGGTAAGGGTGTTGATACAATAAAAATGAAAATATCCAAAGCTTTCTGTACACAATATTATATTTTGAGGCAGCTGGAATGGGATGTTATCCAAGAAACAGAAGCAAGTGACATCGGTAGCGGCAAGGTAACCAGTAGTATGTTGTAGCGAATGTATAAGCAAGAAGTTTCTACACTGCCAACATGTGTGTTTAGTAATGACGGGGAGGTAATAATAGTTCATTTAGGGACCATCTGGCTTGACATCAAGAGACCTGGTTTGTAATAACAACCACCACCACCACTAGTGAAACACAAGAAGCCAAGACTGGAATCAAGCACATCGGATTCAGATCCTTGCCCGATAATCCGAGGTTCCATGCTCTAGGGATGTGTTATAGAAGTGTCCTGAAGTGTGTTTTTCTCAACTGTGAAGACGGTGATCCAAGTATCTCTTGCCCCATAGGGTCGTTCTCAAGGGTAAATGTTGTAAATGATCGTCATCATCACCTTCCTCATCTTTATAGTAATTTTCAAGCAGTTCAATAATTCTCACACTAGACGATGAAATAGCTTTAACTCTCATGCTAGAGCGTGGCAGGAAGAACACCCCCCCCCCAAATGACCACATTCCTACCACTGGTACCTATGACTGTGTGTATTTACGTAGCAAAGGAGAATTAAAGGTACAGATGCAGTTAGGGTTGTAGTTGACCTTGAGATGGGGACACTATCTTACATTTTCAAGATGGGCCCAAGATAACCCAAGGACCCTTAAATACGGCAGAGGGAGATAGAAGAGAGCCAGAGAGAGGACAGTGTGAGGAGGGCTAAAGGTGGGTGTGGCTGTTTTGAAAGTGGAGGATGAGGCCGCTGAGCCAAGGAATGCAGGAGGCTTCTAGAAGCTGGAGAAGGCAAGAAAATGGCTTCTCTTCTAGAGCTTTCGGGAGGGACACAAGCCTGCCAACACTTGATTTTAGCCCAGTGAAACTTATTTCATGTGTCTACCTCCAGAACTGTAAGAAAATAAATGTGTGTTGTTTTCAGTCACTAAGTTCATGGAAAGTTATTAGAGCAGCCATAGGAAACTAATACTAACACCATTTAGTGGTGCTCACTAAACTAATTCTCCACATAAACTAATTTAGAGGAGGGAACTGAGTGAGCTATTGACATTTCAAAGCCGCCAAGTCACACAGCTGGTAAGTGGCAAAGGGTGGACTCACACTGGCCTGATTCCAGCCAGAGTCCTTGACCACTGCTCTGGACTTGGATTTGCCATTAATGGCAGTTGGAAGGCTCTCAACTTCTCTGGGCCTCAGTAACCTATCTAGGAAATAAGGCAACCGAACCAGATTCCTTCCAGCTCACACAGCTAAAGTTGCTCTTCAGAATTATGTCATTCATAGATTGTCAAAATAATGAAATGTCAAAATGATTCCATTTTGTTTGCCACATTCTATTTACTAGGATAGAAGTGTGAATGCATACAATTTGGGGGAAAACAGGAACCACCAGGGAGGAAACAGAACGACTTTTGTGCTCACTTGCTATAACCCTGAAAAGTCCATTAACCGGGAACCCAATTTCCCCAAGTTCATACAGATTTCATGGTTAGAAAATATGGCAAGAACATGCTTAGGCATTATTTCACACACAAAATAAGTTTTCCACAGAACCAAGGAAAGAAAATGTAGGGAAACCAGAGATAAGTGCAGTGAGCCTAACATTGTGGACCAAAATAATCCTTCCCCCCCAAAAGAGAAGGGAAGGGTGTTCAGGACTCCGCTTGGAAACACCACCACCAGCAGCCCCATGCACGTGCCACACGTACCATTTTCAAACCTCAAGACAGCTTGTAAGGCACAATATGTCAATGTTTCCCATAGAAAAGGACCTGCCGCTGACATTAGTAGAAAGCATACGGCAGCCTTCCAACGGGTGAATCAGCTTCATCATCTCTGTGAGCCCTTACATGTGTCACTCCGGGCCTGAGGGAACAACTTAATGTGGAAAAAGAGTTTGTATCAAAATGGAGAAATAGGAGGTAACCATTGAAACAAAGCCATGGTTAGAGAGGCTTTCAGAATTAAACCATTTTCCTCCTTACAGCCAGCGGGAAGCCATAGTCCGCACCCCTGGCCTCTGTGGCCGGGGCCAAAATGACCTTGGGACAGAGCGAAGCAAAGGAGACCCAGATTCCACAGCCAATGCCAAGCCACAGGGCTAAGGGAAAGGGCAGCTGGAGAAGACCAGGAAAATAAGGCAAAACACAAAAACACAGGATTCCAGGGTGAAATCAGACAGGCCATATGAACATGTTATTTCTTTTGTGGTAAAGTACATAAGTCAAACGTAATTATAGCCAACTACATGCTTTGATGACCTTGAGAACCCTCTGCGAAAGCTCCCCTTCAAAGCAAACAGAAATGGGAGTTTGCACTCTTCTTGCTCTTCCTTCTCCCCCCCCCACCCCTGCATGTTCAACTAACTTTCCCTTATCTGTAATTCCCTAGACTTAAGTCATAATTTAAGGGAGAAAGAATTAACCACGGAGACTCCAAGGTCTCATGTTGCCTGGATGTGATTTTTAAGGAGAGTCTCAATACTATACATTCCTCTGTCCTGTCGTTGTTGACCATGTTGTCCCACTGTACTCTAAAGATTCTGAAAGCCGCCCCCTTCAAGCGAAACCTGTTGTGCTAAAAATATTCGTGATCTTTGTAAATCAAATTTCACAAAGCACATAACACCTCCAAAACAGAATTCCCCCTCTGTCCCCCCAAACCTGAGCCATGTTCAGCCTCTTCCAGCTCACATTATAACGCCTCCATATTTCTGATTACTCAAGCCCAAAGTCCTGGAGTCCTCCTTGACTCTTCTTTTTCTCCCAGATAAGTCAGCCACTCCTGCTTTCTTGAGGAGGGATGAGAAGGGGAGAGAGGCAAAATCCTCCACTTTATGGAAATGGGAGTGCTAAAGAAATGTTATTTTTGATTACCACTGTAAGTCCAGTAAATGATTCCTGGGTATCGGCCAACATGGCGGGGGACACGTGAGGCCCTGCAGATACTGTCCATCCACTGAGGCAAGAGACCTACCTGGTCAGTTATAATAAAGTATCATAAGTTTATGATGGTGACATAAAGGGTGTAGATGGAGGCCGGGGGAAAGGAATGTTTCAATCTCCTTGGGGGAAAATAGGAGGTAACGCTTACAACGAATCTTTGACAACAGTAAAAGATGGTTAGGTATTTGTCACATGGGTGGCCATGCAGAGTGCTAGGGTGGGAGACATGCATATATACAAAGACTTCTAGACATGAAAGCAGGAATCGCTTGAAAAAATACAATGACATCAACAGAGTTGGAACATAAGTCCACGGAGGAAGTTAATAAAATTTGAAATCTGATGTAGTAAATTTACTAGATTACAGAGTACGTACAATTTACTCATTACATTTAGATGTAAATACTAGCAAGTTTCTCTTTATTTTCCATTCTTTCATCCCAATGTCGAATTCTTTTTTTACATAATAATTTTTTAAATTGAAGTGTAATGGGCGTGTAACACTATAGGTATTAGTTGTAGGTGTACAACATAACGATTCGATATTTGTACATATTATAAAAGATCGCTATGATGTCTATCTGTCCCTATATATTTTTACAATTTTATTTTCTTGTGATGAGGACTGTCAAGATCTACCCTCTGGGTAACTTTCATATATGCAATATAGTATTCACTATAGTCCACCATGACGTACATTGAATCTCCAGGACTTACTCTCTAGAACTTTGTACCTTTTGACGACCTTTGCACATCACAATTGTCAGATTCTTTTTTTTTTAATCTTTTTTTTTTTTTTACATTTATTTATTTTTGAGAGACAGCCCGAGACAGAGCGTGAACCGCAGAGGGGCAGAGAGAGAAAGAGACACAGAATCTGAAGCAGGCTCCAGGCTCTGAGCTCTCAGCACAGAGCCCGATGAGGGGCTCAAACCCACAAACCGTGAGATCATGACCTGAGCTGAAGTCGGATGCTCAACTGACTGAGCCACCCAGGCACCCCATGTCAGATTCTTGAAAGAAGAAATACATGCACATCCTACACGCCCATACTTGACATGTCTCTTCTTTCAAAGGAAATGTTATCTGAGGTGATGAGCCTGAAAATATTCACCAGAATTCCAATACCTTCCCCATCATTTCTATTCTGCTCCAAACCCTCTCAGCGCATCTGTAAATGAACATTAACGGACCCTCTGCTATGTGACAGTGACCGCTGGCTGCTGAGATACAGAGTACAGGTTGTTCAGGTTCCTAACCTAGTAAAATAAGCCACACTGGAAGTGCTGACCGGAGTCTCTTCCAGAGCCTTCTGGAAGACTTCAGAGACTTCCAGAGTATTCTGGCGGACGGCACCAGCTGTCAGTCAGCAGCTAATATGTGTTTAGTAACCAGAGGCTTGTTCGCCCCAGTTGCTGTGGAGGTGACCCTCCTTTATGTCTGTCCAAATAATGTGGACCCATCAGCCAAATTGACCAACTCATTTTCCTGAACACTTTCAAAAGGAACAGAGATCAAGCTTGACGGGCTGAAGACACAGACAACTGGTAGTTGGGAGGGAGGGAAGATGAGACATGGGTGACAGACAGAAAGCCAGCTCCAGGCTTGGACAAGGAAGCCAAGAGAACCCGGATTAGCTGTAGGAAGAGAGGCACTCACACAACTATCAGGGAAGAACAGCTCCTATCCTCACCTTACAGATGTGGACAGAAAGGCTGAGGGAGGCTAAGCATTTTGACCCTGGCTCTAGGACGTGGTGGAACACGGTTTTAAACTCTCAGGTCCACCTAACTCCTAAAGCCAGAAGGTGTGTGCATTCGCGTGTGTGTGTGTGTGTGTGTGTGTGTGTGTGTGTGTAAAATTGAAGGCTGCCTAAGTCAGCAGTTCTCAACCTTGAGCAAGCATTAGAGTCATGTGGAGCCCCTGCTCAGGCACAGATTGCCAGGTCCGACCCCCAAACTTTCGTATGCTTCAGGACTGGAATGAGACCTGAACATCTGCATTTCTAACAAGTTCCAGGGGATGCTGATAATTGCACGGGTGGTTCCAAAGACACTTGAGAATGTGTGTGTGTGCGCGCTTCTAAGTCATGCAAAACTGCCTTTCAAGGGGGCATAAAGGTTTTTTAAAAGGCAGTGAGAAGAATAGCTCTGAAAGGGAAAGCAATGACAGGACCTTAAAGACCCTCAAAACAAAATGCCATTCTTCTCCTGTGCTGCAGACAAGGGTCTGAACTGTTCAGCCCAGCAGGATGAATGGGACATTTGCTTGTTCTGGAAGCCCCTCCCACTTAGGGCAGGCAGGAACTATGTGTGATTCTCAGAGGTAAGGCCCTGGTTCAAGTTACAAGCAGGTATTTGCCCCCTAGGCTGTGGGGGAAAAGCAGTCAGCATTCAGGAACAGTCTTACCTCCTGGTCTTCCCAAATCTCTCTCTTAAGCAAATCTCCACCCCCTGGGCATTCCCAGCTCTGTGCCTTCCTCATTCTTTTTAAACAATATGTTTAAATGTTTATTTATTAAGAGAGAGAGAAACAGCGATCGAGTAGGGGAGGGGCAGTGAGAGACACTGACACAGAATTCCAAGCAGGTTCTGCGCCATCAGTGAGGAGCCCAGCACAGGACTCAAACCCACTAACCATGAGATCATGCCCTGAGCCGTAATCAAGAGTCAGACACTTAACTGACTGAGCCCCTTTGTCCTCATTCTATTCAGACCTTTAGTCTGCAGTTTCCATTTCCCTTTGTTCTGCTACCCCAGGAAGACCATCACACTGAGGTGCTCTCCATCTCAAAAATATGGTACGGTTCCAGAAAAATACCTGTAACTGAAGAATGGCTGTTTAAGCCCTGTACACTGTCTGACACAGAACAGGCACCCCACAAATGTTTGCTGAATGTAGGCTCCTGAAGGAATGGGGGTAGTCATTTTTCAAACTTCCTTTATATTTCCAAAGAAAATCAAACTCGTTACCAATTGTGCATTTGCTGCATAGTAAGCGCTTCATAAATGTGTGATTAATGAATGGCTAAGCTAGTGAAACTTTTAAGAATGAAGTGAGTGAACAGGAGACAGACAAACTTTGTCAAGAGAGTGAACATCTATCAACTCCTGCCAAACACATCAATTTCACAGGCAGTTAGAGACAGTTGTAAATTTATTAATGTGCACATGATACAGCAGCATTTGCCAAAGGAAGCCCCAGGTACCACGGAGGATACACCAAAAAAATTGTGGACGGTGGGTGGATAAACTTTTCTCACAGTTACACATTTAAGGAGCATTAGAAAAATATGTAATCTCATATCAAACCTGTGATTCGGTGCTTATGTTTTTAGGACTGGACTTACAGATGTGGACGTGAGTTGATTTATTAGAAGAGCGACATGTGCATCATACTAAAGAGACACAGCACAACAGATGAAGGTGATTATTGATGACTGAATGTTGATGTTAATGACTGAAGCTTAGGAAACACTGATATTAACTGGAGAGAAGGAAGGGTAACATCAGTGTGACTGGTATGTTTTGTTTAAAAGTTCTAAGGATTGGGGCAAATGAAATACACATCCCTGAGCTCCATGTAAAAAAAAAAAAAGGTAAAAAGATAATTCTCATTTCAAAAGGCCTTTGTGAAGACTGAGGAAAAGTAACATAGGTCTCAAAGTAGAAGCTCACGTGGCAACTGGTGGAGGTGATGGTAGTGGTAATGGAAGAGGGATGCTAGCAACAATGACGCTGCCGGTGGTGGTGATGGTGGTGGTGATGGTGATGGTGGTGGTGACGGTGATGGTGGTGATGATGGTTGTAGTGATGGTGGTGGTGAACGTGGTAGTGGTGGTGATGGTGGTGATGAAGGTGGTAGTGGTGGTGATGGTAGTGATGGTGGCTGCAGAAGAGGGAGAAGAAGAGAGGAGGGGTGGAAAGTGGGGAGAATAGGAAGAGAGCAGGGTAAAGGAGCTACAAATCTTTGTCACTTTCCCGTTTCCAGATACCTAGGATTTCCATGCTTCTCTTTATTTTTTTTAAACAATTTTTAAGTTTATTTATTTATTTTGAGAGACAGTCACCGTGGGGAAATAGGTTCTACTTACATAAATGGGTTAGAAAAAAGCTTAGGGCAGAGAGCTGCCACCACACGGCAAAAATGCCTGAGGTTAGCTAGCAAGATATTGTAATGGGATCATGAGTGACTTGTTCTATCACCTGCAGGAAATTACTTTCCATCTGGTGCCAATGTACCTTGATCACAAACTCCACTTCCCCCCAGACCCTTTGCTCCTTACAGAAGTTAATGATTACTGTCTGATTGTTTTCTCCACATTCACATATGTAAGATCTTGTTTTCTTCTTGTTCACCATGAGGGTAGTATTGTGTGAGCTCAATAAATATGGAGATGAAACCCCTGTCTCCTCCCAGACATTAGCCTCTCTCGTATTCAGTTCTGCATCTGCTCTCTTGCTGGACAAGAGAGAACTTCAGATGCATAGTCTGTTACAAGTAAGTGTGAGCCGGCGAGGGGAGAGAGAGAATCAGAAGTAGGCTCCATGCACTTCCAGTGTGGAGCCCTATGTGGGGCTCCATCTCATGAAGCATGAGATCATGACCTGAGCTGAAATCAAGAGTCCGCAGCTTAACCGACTGAGCCACTCAGGCGCCCCTCCACGCTTCTCTTTGGATACTAGGGAAGAAAACCTTAAAACTGATTCTACTTTGTATTGATGTTGAGATTGTCAGCGACAGAGTTCCTGACCAACTGTTCCAATGCATCTCCCATTTCGACATCTGAGACTTTTGTTTTTCCCATCTGTGTTTCTCACAATATTGAAGGGAAGACCTGACACACAAAAAAGTTGGTTGCTAATGGTAATTTTCATATTCCATAAAGGCATATGTATATATTTTGGGGTGGTGATGATTTTAAGTGTATCACATTAAAAGGGACTATGAACACAACAATAAGAAACAGAATGATGAGAGGTAGGTAGACGCGATTGTACCCAGATTTATACTTGTGATAAAATCCTCATCTGCACAGGAGTAATTTTCTACCCAGGATGCAGTCAGAAGGTATTTAAACCAGGCATGGTCTATGGGGGATAAGCCTGGATAATTCATTGACAGTAAAATTGCCACTTAATTATCATGCCAAGCAGCTGACATTTTAGAGATAACCCAGACTCTAACCCCTGGCCTTGCAAACCAAATGTTTATACTTCTGGTAGGGACACAGACACAATGCAGAATCTTAATGTAAGTTTGAAATCACAAGCAAACATACCTTCACAAAACCAAGGCTACATAACTTGGCTTTTGCTCCAAACTGCCACTTGCACTGTGTGTCGGCATCATAAATCTGTCCTGGGAGTTTGTCTGGATATTTATACTGTCCTGTTTGCTTGGGCTCATCCACCAGACACCCAGCCTGAGGTGTGCTGCCGTGAAGAAACATCCATGTTACACTCCTGTGTTTCTCCGGGATCTTTCCACATAAAACAATCCACCTCTCAATGCATTCATGAAAAGAAAAATGTAACACGGCTAAAGATATGGGTCATACTTAAAGTTGAAATGTATATTTTTTTCCAGAGTGTGAGTCCTGTCCTGCCTAAGAAGATGGAATTTACACAGCTACGGAAGGTTTTACCTGGTATGGGAATTATAGCTGTCCGAGTGATTTGATTTGCCTGCTAGATGGGAAAGATGAATATATCTGAAAAGTCTCCCCAACGATCTCATTCGACAACATTCAGCAAATTTTTATTGGGTGCCTGCTGTGTGGTGAGCATTAGGCTAAATGCTAAAGGTAGAAAATATACTAGACAGAGACGGGTCCTATCTTCATGGCGTTGAACCTCATGCTGTATTTTTTTTTTTTTAATAAATAATGGGGCAGTGGTCCAGATGTACTTTACCTCAAATAGTCTTTACAAGCAAAAGATAAGTAAGGTTTCTAAAAGCATGGAGAGAAAGCACTGGGGCATTGAGGAGAAAAATTCCCCAAAGTGTGCTCAACTGGGATATGTTAAGAAAAAAAATCTATCTTGATGGCATGGATATTGTTAAAAAGAACCTTCCTTCCACTTAAATGGTTAAAGTATGATATCAGTTAAACTATGATATCAAACAGCATGGTGGTTCAGTATGATTTTAGAGGAAGACAGATGGGAATCCAAGTCAACCATGAGACCAAAGGGCAACTGTGACATACTCCATTACTGACGATGACTTCCCTAAGAGTTACAGATTAGACAAAGAATGAAAATAGCTTAACTCAGCAGAGTAAGCACTCAGAGTCAGCTGTTAGCATCATCCCCAACATTTAACTATATCATATTAGAGATAGAAATGCAATCTATATTAAGTTGACCTTGATTTGTATTTATTGATTCCATTCTCACATGAGATAGAAAAGATAATTTTAAGCCCCAAATTACGAATTTAAAACCGATAAGAAAATCTTCCATTTGATAAAACTTATCAATGGCAAAAGGCTTGTCAATTTTTTCCTGTTCTTTAGGACATCGTTTGGCTAGACATCTTTACATTTAACCAGCTTTGCCTGGTATGTATCGCAAATCCCGTAAACACTTGCAAATAGTATGTAATAGTATAGGTTAAAAAATAGTATCAATATTATCAATTCCCAAAGAAACTTTGTTAGTTTCCCTAACATTTGGTCAAAGGGAAATGGGATTAGAACCTGAGTGTTCTTGGTTCTATATATGATGAGATATATAACATGATGAGATATATAACAACAGCTAGAGTGCTATTATAATTACAAAGGTCACATATGTGTTATTGCTGAACAAAATTAAAGGAAACTTCAAAGAGTTCCAACTTTGGGTCATTGATTATGAATCACGTAGTGTTACCTTCCTAACTCCCATTTTACTAATGCCATGTAGGAGTTTTGAATTATCAAAGGGATTTTATTTAACTATCACCTCCTTTGGATGTCTTTTGGACATACAGCTAGCTCATGGCCATTTCAAGCAAATTAGCTAAGCAAGACAATATTCCACCCATTGTTAAACATGTACACCACTTTAGCATTGTCAATACTATTAAGACCAAAATGACCGATCAGATTAAAATAATTAGTCACAGTAAAATGTGTATCTAGCAACCTCTGGAGGTCACGAAAGGGAGATCGTTATAAGCATAGATCTCGGAATCATAGCAGACCTCGGTGTGGGTCTTATGTCTACACTTTACCAGCTATAGGATGTTAAACAACACAATTAACCTCTCTAGGACTCAATTTCTTCAACTGGAGAATGAGGATCATAATAGGATTGCCATGAGGATTGAATAAAGCAACATGTGCAGAGCACTTAGCACAGTATTAGACCTTTGATATATTTTTTCAACACCAATAACAATGACAATATCATCATCACCAGCACCAGCACCACCACCACCACCACCACCATCATCATCATCATCATCATCACCAACACCACTACCACCACCATCATCCCCAGAGTATTTATTTTAAACATCTGTTGAGCACCGTTTGCTGTCACCACTCCGACCCTGGAAATACCCCTCGCTCTACTTTGTCTTACCTAAGGAATTTCTTGAGATACTGCCGGCTGCACGAAGACCAGGAAAATACCCCGTTGTTTCCTGTCAGTGTGGGAGACATGATATTGCCTTCAGCCTTCCTGCAGGGATTGCCTTCCCCATCGTGAATCATGCCGAAGCTGAAACAGATGGAAAAAACAAAACCAAAAAGCTTTCTGTGACCCCTTTTCCAAATTATAATCAAAGGAAGAAGATGTATTGACATCCAATGAACCCAAGTGAGAGGCAAACAAAAATGAGTTACTATGTATAATTGACCTTTGAACAACATAGGGGTTAAGGGCACTGACCCTCCCCACCTGCAGTTGAAAATTCCAGTGTAACTTTTACCTCCCCCCAAAACTTACCTACTAATAGCATACTGTTGACTGGAAGCCTTATCAATAACTTAAAGCCCATTAACACATATTTTGTAGGGCATATGTATTATATACTACAGTCTTACAATCAAGTAAGCTAGAGAAAACATTATTAAAAAAATCGTAAGGAAAATATATTTACGGTACTGTACTGTATTTATTGAAAAGAATTCACATCTAAGTAGACCTGCACACAGTTCAAACCAATGTTAACTGCAGTGCTGTAAAATTCATGTAGCAAAGTCTAAAGAATGCTAAGGGCTTTGCTCTATTGTGGGTTGGCCACAAAACCAGAGAATGGTATGTCTGCTATCTAGTGTAAGGATGAGAAACTTTTGGTCAAGGTATCTAAGCTAAACTAAAATGATGGGAGAGTCAAACTCTTTTATTTCAAATACCAAACTTTTTTTTCTCCACCACCAATTGTGAAACTGTGGTAAGGAAGTTCAGGGTCAGGAGGAGATAGGAACAGACACAAATTTAGACATAGGTTTGCCATTCATGTTTATTTCCTTCTCTGTACAAAGGGGCCTTGTGCCCGATAGGCATTTTTGCACCTCTGTTCACAATAAAATTGGTTCATTCATATCTTGCTAAGAATGTGGTTGTGTACATACATAAAATGTTGGGAAACTGGTGGGTAATGGTAATGGTCAGGATTCAAATTTCCTGAAGATAATATGCTCATAGGAGACACTAGCGCCAACATATTTAAATATAAATTATAGCTGTGAAGTATTTTTGCCTTAATTAAAAATTTTTTTTTAATATTTATTTAATGTTTGTTTATTTTTGAGAGGAAGAGACATGTGTGAGTGGGGGAGGGGCAGAGAGACAGAGACAGAATCCGAAACAGGCTCCAGGCCCTGAGCTGTCAGCACAGAGCCTGACATGGGGCTCAAATTCACAAGCCATGAGATCGTGACCTGAGCCGAAGATGATGCTTAACCAATTGAGCCACCCAGATGCTCCTTTAATATTTATTATTTTGAGAGAGAGACAGAGCGCAAATGGGGGAAGGGCAGAGAGACAGAGGGAGACACAGAATCCAAAGAAGGCTCTGGGCTATCAGTACACAGCCTGATGTGGGGCTCTAACTCGCAGACTGAGAGATCATGACCTGAGCCAAAATCGGACGCTTAACCTACTGAGCTACCCAGGTGCCCCTGCTTTTATTTTTAAGTCAGAAATTAATCGATGCTCTGAAAACAAGCATTCAATATAAATGTTGAATATGAGACACACATGCAAACACTCCTACACTCAAACATCCAAAGAGCATGCCCTCTGAAATAGTCGTTGTGTAAAGCAGTGTGCTTCTGCCAATATGGACGCTACTGTTCAAGCAACGTTTGAAAATTCTCTGTAGAATGTCACTGGCACCAGATTACATGCCTTGTAAATTCAGCTCACCACTCATGTTTCTCATTGCTCATTTCGAACTCTAGTCTCACAAAAGAAAGATTTACTAACACCAATGAGAAGAATGTTAAGTACACAGAGTGACACAGACTACAAGAATATCCCGTGTGTACATCAAAAGTCTTTGAACAATTAACATGCTGTTACATTCTGGAAATTTACATGTCTCCATGATCATTTCCTTGGCGTAATGAACTCAAAGTATCTTCACTGCAGCAAAACACGGAAGAAATTCCTAAAAGACCAGAGGAACCATTAGAGGACTAGTCCATTTATGCACACACTGTAAGTCTGTGCAGCCACGAAATGTTGTTTAAAAAGAGCAACATCAACAATGACTGGCCTTTATTGAGCTCTCTTTATGGTCCAGTACTCTTCTTTTTTTTAATGTTTATTTTTGAGAGACAGACAGAGCTCAAGCAGGGGAGGGACAGAGAGAAAGACACAGAATCTGACGCAGGCTCCAGGCTCTGAGCTGTCAGCACAGAGCCCGACATGGGGCTCGAAACCACGAACTGTAAGATCATGACCTGAGCTGAAATTGGACGTTTAACTGGCTGAGCCACCCAGGCGTCCCTGGTCCAGTACTATTCTAAGCTTTACCCTAGATTTATCCTATCTATTCTGCCATTCTAGGGGAATGCCAATGACTCGCCCAACCAGTTCTCATACAAAGTGGTGAATCCAGGGGTCACTTACTTGTGCCCTGACTCATGAGCGATGGTGAAGGCCAGGCCAAGCCCCGTGTCCTCATTGATGGTACAACTCCGGTACTTACTGCACATTCCACTGATGGGGGCAAACCCTTGTGAGAGAGCAATTTCAGATGTCAGTCCAAAGGGAACATGTGCAGATACCTGATCATTTCTTATGGCTTCAAAGTGTTCGGCACAGTTTTAGTTTCATTAATGGAATTAATTTTAGTTTAATTAATGTACTTAATTTTTTTTTTTTTGCAGGAAAACTAACTAAAGGCATACGGCTTTCTGTCCTGCCCAGATAGATAAATTCAGTATTTAATATTTGCTTGCCTTTTAAAAGATATTGTCACCAACGAACCCCCTCACAACCCTGTGAAGTATGAATATTATAATTTCTTTTTTTAATGTTTATTTTTGAGAAAGACAGAGTGTGAGTGGGGGTGGGGCAGAGAGAGGGAGACACAGAATCCGAAGCAGACTCCAGGCTCTGAGCTGTCAGCACAGAGCCTGATGCGGGGTTTGAACTCACAAACCGTGAGATCATGACCTGAGCTGAAGTCGGACGCTTAACCAATTGAGCCACCCAGGCGCCCTGAATGTTATAATTTCTATTTCATATATAGACTAGTAAGCTACTGGACATTCATATGCCTTATCTAAGTTTGTTATTCGGGTCAGGGCAACCACTAAAATGGTAGCTAACCCAACACAAAATATCCACTTAACAGTGGTATTAGCAGCACAGCTCAAGGTATATTTTCTAGGAGAACATACTTCCTGGTCTTTTTCTGAAGCAGATAACACGAGAAGGCCTGAATAATGTGAAGAGATTAAGTGCATTTTTCTCCTGTTTGCTAGAATGTGACAAATGCTTCTGTTTTCAAAAGCTACTTCTTTCCAAGAGCAGCTATAAAATCATTCCAGCCAGCGCTTGATTCTATCTTGAACCACACTGTGGTGTTCAATGTCCTTCTTCCCAGGGTTGGGTCCTCCTAAGCAGGAGAACAAGGCTATGCACACAGGTGTATTACATGCACGCTTGTGGATCAACTGCACCCACCTTGCTGCTCTGAGGTCCGTGAGATGGTGCGAGAAACCTAACCTATCATCTCTGGAATCATCACCACCACCACCACCACCATCACACTGATCGAGATGATCATCAATTCATTAAAAAAAATTGTTGAGTTCCTACTGCATGCAATGGAATATACTAGAAAATACAGTATAGATGTAGAAGATATAATCCTGACTCACTGTCTTGGGCAAATATAGAACAGATGTGTCCCTTAAAGATCAAGTAACTTTCTAAAAGAGGGACTGGTACCTAGGGACAGAGTTATATACCATGGAGGTCAGTCAAATTCTCTTCAGCTACCCAGTTCTGCAGTCATGATGCTTATAGAATAAACCACAACTTGGCTAGTTAAACAACGTATCTCAATGTTTATCAATATCTCAATAATAAATAATTTATTAACTCATCAATAGAGTTAATAAAGAAAAATACAAAACAAATAAAGGAAATGAGCTCACCACTCCACCCTGACTTCAATTAAATAGAACAACATTCATCAGATGGTACAACAAAGATGGGCCACACTTTACATATGAAGTCTCCTGGTGAAGGATCCTAAGGGCTACCCACCCAGTGGAAAGTTTTCTTACTATATTTTCATAAGTGTGAGTGAAGCATCCATTTGTACCATACCTAGAGTGTCACATGGCTCATTCTTCCAGGAACAAATGTCAAATCCTGTGAGGAGGATGGCATGGTCATGCCTCTTGCCGTTCTTTCCAGTGAGGGCAGACTGCCATTGACAGAAACTATTCAGAGACTGGTCCGCGTGATGGTTGATCACTAATCCTCCCTATGGGAAACCCACACAAATCAGAGCATGAATGTGTCTCAGAGGCGAGAACGCGGAATCATCCCATGTGTACAGGCAAATGCAGAAACATCGTGCTTCCAGGGAGAAAGGTCAGTAGAGGAAAACCTGAGCTGCGGTTGGAGACAAAGTTAAAAAAAAAACAAACCTAAAACTATTCAGGTAAATGCTCACAATATTTCAAGCCAATACAGAGTTTTAGGAGTATACTTTATGACCAATTCTATTTCTACAAAAATAAATGACCTGACGTCAGTTAGGGATATCTATGTTCATCTCATGCTAATATTGTCTTTATACAACTGTTACAGCTTTTAGAATTTAATTGTAAGTAAATGGTGATAAAGTTCAGTCCCTCCTTCAATAGAGCACGAGGAAGGTAGTGACCACAGCTTATTCACCCCTAGCAGAATTTCCAGGAAAGGCCTTGGCACATCATAGATTAAAAGCAATCCATCCATCAGTCAATAAAATGAAAGCTCACTGAATGGATGCTGAAACCAAAAACGGATGTTGAAACAAAAAGATTCTGAGGGGGGAAGACGGACCTACCCTTAACATAATTATTTACCAAAATCTGTCCTTAAAACTATTGACTTGGGTCAAGTTGAGGGTTTTGAAGCTAGGTCTTTAATTATCCATGAACTAGGATGCCTCTGGCTTCAGTGTCCTTGGGCAAAGTATAAGTGGTGGGTTAAAGACAAAAGTGTGTCTCAACAGCACACACCCTCCTTTCTACCTTTCTAAAATTCCAAGAACAATTTGACAGGTTGTTAACCTCTGTAGCTCTCCACACCTGGACCGTGAGATTAATTTTTGTCTTGTCTCTGGCTCCTTGCTCTCGTACATTAATTACTGGGGTTACAGATGAAGAGGAGAAGCTACAGGGGACTTAAAGATTGGTGTGAGTGGTAATCCCCACCTCAGAAAAATACAGTTTCGGCATCAAAACACTACAAAGCAGTGAGAACCATGCAATTAACACGTTATGATACGGTCTGGTTTTATAATTTACCCCATACCTGTGTCCTGCCCCTCAAGGTAATCAATTCAAGGGCAGCTAAATATTCCTTATTTATTCTCTGTAGTACCTGAGATGGTGCTGGGGAGACAGGTTTACTGTAAGAATTTTCTGGTGACTTATTTCCAGTGTATTTTCAAAATATCCTTTAGCATCTGCCTGCAATTACCCAGCATATCCAACATCCAAAATCCAACTAACCCTTAAATTTATTATCAAATGCACCTTCCCTGTGAAACCTACATAATATTTGTATTTGTGTATATAATTTAATAGTGATATTACAGAAGCATATTTAATCATACTTATGTGTCATTGTATACATACATATATATCATATATATTTACAGAAAAATAATTATTTTGTGATGTTTTGGTTAAGTACACAACCCTATTAGAATCTACGGTCTTTGAGGAAAGGGTCAGCATATTTTGAAGCTTGAATTTCTAGTGACTAGTTTGTGGATCAGCACATAGTAGGTATTCAATAAGTATATCCTGAAGGGCAGAATGAGTTAAGAAAGAAGTGAAGTTTGGCACGTACAGGTTCTTGTTCCAGAAGAATGAGGCTCACCACAACAATGTTTATATCACTTCCAATGGTCCCATCTTTAAATAGGCTAGAAACCTGTTGGGACAATTGAAATCAAACAAAAATAAACAAAATCTGAAAATTTCCCAAACTCTTTATCAATCAGACATATTCATAAATATGCAGGCTTCAATTTTACCAAATATATGTACATATGAAGCCAGTTTCCTCAAAACTAATTTTTTTCAATAAAATAATGTAGCTATTTCTGCTATTCAATCCACACAAGGACATTCTATGATTTTCAGCCTGTTTTGGAGAACCAGAATGTTTAGAGTCCTGACAAACTCCCTTACCATGTTCATGACCGTGAGAATGTACGTGGTGACATTTGCCTTGCCATGTTTTTCCACCATTTTCTTATCTGCCACTACAAGGGTTTCCACATTTAGGCCCTTTTGTGACTTTCCAGCTGATCTTCTGGGTCGCCCGGCACTCCCGTATTCATCAAACCTGAGATAGGTGTCCTCCGTGGGAGGCTTAGGGGCATCTACAATGAACAGAAGAGCATTTGGAAGGGATTATCAGTATCATTATTTGGAAGGGATCGACTGATCTATTGATAAATGATGTCTTTGGTGCTTGTCCCGGGGTTTTGTCCTTAGTTTGTGGTGAAGAAAGTCATTCAACAGAAGCTGGTGGATGGATGGACTCAATAACTCAAAAATACTACCATGAGTTAAAAAAAAAAATACGCAACCAAACAATCTACAAATCTAGTTGGTACAGCAGATGAAGAAAAATCAATTTTATCAGAACAGTTTTTAAAAACAGGTAATGCTCATTTTATTTTACTGCTAAAATACTGCAGAAATAGACATTATCCTTTGCATCCAAATTCCTAACACTTTATATATTTTCTAAATAAAATTTGGAAATTTATGTCCAACAGAACACTATCCATGTCTAATACCCCCGTTTCATCAATACAAACCTTAAGAGGTCAGTAAGGACTCTTTGACCTAATATGGAGTTAGTCAATGGGGAAATAGCATGGTCAGGGTAAAATTTAAAATGATATTAACTATTTTCTAACAGGTAAGGGGCAGGTACCACCTTAACAGAGTTGGCCATGGCCTTTGAGAAGAGCCATGGAAGTCTCAGGATGTTGGGCAGACATGCTCCCTTCAGTTAATGGTGAGGGACAAGCCCAAGGGTTGCTGGGAGGGAACAGGACATTTAGAAATGTAATACTAATACAGGGGTGCCTGGGTGGCTCAGTCAGTTAAGCGTCCGACTTAGGATCAGGTCATGATCTCACAGTTCATGAGTTGAAGCCCCGCGTCTGACTCTGTGCTGGCAGCGTGGAGCCTGCTTTGGATTTTGTGTGTGTGTGTCTCTCTCTCTGCCCCTCCCCCACTCTCTAAAATAAATAAACATTAAAAAATTATTAAAAGAAAGAAATGTAATACTAATACAGAGTTATTTTCATAGTTTAACAACTGGTACAGTCATTCTAATGAAGTCATAATAGCTCTCCACAGAATGAAATTAAAAGATTAAATTATTTAGAGTTAGACATGAAACCTCAGGTCAACCACTTTGATAAGTGACCCTGAGTCTCAGTTTCCTCATCAGTGAAAAGAACATAATATACATAATACTAGTCATAAGCCTGCTCTAAAAATTAGCTTTGATAGCTATCAAATACCGATCATTGTCACTATGAATATCACCGCTATTATGAATACCACTATTATTACAAATCCATGCCAGACAGGTATTCCTTAAAGGATATCTCTGTTAATACCCCAAACCCCAAAGGCCAATTAAAATGGTAGACACACGATATTTCACTATTGCTCCCAATCTATAGCGGAGGGATACTAATTCCTCTTCTCCTTGGGGGAACCATCAGCCGGCTTCTCTATCCACCTCAGCATCATCTGCCACTCGTGGCTACTGAGCCTTGGAAATGTGTCTGATGCCACTGGAGAAACTGAATTTTTAATTTTAATTTTAAGTCATTTCAATTTAAATTAAGGAAGCAATACTTGATTCAGTTACCGAAAAGCAAGTATGTTCGAGACAGCTTGGATATGTAAATCTACTTTCCCGACCTTAAATTTTACGAAACCCAAATACAGATTAAGTAGGTCTGATGAGAATTTGTTGTCTAGATTGAAATTGAAACAAATACTAGATTTCCAAAGCATAACATAAAATACCTGATAATACTTTGATGCTGATTACATGTTGAGATATTCTGTAATATATTGGGTTTCATAAAATGTTATTAAAATTAATTTACTTATCTTCAGTTTTTAAAAAAACCTGCCATTAGAACATTTAAAACTACTTTTGGGGCTGAAATTGTATTTATGTTAGACACTGCTGGGTCTACATAATGCAAAAAAGGTTGTGTCTGGGTCACAAACCATGCCCAAGGGTCCCTGCATCTCACTGTCACATCTGCTGAGGTGCCAATATTCTCCTATCTTGTGAAGCTATCCTTCAAGAGCTCAAAAAGAACAAACACCCAACCACATCATCATTGGAAGACTGGGTACTTTTCTCATGAGCACAGAAACCAAGATAATATTGGGACCCATAACTAAAAAGTAGGAGACACTAAACAAAACCAAACAAAAGCGTATCAGTATCTTTCCTAGTGCAGCACCTGGGTGGCTCAGTCAACTGAGCATCCGACTCCTGATTTTGGCCCAGGTCATGATCAGTTCATGGTTTTGAGTTCTGCATGGGGCTCCTCTCTGGCTGTGCAGAACCTGCTTGGGCTTCTCTCTCTCTATTCTTCTCTCTCTGCCCCTCCCCCACTCATACCCCCTCTCTCTAACTTAAAAAAAAAAAATCTTTCCTAGTTTAGTCTAGAAGAATTAAGAATAGATCACGCAGCTTTTGCCTGACACAGATGAATACTGGTCCATCTCTAAGACTAATTTCAGGGGATGCTTAGGGTAGCCCCATTTTAACCTGCAAAACCCACATATCCAACGGCACTCAAGAAAGACTATCAAGGGCCCACATAAGAACAGAATAAGAAAAAGTTTCCTTACATACATTTCTTGCGTCGTCCACAAAAATGCTGCTTTTGCAACCTTGGGTGGTGATGCTCTCTTTCTTGACTCCGAGATGTATGGGGAGTGTGAGTTGGGGGGTGACCAGGGTAACGCCCGCTGGAGCCCAGGTGGCCATGGCAACGCTGGACCTTCTCCTCTGCTGTCCTTTTGTACAGTACATGAGGATGGTGCCCGGCGGGTGCACTGTAGTTATGCTCCTGGGCCAGCAGCTGAGGTAACGGTGAGATGAGGAATTCGTTTTTTCGTGTCCTTATTAGACCTGACTAAAAACCAAACACACGGAAAACATTAATATTCCATGCATCTCTTTTTTATCGTGATGATTTTCAATGACTGTTCATTGGCTCCTTCCTGTGTGTGGACACTGTGCTAAGTAACTGACATGTATTGTCTATTTTATATGTACCATTAGCAGTTACAATGTTATTACCTCCATTTTAGAGAGGACAAAACTGAGACTAAGGTAGTTAAGTAGGAAAGCCAGCACTGGCATTATAGGGAAGGAAAAATAATTTTCCTGTTACCTTTCTGGGTTCTTGGATCAGACCCCATTGATGAGGGGGCATAAGGCAAACTCAGGGCAAAGCAAAAGTTGACAACGCTCCCCCCTCCCCGCCCCGCCACCCGACCTCCAGGTGGGATATGTGTGATATTCCTCGGACACTCCCAGCTGTCCAAAGATAAAGGAAAAAGAAAGAAAAACAAAAGGTTAACTGATACAGATCACAGTTATGCAAGACATGAGTCTCCATCAGTTTACAAATATCTTAGTAAATTATAAGAAAAAGGCAACCTTATCACTAGCCTAATCTCCAGAAACCTACAGACTGTTTCCTGGAGCCCTAACATCACCCTCCCCTCCCTCGTGATGTGGGGGATCAAATGCAAGAAGAAATGGCAGGTAAAAATAATTTCTTTATAACCCACAGCCCATTGACAAATACTTGAGGCAAATACAAAGTAAAAAATTTCCCCAGGAACCCCTTACCATCATAATAGTAATATCCTGGAGGAAAAACAACCTTAGCATGACAATAACTTGGCCTCCAGTATCATATTAACCTTCTTTAACATATAAAAATCCCTTTAGGAACTTCCTCCTGACTTTATCACCTCCAACTCCATAGTATGTAACCAGTCACTCTTCACAACCCCAGTGCAGCTCTTTCTGCCCACGGGTCCTGTCCCTGTACTTTAATAAAATGACTTTTTTGCACCAAATGCTCAAGAATTCTTTCTTGGCCATTGGCTCCGGACCCCAGCACCACTCCAAAACCCCATCACCGTTTTAATAAAAGATTAACAGGAGAAAAACAAACAGACATTTAATAACGTGTATGCCTTCTGTATATATGGGAGTTACCCAGGAAAACTGACTAACTCCCCAAAAGGGCCCAAGACACCACCTTATAAATACTGTCTCTAGCTAAAGATACAAGGAGATGAGGAGGAGGTGATGGGGAAGGGGAGTCATGCAAGGTTGCGAGAAGCTCAGAAATAAAAAAGATATGGTTGTTATACAGATTTAAGTCTTGGCCTTCTCCATGCCAAGTTGCTAAGAGGTTTGGTCCCCCAAAACAATGTTCCTGGTGCCTACAGGGAGACACCCCCACAAATGGAGATTCCCCTTGTGAATGTAAATGTCTCTTACAAAATGGTAACTTTTACGCAGTTTACAGAACATTCCTTATGTCTGCTGTTTCTTAAAAACAATCAGCTTAAAATAATCCTTATGCCCAAGAGGCAAAGTTTGGGGCACTGGGAGCTCTCTGCTCTCCGAGGTAGTGCCCTTGGCTACTATTCCAGACTCTTCACTACTAATCTTGACATGTGTGAGTGAGGGCCCAGCCATGGGAAATCCTAGAACCTCGGCAGCTATGACGTGGGGGTACACTGTGGCAAACACCGGACTGAAGGGGCAGTTTGACAGCAGCCCCACCCTCAAGGGACCCACAGCATGGGCAGGAAAAACAAAGACATTCCATCCTGTTTTCACAGGCGCTGCTGGCATGGGTGGCCAAGGAGGGAGGGTGGCTATGCTCATTTCCATGGAGGGGCCTGGGCTGCGTTATTGAGAGACAAATCTGCTAAAATGGAGAGGAAAGAGTCAACAAGGATTTCAGCCACCTCTGCTTTGACCTCAGTCTGTACTTTCTAATGGACTAGACGCTTCTTTCCAGCTTATCGGGCCAAAGACCCAGTGGGCAAAGCATCCTGTGGGCACTGAAACTCCCTCCTAAAGCAACAAGCCCTGAGCCGCAAGACCCTGTGTGATTGACTCCAAGACAATGATCGATTTGACCTTCACCACCCACCTGCAGGTGTTCACTGACCTTTGCCCCACATTTTCTTTATATAAACCTGGGAGTATTTTCAGCACTTTGGAGACAGTCTTTGAGACATCAGTCTCCTGTCTTCCTGGTGTTAGCGTCATTGAAATAAATCCCTTATCTCCCCACAACTCATCTCTCTGCCTTTGGATTTTGTCAGTGGTGAGTGACCAGACCTGGTCAGTGTGGGACCCCTGGAGCCAGCTGCCCTTCCACACCTACATCCTGGCGACAACAGGGGACTCAGCAAAGCCCAACTAACCACAGTTTTGCTTCCCAAGTTGATGGCACAAAGTGTGTTTCTTTGCACCAGGTATTTTAGTCGTAACACACCCCTGGCCTTCCCTTCCACACCACCACCCTCTCTCTTCCTGCATTTGGTTCCAAAGTTTCTGGACACCCAGACCCTGGCAATAGCGAGTGTGGCCTGCAGCTCCAGCCTGCCCAAAGCTTGTTAGAGATGCCAACTCAGGAGGCGCCGGGGTGGCTCAGCTGGTTAAGCATCTGATTCTTGTTTTGGGCTCAGGTCATGGTCTCACAGTTTGTGAGACCAAGCCCACAGCGGGCTCTGTGCCAAAAGCACGGTACCTGCTTGGGATTCTCTCCATCTCTCTCTCTCAAAATAAATAAATAAGCTTAAACAACAAAAAGGAGAGATGTGACTCAGGTCTCGCCGCAGATCTGCTGCATCAGAGTCTGCATTTTATTTAGATCCCCCGGTGATATGTAGGTCTGTGACCGTTCGAGAAGCACGGACACAGGCCAGCAATTCTTAAACTTTGCCAAACATCAGAAACACCTAGGGATCTGGAAGGCATGCACAGACTCCCTCAGTCCCAGGCAGAATCTTGTACCATCAAAAACCAGATCATGCTTGTGACACATGCATCAGAACTTTTGTCTTTAACCTCTCTGATGACTATCTCAGTGCACAAAGGACTCTGTGAACCAGTCCTCTAGACTTTAGCTTCTTCATGAGCAGAATGGGGGAATCCTTCCCAGCCTGATACCTTACAAGGGGAGGCAGAATCACATTGTAGAAATCCTTCATGTTCAACTGCCGCAATCTTGATGATTAAGGAGGATGGATGATGTGTGATTGAATTAACACATACCGAGTCCAGGCAAGTGCCCGGCACACAGCTGTGCAAGAGATACACAAACCTAGCACTTGGTTTGCTGGGGAAACAGACACCTAAAAATTCAAGGCTGGTACCAAATGAGAAAGGGGTGTTGGGTTGAGAGCAGATTACTATGGGAGCATAGAAGTGTGTGTGGAGGGGTGGCATCAGATAGACGGTGCCCAGGGCCTAATGTTGACCTTATGTTAGGGTTCAGCTTCTCATTCCTAAAAGAAGTCCCAGAAGTCCTGATTTCTCTCCCCCTTCAGAAGTGCGCTGTCTTCTGAAAGACTGTCTTAACTGACTATAGTGGCACTGACATATTATCTAGAAGCAGGACACAGACAGACGCTTTCCTTGGCTCAGTCAACTCACACTGAGCCTCAAATTAGCAGCCATGTTCTAGGCATTGGCATCAAGAACAGAGACACACAAGAAAGAACAATTCACCTTCATATGCTCGTGATCAAGGGAGATCAAGGGAGAAGAGAAATCGATCGGCAAGATAAGTAAAATCCCACATTTCAGGAATCCTGTCCATCATTATCTTCAGGCTGGATCTCCAAGTAACCTTCCCTTCCCCACCCATCCAGGGTCATGCTGCTAGGTTCTTCCATCCCTCATTTGGATACTTTCTGTTTAGTCTCCCAAAGCCACCTGCCTCCTCTCCAATATGGTCACCTTTATCAGCAAGAGTCCTTGTCCAATGTAATCAACTCATTCCATGCACGCAGTTATTGATCTCAAATCCAAATCTCTTTTCTGGGTCCATGGGCCCTGTGTGCCCTGCTCTGCAGGGAGAAGGGCAGATCTCCCTCCGTTCTCACCTTTCTAAACAGGGCATTTATTTCACTTCTTGAGGCTACTACCGTCTTTTACTTGAAGGGGAACAGAATTTGCCACCCTAAAATATACCTCTTGGGCACAAGGGTTATCTTAAGCTGGTTATTTTTAACCATCAGCCCACACAGGAAAAGCTCTGAAAGCCTAGAAGTTACCCTTCGGTAAGAGACATTTGCATTTATAAAGGAAATCAGGACTGGAAACTCTTCTCCATGGAGAAGGTGTGGACTTAAATCTGCATAACAACCTTACCTTTAATGACAGCACTAGGCCTGATGGGTCCCCATAACTGCCCCCCCCCCAACATCTTCTTTTGTCTTTAGCTGGAGATGATATTTAAGGTGGTATCTTGGGCCCTTGTGAGGAGTTAGCTAAGTTTTCCTGAGTCACCCCCGTATGCAGGAGGTATTCATGTAATTAAACGTCTTTATTTTCTCCTATTAATCTGCCTTTTATTACAGACAGGGTTTGAGCCAAGAACCTAGTAGGGTAGAGGGAAAATCAGTTTTCTGCCCCTACACACTCCTGCACACACTTTTTCTTTGACCTATCATCTCCTGCTCCCATAGACCTGCTTGGCTGGTGCTCACGGCTTATGTCCCTTCCCCTCAAAGAAACTACACTCATGGCCCTGTTCCTCGGCCACTTCCAAATTCTCTGAGGTCACAGGGTCTTTGTTCATGTCTACCTACAAGGACAGAAACAAACAAGAGGCCAACCTATCCCCACCACCGGGGACTAGAATTTTCAGGTACAGTCTGTGATGGCAGGAGCCACAGGGGCATCCCTGCTGAGTCACATGTTGTCAGTCAATCAACATTTGTTTATTAATCAATAAATGTTTGCGGAGTAAGGGAATGCAAGGATCTCAGATAGGGGGGCCACGCTGAGGACACACCAGCACCCCCTCTCTCTCCAGCCAAGGACACCAGAGGTGGAAGGCGACACGTCAAAATACATGAAGACCAGGCAGTGTTTCTGAAGTCTTGCTGGGAAACTGGGAGCGAGGCAATAACTGCAAGGCTTTATTTAAACCTCAGGATCACGCTGTCAGGAAATCTCAGCTGAAGCAAAGGTAGAATTGGGTCCCTCTGAGGTAGACCTTGGCCTCCCCCCCATATGAACACAAAAGCCACCATTTACAGGGCCCAGTAGACACAGTGAACAGTTAAAATAAGGGGGGGGGGAGGTGGAGTGATTTATCCATGAAAGCCCTCCTGCCTTACTAACTTCCTAACTTGGTTAAACTAATATCAAAGGCTTAAGCCATTTAAGTGCCTTAACTGGACTAACCGGTCTGGAAGCCTTTTCTCTATTCTCCCCATTTCCTGAGCACCTTAGGCAACTCAAATGCACAGTGAAAACTTCTGTATTGAGAAAGCATTAAAAAAAAAAAAAGGGAAAAAAGAAGAATTGTCATCCTTTATCTGGACAAACACACTGGGCCCACACGGTCCTCTCTTCAGTTCCGAGTGGCCAGGACAAAAATCTAGAATCATTCTTTAAATGAAACAAGAATTTCACAGCACTGGATATTAAGGAAGAAACATTATTGTTTTTGGGGTTTGGTTTGATGGAAAACATTGGAGTCTGACCAAATAAATACATTTTAGAGTTTAAAAACACAAACCCAGCACCTCCAAAAGGAGCCATCTGTTTATGTGTGGAATGTGGGAAGCCATCTTGACTTACTGAACACAGGTAACGTTCTGGTTCCAACAGCAATGAGTGAGATGGACTCATGTGGCAACCCGTTAAATGGAGGAGACAGGGATTAAACAAGATCACAAATAGGAATGAAATATTCCTTTGTGCCAGGCGTGAAGAAAAAAAGGGTTCTATGAGAGAAAATAAGGACGAGGGGAAAGGGTAAGTCCAGGGGGAAGGTCATAGGAGGCTTTCCTGAGGACAGGCATTTTTATGAGACCAGAGCCCTTTCCTGGCTCCTGCAACGGAAGCCTAGATGAAGCCCGTGAGGGGTCAGGAGGGATAGAGACCCTGTGACCTACCAGAAGGATGGGGCCTGAGGACGCGCTTAGGCTTCCCCTAAGCTAGGGAAGGACAGGAAAAGCCTCAAGTGCATGGGGAAGTGGGTGTGCTAACACTGAGAGCTGCCCCCAGCTACCCACCCAAGGGGACTCCTCTCCCTCAGAAGCCAGAGGAAGCCAGAGATAAAGAATCAGCTGCGCCCCCTTCTGGACTGAATATTGTTCCCACATTAAGTGTCAATCTTTTCCAGTTTCAAAGACCTAGAAACCCTCTGCCACATAACTTAGCTGCTAAATTTAAAAATCAATGGATACAGACCAAGGGCCAATATCCTACGCAGATCATAGTTTACCACTTTATACTTTTAAAAAGGAGATACTATAATAAGATAATATACTTTGTTAGCAGTTGTTTCCTATTTCTTTTTGTAAGTTTTTTTTTTGAGAGAAAGAAAGAGAGGGGGAGAGAGGAGAGAGGGAGGGGCATAGAGAGAGAGAGAGAGAGAGAGAGAGAGAGGAAGAGAGACAGAATCCCAAGCAGGCTCCGTGCTGTCAGCGCAGAGCCTGATGCAGAGCTTGAACTCACGAGCCATGAGATCATGACCTGAGCTGAGATCAAGAGTTGGATGTTTAACCACTTAACCAACTGAGCCACCCAGGAGCCCCTATTTTCTAATTTGGGTTTCAATAGCCAAATAATACGTAAAGGATTCATGTACAGTATAAATCACACTTCAAGAAATTGCCCTTTCCGACGCCCTCCCTCTAGGTCGTATTTTTAAATTCTATCAAAGGCTTTGAACTTAACAGAAAAAGGGAGACTGCTGATTCCAGAAAGGACAAGGTCCTTGTCCTAAGTGACTTATACCCCAGCACTTATACCTAATAATCAAAAACTGATTCAATGGATTAATGATGTTTGCTACAAGCGATATAACGTATCTTAAAGGTCTTGAAGCAATAATAAAGAGAGAACCCCCATGGGCAGTATCGAAATTCTCTTTCTCTAAACACTAATTAGAATACCAAAGTAGCCCCATGAGGCTGGCAGGAGAAACTACTGGCAAAAATAAATATATTTGTGGTTATCAAAAATCAATGTAGTTTTCACTTTTTAATTTTTAACCCATCGCTAACATTAGCAACAACAAAAAATATTGTCACCTCAGTCACGACGTCATATTCTTTCAAAAAAACTATTACTTTGTCCAAACAATAGCACTAAAGAATAAATAACTCATTTGTTGCCCAACGTGGATGAGGATACCCCAAAGAAGAAATCTCAGTTCAGAGTAAGCGAAAAGCTTAAGGAAGTGTAGTGAATATGGGACAGGAATCCATTATCGAGGGGTTGAAGTAAGAGAGAGAGAGAAAGTATCAGAGAAGTGAGTCTAGGAAATAAGGAAAGGCTGAGAAGGTCTTTAATGGGAGAAAAACACTGGCATGAGAACGTTTTAGAATTTTGTGAAGAAGTAACAAAAATTAAGATACAACAGAATGGCACATAGAACATGTAGTAAGGGAAATGCTCAACATAAAAATGAAATAGTTTAGAGGTAAACCTGAGGCTCTATTGCTTGCTCGCTGGGCTTAAGCACTCTGAACTTCCGGTTGCTTTTTCTCCCCCATCTGTGAAATAGGAATGAAAGTATCCCTAACTTGGGGTTTTCTCACTGATCAAATAAGTGAATATTTATCAGGCATTGTGCTAAGTTGTCAACTGCTCCGTAAACAGTGACATAAAACATAGAGCCATAGTGACTTTCAAAAAAGAAATCAGAGGCTTGAGATTTCAGGGAAATTGTTTACCCAGGTTCTAAATGAGAGTAAATGGAACTATCAGGACCAATGATCAGGCTGAGGAGACAAAATCTGACCTTCTTATGTCAAAAGAACACTGACACTGATAACATCCTCTGTACTTTACAAAGCACATGATTCCGAGAAAACGAAATAGAACTTCTGGCCATCAGCATCTACACAGGCAGAGACCGTTTAACAGACAACTTGGACAGGCTCCCACATGTGGACGTGCCTTTTGAAAAAAGAATGTATATTCAGGATTCCCTATTACTGTCAGAGGGAGGAAAATCTCTTATGTTTTGGGAGAAAAAAAAACCCAAATATATATGTCAACAAAAATCTGGCATTTCCCGTCTTTTTTTTTTTTTTTTGATAGCAATATTACCATCAACTAGATTCATAATACAAATATGATTTAGAAGGGGCTTTAGGTTTTCCAGATTCATGTACACAGTAATCTCCCTTCAAAAAACTGTAAAGCTGGCTCACAATGCACATTTAATCAGATACTATCGATATCCCTAAATTGCTCACAGCCTGGTGAGAGAGGAGACCATGAAGCTAGGAGTCACAAAGTTTTTTCAATTCTGTGACGGTTAAGGGACCTGTTCGTCCTTTCCCTTCCTTACTCCTGAAGAAGTTTGCAAACCTCTCAGATACTGAGACAAATCAGATCTAATCCCTGATTTGTAAAACGGGAAGAATAATATCATTTCCCTTAGAGGATTTTTAGAGGATTAGAGGAGCTAATACTTCTGAAGTGCTAAGAACAGCGTTTGGCACAGAGAAACATCTAGTTTATTACCATTATTCCGTTTGGTCATCTGAGGGAACAAAGCAGAGAAGTCATGTCATTTTTGATCAGTGTGTTGATACTATAATTTTCTGCTTCACCTAGACCTGAAATTCTGAGAGGTGGCAGAAGTATTGTTTATTGAGACAAATAACGAGAGGACTCCTAACGAGACTGGCAAAGAGACATATTAATGACATTCTTGCACGTGTAACTGAAGATATTTAAAGATAGAGGAGAAATCATGGATGCTTTCACCTTGGAGAGTTCCTTAATGCAGATTCTAGATTTTAGTTTTGACTTGTTTGTTGGTTCCTTTTGATGGGGATGGGAAAGACAGATGGCGGGTGGAGAGGAAATCACCGGACTGCCCCTCTTCAATGACCCCTTTGGACCCATTAACGTCTCATCTACATGTGCACGGGTTAAAATGTTGAAACCCAGCACTGGTCCATTCCCAAACCCCAATCTCTTATCCAGCTGCCCTCCCCTGAAAAAAGGCAGCATTGTGGAGAAAAGGATGCTTTGATTAGCCACAAGAATAAATGGAATGTTCCTACTGGGAGAGAAGAAGCAAAGTTGCCTTCCTGGAAAACATGGCAGAATGCACCACGACCACAGACTATTGCGTTCAAGTTACGTGCTGGCCACATCCAGCCAACAGCTGAGCAGATCACTCGAGACGCTCACGAGCACCCTGCCTGCGGTACACACAGGTGCATCGCTGGGCAAAGACCAGTTCTCCCAGTGACCCCTGACCTCCACTAGGCAGTTGGAATCTCCATGTCCTGTCAGTCTCTATGGCTTTCTGAGTCGTAATGATAAGGATGGATTAGAAAAAAGAGCTGAAAAAAATCTTTCTGCAGAAGTTCTTAACATTGCCTGGCTTTTTTCTCTTTCCTGGCTTAGGATGTTGGGCTACTTCTTCAAATACTCCAGTAGGTAGAGCTCAGGACGCTTTTCTTTTGGGAGGAGATCTCCTCACTGGTAGCAATTCAGGGAAGGATTCCTCCAATACAGAATGGGTACCAATCTCGCAGAAAGAGCCCTTGCCGATCAGCCAGCCGGTTGTACGTATAAAAACTATGGTTCGGGGAGGTGTGAGCTTCCTCAACCTGAGTTCAGGTCACTAAATATCATTTAAAATTTCACTGGCCCCATAGGGGCACCTTCGATATCCGTAAATTGGTGTATTTAAGAGCACATCTGGAAAGGTGAAGCTATCATACTTCACAAAATCAATGGAAGACTATTTCAATTGGTACTTTTGGAAGTAGCCTCCAAGACACTGGACTCAGTCATAGCCATGGGGGGGAAAAACTCAAAAATGAAAGATTAAAACAATTAGAACTACGCAACATCAAATCAAAACTTACCCAGTCCACATCTTCCATTTCCAATTCCCTGTCCCCCACTGCATGCCTTCTATTTCCTCCACTATATGTAAATCTTTCTCAACTTCCTTTTCCTCCTCTGAAATTTCTCCCTCCTTCCCCCGCACCAGCATCCACACTCCCAAAACTAACCTCATAACAACAACAACAAAATTATCCTTTGCTTTCACTTACACTAACCAAATTTGGCTCCAAGACAATATTAACATGGCTTTGACCATGTGCAATGGTTTAAGCTACTGACACAAAGATGAATCGACTCTTTCCTCAGAGTACTTAAACTATAACCGTCTGTACTGATATAGAGGATGCCATTCTAGTGGCTCTTCAGAGATGTTAATAACATATTGATGAAATGTATTTATTTGGCTAATTAAAAATATGCCTGTTGAAATAAATACTTAATGACTTCAACAGCCCAAATCTCATGAGACCAGAGTACAGTGATTCACAGTGTAGCACTGGGTTGGGTGGGATTTATAAGCCCATTCTGTTCCCATTCATGCCTGTGCCCATTCTCATGAGGGTATAGACCTCCAAAAACCTTTTTTGGTTTTTTTTTTTTTAACATATTAATACCAAAATGGTTGACATGTTTACCATAGCCTACTGCATATATTTTAGTATTAATTTCAAAAAAATACACAAATGCTCATAAATGAACACAATTTTTATAAGCAGTCTTAAGAAAGAATCTATGTTCCAACATTTATAAGTTAATCCAACTGGTTAATAATGATCAGTAGAGGTGGGGGAATTTGTCTCCTTTTCCTCCTCTCTCCTTCCTTTTATTGTCCCACCTAGAGGAATAGTTCATTGTTTCCTATGTACCAGACACTCTACAAGGCATTCTATCTGCAATATCCCACCTGTCACACGGCCCAACTGGATGGGTACTTCCATTAACTTCTTTGTTATCTCAGGGCTGTCTGACCACACAGCCTCTGCACACTCTTACCACACATCCAATTAGGATTCAAGAGAAGTTCCAGAAACACTGCATTGTTCAATTGGAATTTACTAAGAGTAGAAACCAAATGTTTTCGCAAAAGTAAACGAATGCATAAATGAATGAATATATATGTGAGGTGACTGATGTGTTAACTAACTCACTGGGGGGATTATGTATGTGTATCAAATCATCACATTATATGCTTTAAATATCTTACAACTGAATTTGTCTATTGTATCTCAATAAAGCTGAAAAAATCCCACAAGGGTTCCAGAGAGGTTGTGACTTTTGTGGGGAGTAGGATAGTAGCCCAAACCACTTACTCTTAAGGGGGGGCTCTTGACAACCAAATACTTCTGAGCTGACTTAAGGTAGGTCCTAACCTTCCATCAACTACCTGTTACTGCCATTTAGATGGATCGAAAGGACATGAAGAAACAGCCATAAGTTCAGATCTCCAGAAATGAAGGCTGGGGTCAAATGGCACTAAAATCAAAGTCCTCCTTTTGGCTTCTCCTCCCAGTTTTCACACCAAAGTGGGGGTGTTCAACAGTGTCACTGAGAAAGCTTCTCTGTGGATCTGGAGGTAACTGGATTGTTCCCTGCAATGTAGCCTTACCGGACATTACTGATCTGGTTCACGATTTCATTCTGCAACACTCTGGTTTCTTCCCTGCTAGTTTACTGCAAATACTTTCAGGGCACGGCTGGGACACTCTGTTTTGCAACAACCATGGCATGCCCTCCGTGTCATCTTTGGGAGAGACATACACAGAATAGTAAGAAAGGGAAACCTCATCTTCTCAGCTCCTCGGAAAGCTAAATATGCCTTGACAATCAACAAGAACAGATATCAAAGCTACATGACCCTTACAAGCAGTTTGGTCATGAAAGACTTTCTCATCTAGGGAAGACTAAGGAGGGAGCCATTTGAGAGCCTTGTGTCGCATAATCCTCTTTGCTCCAGCCTTTTCTTGTGAACCAGATCATTTCAAAGGAAGCTAAAGAAAGGATGTCATTTGGAAAACACATGACCACCATAATGGCTGTTGGTTAATTGTGAGGGACCAAGCGGAGATAGCTAGCAGGTCTGGATTTAATAGAAACCAGACTCCACCAACTTCGCATGGGACCATGCAGCCAGCCTCTCCCTCTAGATCATTCCAGGATTTGGTGCTGTGTCTGCTAATAAATAGTCTTCCTTCTTCACATGTCATGTCAGCATCCTGGGGAGGGAGGGGCATGCTACATGTCTGAGAAGAAATGGTCATAACTCATATCCATCAAAGTCGTGTTTTTTAATGTCAATTTCAGACTTTAAACTTGTGCTTCCAACCTCCAATCCTCATTTTCTCCAACAACATCCTACCAAATGAGGCATTACGTGGTTAACAATGTTGACAAATTTCAATGCACGGTTCATCTCTTGAGCTCCTAACACTGTCCTGCCCTGTGGTCTCATTCCAGTTTGGTCATGTATTGCCACAGGCCCAGAATAAAGTGGGGCCTCCTATCTTGTTTCTCTGTCAGCAAGCCCTACCCTCTCTTGCTCCAAAGTTATTTTTCTAAAGCATCACTTAAAACAGGTCACATTGGTGCTCTATTATTGTAAGATGAGAGCTAAACAAAGAAATAGGGATTTCAAGCCACTTTACACTCCAGTCCAACCCAAATCCAGCCCCTAGTAGCCTCTCAAACCATCGTCAAGCCTTTGTTATCAAACTCTGGGTACACTGGCTCCATTGCTGTTCCATCCACAGGACAGCCCAGCTCCCACCCGGACCACTGTGACTATGGTTTCCTGCATCTAGAATGTTCTATCCCTAGATACCTCCCTTGGTTTCCCCAAAGGCCACCTCTTCAAACCACCCTATAAAACTAAGCAAATATTGTCATTTTCCATCTCAGCCAGCTTTATTTTTCCATATAGCTTCTATCCTTACTTGATGGTCTATCTCAAAAACTGTTTGCTTTTGTGTTTATTGGTTGTTGCTCCTATTAGTTCCATAAAGCCTAAAGCTTGTGTTTTCTTGCTCATCTCTGGCACATGGTAGGTGCTCTGTAAACATCTGTGGAATAAATGAACTAGAAATAAGGCAACATGGGGCACCTGGGTGGCTCAGTCGGTTCAGCATCTGACTTCAGCTCAGGTCATGATCTCACCATTCATGAGTTTGAGCCCCGCGCTGGGCTCTGTGCTGACAGCTCAGACCCTGAAGCCTGCTTTGGATTCTGTGTCTCCCTCTCTCTCTGCACCTCTCCTGCTCATGCTCTGTCTCTTTCTCTCAAAAATAAACGTTAAAAATTTTTTTTTAAATTAAAAAAAAAAGAAATAAGGCAACATGCTTAGTACTGAGAGACATAAAAATAGGCAAAATATTGATGCTTACATTTAAGGATGCTTCTCCTTTGGGAGACAAACCTATAACCAATTAATCAGATAGATTATGTCCCTCTCCTGATTCATCATTATGATTTATTTACATGCTTCTCTCATAGGCCTCTTTACCATCTTGCACGTTACTACAGCACTTACCAAAGGGAGCTACACAACTCTTTTTTTCGCAATGTAAAATCCCTGCAAGGACAGATAACGTATCTGACTTTGTGCTCTTGGAACTCATTTGGCATTGGCATGACACTCAAATCGTGTTGAAGGAATGAGGGAATATATACAATTCCATGGGAGTGCCAAGTCAGATGACCTCTGAAAATGATATCAAATTCTTATACATTGAGAAATGCCCGAGGGTTTTGAAGGAAAAGCCAGAAGAACCCATCCATGTTACAGAAAACTGGCTAGGGGCACCTGGGTGGCTCAGTCAGGTAAGCGTCCTGACTTCGGCTCAGGTCATGATCTCACAGCCTATGAGTTCAAGCCCCAGGTCGGGCTCTGTACTGACAGTTCAGAGCCTGCAGCCTGCTTCGGATTGTGTGTCTCCTCTCTCTGCCCCTCCCCCACTCACACACACGCACACACACACACACACACTCACTCACTCTATCTCTGTCTCTCTCTCAAAAATAAACATTAAAAAATATTAAAAAAAAAAAAAAGAAAACTAGCTAGACCCAAGCTATAGGGACTCTGTCTTCCATAACAGTAAAGGATATGCTTCTTTGACACTTTGTAGTCTGCCTGCCATTTTTGTGAAATATGCCAAAAACTTAGACAAAAGAAAACTATAAAATTACACATTAGGTAACATCTGGTTTACCAACTCATTATGCCATCACTGCTTTATATTTCTTTCTCAAAGAGCCTAAGCATTCCAGATACAGGAATTCAAATACTGAAATCTAAACTCTCAATACCAAATCAGTTCAGATCAATATTTTCACAGGAGTATTGCTATCAAAACTCTAACTCCTTGCTAGCTGAAAAGCAATAATCAGTAGATTATTGGTACCTCCTGCTATTTAAATTCTCACTATGCACATTTATTTGGCTTCTGAGTCTGGAGAGGAGGGAATTTAGGTAGCTGATGTCTAACACATGCAATTTTCCTACAAGAAACAATGGCACGTGTCCTGTGAGTCAGCCGGAATGGCACAAACAGAGCTCGCTGTTATTTGCAAGATAGTGCAACTCAGTTGCTGGGGAATAAATGATGCTCTTCCATTCCCAAGGCTGCTGCCCACGGTTGCACGGCATCAGGAAGACATATGTTTTTCCTTGTTTCTGTAGCGGTGATGGGTTATGTCAAGCTCTCCACCTCACCTTGCCCCGCCTTCTGTGGGACTGACAGCACTCTTTGGTTTCAAAGAGAGCCGGAGCTGGAAGCCAAGCCAGGAACCAGCTGTCAGAGATGTGATGAAGTACGCCACGTGGCATCCGCTCATTGGGTAGCCGCACGCAGGGCTTGGGTGGCTGACTGGGCTTCCCAAGCTCTCCCAGGGGTGGTGTGGAAGAGCCGGGGAGGAAGGCCATGTTGGAAACGGCTGGTCCCAATTTTCGTCAGTTATTTATCTTCCCCTGCCCCTCCTCACCCCCTGCCTTAAGGTAAAACCAAGGAAAATAATCATGGGATGATGGGATGTTAGCAATCGTGTATTTCATCCCCTCTGGTTTTACAGAGAAAGAAAATGGGATCCAGGGAGAACAAAGGAAGTGCCCAAAGCCTCACAGCTGATTAGCAGCTGATCATTTGTGCCTGGTATTCGGTTTTCTTATCTGCTTAACAAAGAGACTTGATCATTTAAGGGCCTTTCCATATCTGAAACTCCACTCCTTTTATCAGTTGGGATGAGACGCAGGTGACCTACTATGATGCAAAGTGCAATCTCTATCTACAGGCAGCAAACTCGCTTGAGAGCCTGGTACACATGTAGCAACAAATAGGTTTGTTGGGTGCAGCGTAACATCAGAGCCCAGTTATGGGCATCGGAGCCCGTCTTCAACCTTGGCTGAATGCCAAGCTTAAAGATGGAGCTCCCAACTCAGACATTCAGAGTCTGGATTTCTAGGGTTTGAAAACCAACCTTCTAGCATAGAGATGACAAACTGATGTCCACAGACCCAGCCTGGCCCTCAGTAGGTTTTTTCCCAGCTTTACTGAGATATAATGGACAAAGTAAAATTATATATATTTAAGCTGTACAATGTTTTGATAGGCATCTACATTGTGAAATGGTTGCCAGAATCAAGCTAATTAACATATCCATCACGTCACAAAGTTACCATATATTTTGCAGAGGTGTTAAAAACTGTAAGATCTTCTCTCTCAGCAAATTTCAAGTATGTAACACAGTATTATAGTCACCATGCTATATATCAGATCTTCAGAATTTATTCATTTTGTGTAACTGAAATTTTGAACGTTTTGACCAACATCTCTCCATTGCCCCCATTCTACTCTGATTGCAATCCCCATTCTACTCTCTGATTCTATGGGTCAACTTTTTTACATTCCACATATATGCAGTATTTGTCTTTCTCTGATGGGCTTATTTCACTCAGCACAATGTCCACCCAGTTCATCCATGTCATTACAAATGACAGAATTCCTTCCTTCTTTATGGCTGAATACTATTCCACTGTACATGTATACCACATTTTATTTATCTGCTCATCCGCTGCTGGGCACGTCGGTGGGTCTCCTACCTTGGCTATTGTGAATAACACTGCAATGAACATGGGAATGCAGATAGCTCATTGAGATTCTAATTTCATTTCCTTTAGATATATATCCAGAACAGAAATTGCTGGATCATACGGTAGTTCAATTTTTGTTTGTTTGAGAAACCTCCATACTGTTTTCCATAATGACTATACATTCCCAACAACAGTGTACGAGGGTCCCCTTTTCTCCATCTCTGTGCTGACACCTGTCATCTTGTCTTTCTTGATAATGTCCATTCTAACAGGTGTGAGGTGATATCTCATTGTAGTTTTGATTTGTATTTTCTTGATAATTAGGGATGTTTAATATGTTTTCATATGCCCGTTGGCCATCTGCATGTCTACTCAAGTTCTTTGCTCATTTTTAAGATCCAGATACGTGTTTTCTTGCTGAGTTGCCTGAATTCCTTATATATTTTGGATATTAACCACTTATCAGATAATACAGTCTGCAAATTGTTTTCCATTCCATAAGTTGTCTCTTCACTTTGTTTATTGTTTGCTTTATTGTGCAGAAGCTTTTCAGTTTGATGCAATCCTATCGGTCTATTTTTGCTTTTGTCGTGTGCACTTTTGGAGTCACATCCAAAGATCCATTGCCCAGACCAACTGTCAACAAGCATGTTCCCTATATTCTCTTCTAGTAGTTGTTAAAAAAGAGACAATAGTCCCCCAATGGAGTCACTTATGCTACATGCCCCCATCACCATACTTAGCTTACTTACGATTCTGGCCTCTTTCAGGAATGGAATCTTAAACCAGTCAATGAGAAATTACTCGGTCAGTACTAGGATGTAATCTGCCTGAAAGACCCCTGCTTTTTCCTCTAAAGGACGGTGGCCTCTCCACAACCAATCTACTTTTTGCCAATACAATTTTCTTGTCCTGCTCCCTTCTGCCTATAAAAGTCTTTCATGTTGTACAGTTTCCTGGATTCCTTTCTATCCATTAGATGGGTTGCTGCCTCCTTCACGAATCGTGGAACAAAGCCAACTAGATCTTTAAAATTTACTCAGTTGAATTTTTGTTTTCTGACATAGTTTTACATTTTCCAGTCTTCGGCTTAAGCCTTTAATTCATTTAGCTGCACTGTTGTAAAGGTATTTCCACGCATGGATAGTTCTTCAAACTGATGTTTCTACGAGGGGTCAAGCACTGGAAACTTCTCCACTTTCTTGCGGACATAATTCTCCACTCAGTAGGTTTGTGTTTCAACTCTGTGTTAATTTCACTGCATCCAATTTTTCAAGAGAAGTCAGAAATTCTATTTTGTATAGACACAGCTTTTGGACAGCGCTAAGAAGGGGCTGCCCCCAACCCTTCCCGTTGTCCCACATCACTCATTCCATGACTAGTCTGGTGCCTGTGGACATTTGGCTTTGAGACCTTTGCCTTAATTCTGCCCTATATTTGATGCACTGCTTATGTAAGACTCATGTCTCATTATCCAAGGCATTTCTTTTTCCTTTTTTTCTATCTGCCAGATTACCCAGCACAGTGCCAACTCCACATATGTGCCACACACAAATGTAGTTATTAAGGAAAGGGAATCTGGTTATGAATGGAGAAACTATAGTGAGCAAAGGGAAAAAGAACTGGGATTTTGAGTCCGGACTTAGATTCAAGTTCTGAGTCCACACCTTAAAATCTCCGCAACTTTTCATTTACTTGCATTCCCTCCCTTAGCCTCAATTTGCTGAACTGTAAATCGAGAATAACGGAATTCTTTTTTTCTGTTATAGCATCACTTGGGATTTATCAGGAAATGTCTGTTTGGTGATAGACCTTCACTAAGAGATCAATGAGTGGTCAGTGTTTGCATGAGGCGGGTAGATAAACACAGCTTTCTTGGAAGGCTGGAAAAGAAGCCTAGTTTATTTACCTTGTGAAGTCTGTGAGTTTGCAAATACTTGGTGCCTGCGCGCAGAAACAAACTACAGAAGCCTGCCATGGGTAAACATTTCTGTTCTGTGAACCAAACTTGCCTTCTGTAGCATCCAGATTACTACTCCAAACAGATGTTAGGGATGGAGGAGGGGAGCCTGGGGGCAAAAATAGCAAGTGACCTTTTGCATCAAATTAAACTAATACCCTCCATCCAGATTCGGCTTCAGAAGACATAAATAAGACAGGATGTTAGACAAACACATATGCTGTTAACTCGTTAACATATAACTGGGGGATTAATTGAATGTGTGCCGTGATTTCCAAGTTTTGCTTTATGCTCTCCTAGATTTCCTTGGGTCCTCTGACAGTCCTGCAAATTCTCTTCCTGCTACAAGGGAGTGTGGCAGGAAGATGAGAAGTAGCTTTCTTGCCAAATGTTGGGTCACTTCGATCTGATATCAACAGTTACATATTAGTCCGTCAGGGATCATGTTCTAACGTCAAATGGCTCGGGCCACCCTCGTCTTAGGATAAGTTGTATTTCAATAAACCAAGTACGTGTAGGCTTCCAGCTTACTGATAAAAATGGACGGGTGGTTCTTGGAAGCAATCTCCAAATGCTCTGTTCGAGAGTGTGCACAGGAAGGCAGCTCCGTCACAACCCAGCTGCTCATGCCACATACCCACTCTTTCGTCTTATTGTAAAGCGTTGTAAAGTGAAGTCTTCCTGCTGTCCCATCTCTCCTTTAATCGGAGACTACAGACCACATATCTGGTTTATTACCATGATCATACTGAGAAAATCAGCAGCAAGATGTTGAGTTCTTTAACTTGTGCCAAAAAAAGCGTTTCATTTGAAATGCAACCATAGCTCCAACCATCGCTAAGGTAACACGTGAGCTGAGCTGAGAGCCACTATCTTACTTTTATCCAGCAATGACCAAGACTGTGGGTAAAATGGTACGTCTTCTATCTAGCAGTTGATGTATTTGACGACCTCGACCCTCATGTGGGTGCTGTGGATTCATCCACCCAGCTTGAGTGAGAAAGGTAGTACTCGCTCTTGTAGTCTCTCTGGCTTTCTCTCTCACCGTTGCCTCCACCCCACCCCCACTCTTGAATACTTCATAAGCAGGCTGGCCTTCCTGTTGTTATTTAAACTTGTCAAACCTGTTTCTGACTTTCTCCAGGAGGAATCCTGTCAACCCCAAGCTCTCTGTAAGGCTGGATTTACCTTCTCAGAAAACTCTTCCCTGACCATATAATCAAAAACACCTCTCCTTAGGTCATGAGTGTGGGCGACACTGTGGTCATGCCATCGACTGGAACCAAATGTTTGCATTCAAATTCTGGCTCCACTACTTGTAAGGCTTGTGACCTTGGCTGAGCTATTTGACCCTTTGGGCCTCAGTTTCCTGAGAATAAAGGAAGGTATAGGCTTGCTCTGAGCATTAAAGACATTAATGTATGTAAACCACTTAGAAGAGCATCTGACATATAGTGAGTGCCTGGCTGGCCGATTTCATTTGCTGCCTCACTGCCTCAAAGTACCAGATGTCTCAAATGACTGGTTGTTTATCCTTTTCCACTAGTATGTGGGGTAGTAGAGAGAAGGGACCCTGTATGCTTCTGTCCCATTTTTTATCCCTAGCTTCCTGGCACTGAGAGTGGTGTCTGAGGCATGAAAGATTCTGACCAAGTATTTGTGGACTGAATGAATGATGTCCAAGCGATGCTTTTGTGACCAGACAGCAGCCATTAAGGACACTGGTAGCAGTCAACTAAGAAGTCATTAGTTCGAGAATCGGGGATGCCATTCAATAATGAATAGAAGCAAGAGTGTCCCCAACTTTGCATTATCTAGTTCCACAAAATGTATATAAGATTACAGCCTATGTGAGGAGTTTGGTTTTATTTTGGTTGTTTCTGTTTGGGGGGAGGGGGAGAGGTGAGGGCGGGTTTGGAAAACTCCCCACATCACAGCATAGGACCGTCAGATTCATTCATTCAACAGGTATTTAGTATTTATAAGGGGTTAGGCTGGGACCTAGGAATGAAACCGTTCTGGCCCCTGCCTCAGGGTGTTCAGGTTCTGACCAAGGAGGCCAACTGTTCAACAGACATCACAGGACAGCCTCCTTCGGCCCCGCTCCGTATGCCTACGCCCCCAGGAGCTGGGAGATCACTGAAGGGGCACCTAAGATTTCTTAAAAGAAGGGGTATGGTAGCTCAGTCTTTAATGAGGCTAGTGTCAGCCAGGTGAACAGAGCAGGGGAGGGTGAATAACCAGCTGAGGGAACTAGCAAGGTCGGTGGGGGGGGATATCCAGGTGAGGGAGCAAAGGTGAAGGGCTCGGCTGCCTGCAGCTGTTTGATTTGTCAAGCATAGAATGGCCATGTGCACTGGCACGTATAGGCTTTGGGGGGTGGGAAGAGGCAGATTTTGTGAAAGCCCTACATAGAGAAAAGATAACGTGTAACCCGTATGCAATGACGAATAAAAATACCATTATTAGTAAAACCTTAACAATCAGCTGACACTGAAACCGCCAGAATTTCACGTGAGACAAAACCAAAAAAGCCATTATGTTCATTAAAAGCGGGTGACTTTGAACTTTATCCTGAGAAAATTGGAGAGTCATTCAGGGATCTTAATCCTGAGGAGAGTTAGTGGAGCTGAAATACGCAAGAGGGATGGAAAGGAAGACAAGAATCCATCAGAGGCTTTGCTTGGGTTTCTGTAAGGGAAAATGAAACGCAGCAATGAAGCCAAAGAGGGAGTAAACGCACTTTTAAAAATTAAGGTTGTAGACTTGTAAGGGTTTCATTACTGAGAGTGGGTCGTTAAGGCAGGTGCTCAGACCCCTTTTGTAGGCAACTGGATAGACCAAAGACGAGGAATTGCTCAACCTTGCTGACTTCCCAGAGACATCCCCTTGCACCCGTCAAATGTATACTGTCCAATACAATAGCCACTAGCTATGTGTGGCTATTTTAATTGACATTTAATTCATTACAATGAAATAAACCTAAAAGAGCAGCTCCCGGGTCACACTAGCCACATTCCAAGTGCTCACCAACCACACGTGGCTAGCAGCTTTCCAACAGAAAGTTCTATTGGACACACCATGCCACCATCCTTCCATCACCTTCATCCGATAAAGTGTAGCTGATGTTATACATTTATAGTTTGTTTTCCTTTTAAGTCTAAAAGATGTCAGGCTACTTGTACATACAGAAACCTCCATCTACCCACAGGCGTACATTAAATGCCACTGTGCACAAGCATTTGGAAGAGAAATGTGGGAAGATTAGAAACCAACCTTACACGATCTCTCAGTCTTAGGTAAGTGTAAAAGAGGCTTGCTGCAAACACGCGGGAACCTGGCAATGTCAAACAATAATTATTTGGGTGTTCCTGATAAAGTATTAACAGCCACAGAGAGGTGGGGTCAACAATAAGGAACTGTCAATCTCCCTTTTAATACCTACAAAGGGCTTTATGATCAATCTATAATCTGCTATCGTTAGAAAAAAAAGAGAATTATAATACTCCAAAACAATAATAAAAACTACAACTGCATTTGGTTTCAAATTGAACAGAAGGATGGTTGCCTAGGTGGTTCATTCGGTTAAGCGTCCAACTCTTGGTTTCAGTTGAGGTCATGATCTTGCAGTTTCCTGAGTCTGAGCCCCGCGATGGGCTCTGCAATGGCAGTGTGGAACCTGCTTGGGATTCTTTCTCTCCCTCTCCCTCTGCTCCACCCCCACTTGTGGTGTCTCTGTCTCTCTCAAAATAAACAAACAAACTTAAATTCAAACTGAACAGAGTTTTCTTCATGCAGAGTGAAGGCGGGGGGGGGGGGGCTCAGGCGTTCATTTCATTTCAAATCAACAGATACCTCACTTTCTGACTTTTGAAAGAGCCACACAAAGGGAATAAGGAGGCTTGGTGGATTTGACAGAGGTGCCCCAACTTTGAGGAATGTAATTCACACTATAAATAAAATGTTTCACTGACCACCTATGTTCATAGAAACTTTAATACCAGAAAGCCCCTCTCACTTATGTGATAGTCATTGTATAGGAAATTGAACAAAAGTGACGTGAGCCATTTAATCAAATTTTTGACCACATACAATGTGCCAGTCACAACTGGTAATGTTGGGGTCCACCTGTGGCTAGTGAGGATGTGAATAATCTTCCCTCCTCAGTAGGACTTCATGATAATCCTCAGGTCCAAGTAGGTCTGAGGAACGACATAGTGAGCCATAGCACCAGAGGAGATGTAAGGAAGGCTCATGAAATTTACCTTTGGGCAAATGTGAAACCATACTACGTCTTCTTCCCAACTCAGCAGACAGTTAGTAAATGTGATTTGAGATGGGATTAGAAGGGGAGTAGGAAGAGTATGTATGGGGGCAGCCAAAGTTCTCTGAAACCCCTCTAAAGCCCACAGGGTCTGGCCCTTGTTGACCTCCACAGGCTCAGCAAAGACCCACTCCTCCAGCTGCCCATCCGGTGTGGCGCCACCATGTGGCCTCACTGGTTTCTCAGGCCGGCCATGCTCCCTCCTCCTACAGAGCATGTGCACAAGCCATTCCCTTCTCCTAAGATGTCTTGCCCCTACCTCTCTGCTTAATCACTGTTTTCTTTAGGGTTATCTCCTCTCAAGCCCCCTCCACCAAGCATGCCTTCACTAGACCACACGTCTTTCATCTGAAGCATTTACCAACGTATGTGTATATACATACATACATATATATACATACATATATATATATATATATATATATATATTCTTAGAGAGTGAGTGAGAGGCAGAGGGAGAGAGACAGAATCTTAACCAGGCTCTATGCTCAGTGCAGAGCCAGATCCAGGGCTCAATCCCATGACCCTGGGATCATGACCTGAGCTGAAATCAAGAGTCGGATGCTCAAATGACTGAGCTGCCCAGGCACCCCAGGAATATCCCTTTTAAAAAATCCATCATTCCATCTCTAGCATCTACCAAAGGCCCTGACATTGAGTAGGAATTAAAAAATAATAATAATAAAAGGATGGAATGGACAATGGCAAACAAGTATGGAGAAATGTGGATTAGGAAAAGCTTTCTGGGGGTGCCTGGGTGGCTCAGTCGGTTAAGTATCTGACCTTAGCTCAGGTCATGATACCATGGCTCGTGAGTTCAAGCCCCACATTGGGCTCTGTGCTGACAGCTCAGAGTCTGGAGCCTGCTTCCGAATTCTGTGTCTCCCCTCCTCTCTCTCAAATAAACATTTAAAAAAATTTTTTAAACAAAGGAAAAGCCTTTTGGCATGTTTGGACTTATTCTAGAAAAATGTGATAGGATTACTGCTCTTGTTACTACCGCTGTTACTACAAGTATTGTTACTACAAGCACGAGTGTTAGTAGGGGTACTCTTTGACATTCAGGAAACGCTTACCACTATGAACCAGGCAGGGCGCCAGGCCATCTAACTGACCTAAAGCACTCCGGGGTAAGAAAAATTCCATTAATATTTTGTAGATGAGGAAACCAAGCCTCAGAAAAAGTTAAGCAGCTTGCCCAAGGCCACCCAGTTGGTCTGGGAAAGCCAGAATTTCTAGCAGTCACCTGAGTACCAAACTCAAGCCCTAGATCACGCCAGTCTATACCTCTCTACCATATTCCACCCACGTCTTACAGAGCATCAAAGAATTTTTAATTCTAGACATTCCAAGTGAGTAAATAAAGCTATTGCCGCTTGACGGTGATGGAAGCCAAGAGGTTAATCGACTTACTGTGTTTGCTACAAAGGGAAATCTGAAATATCAGCAGAAAAAAAAATCAATATGGCTTCAAACTGCTGCAAATTAAAAACAGATCACAGCCTCTTTACAAAAATATGACTACATTTCAGCATAAAGTCATTTAAAAGTAACTGTTTCCAGACACCATATGGGGTATGTACCAGTTTCACATGATTAGTGTAATTTTTGAAGGAAGTTGTTATCAGAACCACAAAGTTGAAAAACCATTTTCAACCAAACCGCAGGAAATATTTGAAGGTAAAAACCTTAATGAAAAAACAAATGTTGAGGGTAAGACAACTGGTCAAGAGCAAACCTGCAAAGAGAATGTTCTCAGTTCCGGCACACGGGGGGATCTCGGTTCCAAGAGAGCGTGTGAGAAAAGAGGATTGGCTTATTTTGTAAACCAAAGTCATGGGTCAGGTGAATTCCCAAAACGGTATGGTTTTCACAGGATGAAAGGCTATCCCAGCTTTGGCCACGGGGCCATGGAACATGTGCCAACCTGCACGACATTTTAAGACACTCTTATTATTCCAGATCTAATACTACTGATTCCACAAGGAGGAAAAATAGTTTCGGAACCTGTTTACAGAGTGGAAAGATGACAGACCAACCATGTGGAAAGGAGGAAACTTTGTGCATTTAGTTACCTCTAGTGAAAGAGAGATGGGCAGGATCCTCATTTTTCCAATGTTCCTAAAAATTAAAAAATCCCCAGGAAATTCTGGTACTAAGGTAGAGGTAGCCCCACACTGATAACAGAGATGTGCTGTGTTTTGTCTACATAGGGCTTTTTTTTTTAAAGTTTATTTATTTTGAGAGAGAGAGAGAGTGTGTGCAAGCACACAACAGGGGAGGGGCAGTGAGAGAGGGAGAGACGGCATCCAAAGGAGGCTCCACTCTGTCAGTAAAGAGCCCAATGTGGGGCTTGATCCCACGAACCCTGAGATCATGACCTGAGCCGAAATCAAGAGTCGGATGCTTAACTGACTGAGCCCACCCAGGTGCCCCGACATAGAGCTTCTTACGAAAGTGTTGAATGAGTTGCCTACATTAAACATGGGAAGATTTCAGATCCAAGATGTGCGGCTTGGCTGGCGAACAGCGAGAAGCTGGGTGGCACAAAGCCCCTATACCTGGTTGTCACAAGTTCCTCTGTCCCCTATGTGGGTGAGCCATCAGATTGCCTTACTCATTTGCATATCATGCCTGTTGCCAGGATTTGCATTTGGGAGACCAGGTATAATGAACAATAACGGTAAGAACCGGGAAGAAGCAGTGAAAAGAACAGCAGGAAACCCGTGGGTGGCGTATCACATATTCCAAGGAGAGGGAGGGTCCATCATCAAAACTGTCAAATATTTTTAAAAGGTCAGATAATCTAAGCCTGAGAGCAACGTACCAGTTTCAGCAACAAGGAGGATGAGAACTAACCTTGGGCACAACAATTTGAAGGCATTTATCTCAGCTTGGTTTCTCAGCTTCTGCTCTTTTGATATTTGGGGCAAGTCTGTGGTTGGGTCCTTTCTGTGCGTTGTAGGATGGTTAGCAGCAACCCCGGCCTCAGCCCCCTACGTGCCGGCGGCATCCCCCTCCTCCCCGCGATGGGATGACCAAAAAATGTCTCCAGACATCCCCAAACATCCCCTGGGGCGGGGGTGGGGGACGCAAAATCGTCCAGTAGCTCTCAGAACTACTGTTCTAGGTCGAAAACTGAAGGAGATGGGTCCAGAAGTGAACATTCAAACACTGAATAGGGGGAGCATTGAAAATCTCTATCTAGAAGTTTGGGTTTGATGAGGGAAGAAGTCCTAGAATGCCTGCTGCAGGAAGACGCTGAGTGCACAAAACGAGCGTATTTGTTTATGGGCATATATGGAAACAGAGACGACATGAACCTGGAGAGAGGCCACCAGCATTCTGACCTGCCAGCAGCTCTTCCGGGCCAGAAGCCACCGGTCTAAGTGGGAAAGTGCCTTCTCCCCCACCTTCATTCCATGTGGCTCTGGTGTTGCCTGCTACCAGCTCTGGGGGCCGCCACACTGCTTGGGTTTAGCGATAAGCCCACCTCTGTCCTGCCCACGAGAATCAGCCTGCGCACTAGGCTGGATCTCATGCTAAAGAGTCTGTCTTTTGTCTGAGATTATCAAACAGAGGGAAGAGCGGCACCTGCTTCTGGCCATCCTTAGGGAGGCCTGAAGAATCCAACACCCAAGAGACGGAGAGAGGCCAGGTCCCGAGGACCTCCTCATTTAGCAGCTAAACCCAGCAGAGCCCAGGTCAGATTTTCCTGTTCCACTGAAATCAGGCGAGTCAGCTTTTTACTCTGGAAATATAAGCTTCAGGAAGCCAGAGGGGGTCTTAAGACTTTATGGGTTTTTCCCCCCAAAAAAGATAAAAGTAAATGATGTCTGTTGCTTTCTCTAATTCTCAGGAGTCTCATTGCTGGTGTTAGGACGCTGGGGAGTTGCTTAATCTCTCTGACCTTAAGTTGTTTCAATAATGAAATGGGGGAGATGTTGGCACATAAACATCACGGAGTTGTCTTGGGCTCTAAGTGTTAATGTTGTCAGGCCCAAAGTATAGTGCCTGGGTGATAGCAAGTGCTTCATACATAATACATAACCATAATTACTATTCGGTAAGTGACCATGACTTAATCACCAGCACCAGAACCACCACCTATTACAACTGGAATCCACCTGAATAATACTGTCACTTACATAAATTAGTTACAGACAACCCTGCTATCTACAATCTAGAATCCTACATGCATCTATCTCTGAGAAAAGAGTGGCTTATGTGAACATGTGGCCAAGTTACCTGTCTTTGAAAGAAGCAAAAAGACTTTCTATTACCAAGAAGTATCTGGTGGAGCTGGTTAGATAGAGTCAATCGATGCCCACAGATGTCTCAAATAAGCTGATAAAACTTAAAATGGGAACCTCTGATCCTGCACATTGGAAAACCCACCCTCTGATTCAGGTCCTCAAGGAAGACCTCTGTGGTGCTTTGCATCATCCCCTACAGCCCCAACTGCAATGAGCCGTCCAAGGTGGGCTCACACTTACATCCATGTGGCCACATCCCACCTCAAGCCAGCACCGTATCTCTGCCTACCTGCCCTTTGGCCACCTTCTATGTCAGAGCCCACTTGGTCTCTAGCGTTGAGGATGGAGTGAGTTAAGACCCCCAGGGTAACCCTCGACTAACTAACGGAGGATGGGACTCCATGAAAGTCACCCTTCAGGGGGAATTCCAGGAGGTACTCCTATACTTCTCAAAAGCTCTTGGTAGAACTGTGCTCCCAAAAGAATCTTCTAGAAAGTACCCTAATACCATTGTTTTTCTTTTCTTATCGCATTCTCCCTGTATCTCTCACTTCTGCTTCCTGGGATCACCTCCCAAATAAACTACCTGCACATAAATCCTTGTGTCAGTTTCTACTTTGAGAAAAACCCAGTGAAGACAGAGCCAAGGCCCAATAATCCATGATAATAATAGCAAACATGTTTACTACATGCCAGATGCCATTTCCAGAGCTTTAGTTAAATTAATTCATCAGTCTTTTGAAGTGGGTGATATTATTGACCCCATTTTAGAGGTGTGGGAATTGAGACACGGAGCATTTAAGAAAATTGCCACCAAATGGTGGTTCTGGTCTGACTCCAGAGCTTTAATCACTCTGCATATTGTCTTCATCAGACACTAGAATTCAAAAGCTCTGCCTTCTTCTGGAACAGTTGAAAAAACACAGGTATAGAAGAACTTCATAGAGTGAGATCTTCAATTTCCTCAATTTCCTGTTATAACACAAAATATGACCCACCATTTGCTTCCCACCCAAAAAAAGGGCTATTCCACTGGGAGATGCCTGGTTCCCCACTTCTGATTGCTTGTGTCCTCTTCCTGGAGACAGCCATAGGCACCAGCAGTTTTCATTATCCTAATAGATCTGGGGGGCACCTTTCTAAACACAGAGACTCTAACAGAGAGGGGGCTCCTCCGGGTTCCTGCAGATCTCTGTGTGGGTCCTGGGGCACTCGAGCATGGGGAACGAGAACCCAACCCACGTTTGAGTGCTGGCGGAATTACTACTGGGCCTTTAAACTCTGAGAGTACATTTTAAGTCCCGGATTTAAGCAGGATATAAACAACTTTAAAAAATCGACTTTAAGTAAGAGAATGTTTATGTGCCTTCTCATCCGCCTTAACGAACCTGCATTGGATCAACACGGATAATCAGTCTAAAGACTAACAGCAGAAAATATATTTTCAGAAAACAAAGAAAGTTGGGCTGGGTTAACATTCTCGTTCCCTCCCCCCCCCCAAAAAAAAAAACGAAGGTTTGACTTTCCAGCTCTTATTCTTACAAAATTATCCTGACTCTCTGCAGTTTGAAGAGATGCCCGGCTCAGGACCAAGAACTCCAGCCATGGTTGAATGCCCTGAATTCTTTACCTCTTCATCTGGCTTATTGATGGGAAATGCCCCTATGATGTCACAGAAACACATCTTCATCAAGTACACATGAAGCAATTACTGGGCTGCAATCACATGCCAGTATGTTATTAATAATTATTGTTTTTAGTGTCACCTTTACTAAAAATTATAACAAAGCCCCTATGTTAACTGCTTCTCATGTGCCAAGCACTGTTTAAAGCCCAATTCCATTCTCAGGATAACTATGAGATAGGTAATAATGTCAACTTTAGAGTTAAGATAACGGATACACAAGTAGGCTCAGCAACTTGCCCAACATCACTTAGGTGGTAAGAGGAAAGCAGAGTAGTTTGTCATTAAGAAGGTGCTGGAGTAAGACGTACAACAGCACGTGTAAGTCCCTGGGCTGAGACTTGACATTACTGTCAATAAGAATGGTGGGCATTTAATGAGTATGTGAGTCACTTCGTTTAATCCATATGATGGTACTTGCATGTAGGGAGTATTTTATCCCTATTTAGAAATTAAGGTTTTCTTTTCTTAATGTTTACTTATTGAGAGAGAGAGAGAGAGAGAGAGAGAGAGAGAATGTGTGTGCACGTGCAAGACAGGGAGGGGAAGAGAGAGGGAGTGCAGAGCCTGACATGGGGCTTGATGTCACGAACCATGATCATGACCTGAGCCAAAACCAAAAGTTGGACGCTTAAGCAACTGAAGCCACCCAGGTGCTCCTAGATATTAAGGTTTAAGCAATTTTCCCAACGTCATGATGCTATTAAATGGCAGACAGGATTTGAACTTGAGATTGTCCACACTCAGTGCCTGTGCTTTCAACCCACTACCTTACACGACAGTATGGCTCATGAAGCTGGGAAATGGAGGGTGGGAGGTCCTAGGGACCCATATGGTTGGAAATCAATAATAGCTCCCTTGTTTCTGGATATAGAAACAAGTCCCCCTGCATGGAATACAGCCTGTTGCTGTCTGAGTCAGTCTCTGAACAACACCTAAATGTTCTTCATGTTTCAGCCAGATTAGTATCTGTTAGGGGAGACAGAGTCATTCATTCCATTCAAAATCTAGATGTGGAGTACGTGTAGGTCAGACATTATGAGCAAAATCAGACACAGGGCTGACTCAGGTCTAGTGGAAGAGATAAACAATGACCACAGAATCACACAAGTATACAATTAAAAACGGAGATGTAACCTGCAAGGCAGAGACATAGTGAAGTGAAAGTGTGAAATAGGGGTGTAGGGGTCACTTAGTCGGCTAAGCGTCCAACTCTTGGTTTCTCCTCAGGTCAAGATCTCCCATTTCGTGAGTTTGAGCCCTGCATCAGGCTGACAGTGCAGCCTGCGCTGACAGTGCAGACCCTACTTGAGATTCTCTCGCTCCCTCTCTCACTGCCCCTCCCCCACTCGTGCTGTCTCTCAAAAAAAAATTATAAAAATTAAAAAAAAAAAGAAATAAAACAGACACAAACACACCTAACTTGGGAGAAGGACTTTTTTCAGAGTGTGACCTTGGAACAGAGATCTGAGAGACAACAGGAGTTACATTTGGGGCAAGATTTCCTCAGGGTGGGGGCTTCTAAAAATTCTTCAGATATGTTTCTTGTGAATCAAAAGCCTTGACCTTTAGGAATACAGTAGCTACTGCTATAGTAGTAGTAGGTCTCGGTACGTTCCGAGACCCCCAGTGGATGCCCGAAACTACTATACAGACCATGTTTTTTCCTGTATGTTCATACCTATGATAAAGCTTAATTTATAAATGAGGCATACTAAGAGATGAGCAATAATAGTGAAAGAACAATTATAACAATATACTGTAACAAGAGTGATGTGAATGCAGTCTCTCTCAGAAGATCTTCTTGCACTGGACCAGCCCTCCTCGTGATGATGGGGGATGATAAAAAGCCTACATGATGAGATGACGCACTGGAGGCATAGTGACATGGCGTTAGGCTACTGCTGACCTTCTGACATTATGTCACAAGGAGAACCATCTGCTTCTGGACCATGGTTGCCTGTGGGTAACTGAAACTGCCAACAAGTGGGGAAAGGTGTACTGTGCCTCCGAGGAGGAGGAGGAGGAGGAGGAAGTAAAGGAGGAAAGAGCTGTCAATGACTGACTGGATTCCGTATTACTGTCAAAATGATCATAAAACTCCATGAGACAATGAACATATACCTGTGGCCAAAGAGAAGGGAGGCACTTTTCAGACAGACAAGAAAAGAGATCTGGGGGATAACTTCTCAGGGCCACAAAAAAAACAACAACCAGGTTTCAGAGGAAATGGATTTTGAGTGTGAGCCTCAACTCCATCCCAACTATATTATCCTATGAACTCAGGGCTTCTCTGTAAGTTAATAACCTAACCAATGACAGTAAAATATTATAAGAAAAAATAAAATCATAGAAAAGTCACTATAAACTCCATGGCTCAATCTACGTGGGAAATGATAGTAAACCAGTTTGGACTCTCAAATATTTGGTAGGTGGGTTAATAATGCTAGAGTTGTTTTGTTGGTTTGTTCTGGTTGTGTAACGAAAGGCTATACATTCTCCAAGCCGAGTCTAGGTCACCCTGTGGATCTGCTTTTCTAAAGCATTTCTTACATGGTCCACTCTGTGATTCTTTGCATCTACTGTGAGTGATTCTGTGCCAGGTTCTGAAACTGCAAAGATTATGATCTGGCTCTTTCTTCAAGGAGTTACCTATCTCATGGGGGTGGTGGTCAAGAACACAGGCAACTGCATACTGCAGAATGAGAAAGATAAGCCCTGGGAGCAGAGAGCAGGGGCCTTTCCACTCAGTATGGGACTGTCAGGGGAGATTTCTCAATGAAAAGGATATTTGACCAAAGTCTTAATGAAAGAACAAGGCCAGAGCCTCCAGAAAAATGTTTTTAGCACTGCTGTTAATTACCCCAGCCATTGGTGAGGAAAAAATTTCAAGTGATTTTGGGCAGGTCAGCTCTGACCAAAAGTGACGCTGAAATCCAGACAAGAAGAATGTAAGAGACTTCATTTAAGGCCTCATCTTGAAGCAACATTTGGCCACCCCTGTGCTGGGACTGGGGGCTAAAAATCCAGACACCTCAGTGTGTGTTAACAGCTATGTTCAGAAAAGCAGCCTTTGGTCAAATGCATCCACAATTTTTCAATCGTGAATGAAAAATCCAACTAAAAACAATAGAGTTCTTTTTAGTATCTTGAGCACCTGTCCCACCCATCAGGGAGACATTTTGCGATGTCCAATTTAGAGTCCGGTGTAGCCCCGATTTCACTCATCAATGGAACAGATTTAATAGTTAAATGAGCAGATTGACTATAGTCAGGCTTCGACTCCATCTAACGTTGAAGAATTCTGCTTAGCAACTGAGCGTGCTAAGTTGCTCTGAAGTAGTACTTTCCAACTCAAAACCAGAAGTACTCCTACAGAGATTCTTCCTCTGCCCTCCTAGATGAGAGACCTTGAGTGATGAACCTCCTATATTCGTCCACCAGGGTCACGACACAGACTGGGGGAGCTTAAACAACAGAAATGTATTTTCTCACAGTTCTGGAGGCTGGAGGCCTGAGATCATGGGCTCGGTGAATTCCATTCCTGATGAGTGTACTTCCCGGCTTGCACAGCGCCCACCAGAAAACAAGTGTGCAACAGAAGTCTGTGTTAGCAGTTCCCATCATTCCCAAATTTTACTTTTTTCTCTTTTCTAGGGTCCTCAATAACTCAATAGTATAATAATAAAGACATAAATCAAGACTATCTTGCAGTAGACCATTCTTTCCACTGGGAACAGCTACATAAAGTTTGTAAGATTTCTACGACTCCCTCCCCACCCTCACCAAAAATCTGACATCCAGGACCAAAAGGTTGAGATCCCAGAGTGAAGGGAAACACAGTTAAGTGATCTGAGCATCTGACATTATTGTCCCCTCCAGGCGTTCAGTGAAGAGGCTAAAAAGCCTAATTTAAAGCAATTGCAAAAAGACTGAAACCTCAGTGTTTTGTTTTGTTTTTTAATTCAAGAAACTAGGAGAGGTGGAAACTTGTGTTTGGGGCTACCAAACTATCTAAGACTAGGAGGGCCAACATTTCACAGTAATAGAAGCACAAGGAAGTAAAGCCAACAGTCTGAAATGCTGATCTCTTTGAGGAATCTGTGACTTCGTAAATGGTGCTGACCCAGAGAAGCCAAGCAGAAAGAGACACCTCCAAATCTGGAGGAACCAAACCAGGGTCTTGGCAGTTTCAAGGAGGTATAAAAAGAAAACGGACCAAGGAAGAAGAAAAACTGATGATTACCTCCAATCTGCTCTTGCAACACCTGGAGGAGAAGGTCCTAGAAGTAAAGGAATTTCAAAAGTATGGGCGACTTTCCAAAGACAGAAGTTTAGCCTTAGAAGAGCTAATTGGATTCAACTGATCTACCTGGTAGATTCTACTCTCACCTAAGTGCCTCAAGAAGCTCATCTAGAATCTTCTAATTTTTCACACATAATGTTCATAACGGGGATAATGGCGGGTGGTGTTGGCCACACAGTTTAAGTAATTGTGGCTAACACATTCAGCAAAACAAGTAACAAGTGTGAAAATTCATTAGAAATTGAGAAAGTGACAACTTGCACGAGAAAACCAAAATTTATTTTTAAAAAATCAAATTTTAGAATGGAAATTATAATAACTGAAGAATTCAGATGGATTTAACAAAAGTTCAGATACAGCCAAAGGGAGAATTGATATCTTTGAAAAATAAGTAGAAAAATGTATATAACATCCATGTTACTGGTGATCTGATAATGTGTGTGTAATACCTATGCAATTGGGAATCTCACAAGACGAAGTGAGATAGTGTAAGACAGATGAAATATCTGAAAAAAAAAAAATGGCCAAGAGCCTTCCAAGACTGAAAATGACTTCAAGTCACATATCCAAGAAGCATTACAAGCCCCAAGAAGTTTAAATGAAAAAGAAAAACATACCTAGACACGTCATAGAACTAGTGCGAAAAACCAAAGGTGTTAAAAATTCTTTAAAAATCCAGAGGGAATTTAAAAAAAATGTTTATTTAGTTTTTTTGGGGGGGAGATATATATATATATATATAGAGAGAGAGAGAGAGAGAGACAGAGAGAGAGAGAGACAGAGAGACAGAGAGACAGAGAGAGAATGAATCCCAAGCAGGTTCTACACTCTCCATGCAGAGCCCGACGAGGGGCTCAATCCCAGGAACCATGAGATCATGATCTGAACAGAAATCGAGAGTCAGTCACCCAACCAACTGAGCCACTCTGGCGCCCTTCAGAGGAATTTTAAAAGCTTAGCACCTTAAAAGGAACAACAGCGAGAATGACAATGGACCCCCTGATAGAAACAATGGAAGCCAGGAGGCAAGAGTTATCATCTTTAAGGAGCTAAAGGCCAACCTATAATTCTAGACCCGGTGAAGAGGAAGAAAAATAAAGACAATGTCCAGAGAAATGAACACTGAGACAAGTATTTGTCACTATCAGATGTATATGGAAATAAATATTAATAAGATTTCTTCAGACAGAATATGGATGAATGCATGCACATTGTCCCCCACCCCTCCCCCACATATTCACTCCCAGATGGAAGAATGAAAATAAAAGAGAATGAACAACAACAAAAAGAAAATGAGTACATCCAAATAATTATTAATTCTATAAGCAAGAGTGAGATCTTGGATTTCAAAATTAAAATACACGGCAATAATCAAACAAGGTGAGAGTGGATGAATTTCAAATGTTTTATGTTTGCTGCATTGTAACAGAAGTGGTAATGGGGGCATGTGGGTGGCTCAGTCGGTTAAGCAGCCAACTTCGGCTCAGGTCATGATCTCATGGTTCGTGAGTTCGAGCCCCGTATCAGGCTCTTTGCTGACAGCTCAGAGCCTGGAGCCTGCTTCAGATTCTGTCTCCCTCTCTGTCTGCACCTCTCTTGCTTGTGCTCTGTTTCTCCCTCTCTCTCTCAAAAATAAATAAACATTATAATTTTTTAAAAAAAGAAGTGGTAATGGTATTCATTTATGTTAGACTCCAACAAATCAAAGATGTATATTGAAAGCTTTAGGATAAGCACTCAAAGAATTTTTTAAATAATTCACAACTAACCTGCCAAAAGAGAGAGAAAATAGAATAGTGATAAAAATGATTCGCTCAAAAGAATGCAAGAAAGGAGAAAAAAACAAAACAGAGAATGTAGGACCATTTGGAAACAAATAGATAGTAAATTTAACACCAAAAAATACAGTAACCATATTAAGCGTATATAAATAAAAAATTTAAGCGTATATAAATAAAATATAGTAAAACCTTGGATTGCGAGTAACTTGTTCTGCGAGTGTTCTGCAAGACGAGCAAACATTTCTAATAAACTTGTAACTTGATAAACAAGTGATGTCTTGCAATATGAGTAGTACGTGATGCTGAACGTCACATGATCACAGCTGAGCCAATGGTTCTTTTCTCTCCCTCTCTCGCTCTCGCTCTTTCTCTCTCTGCAGGAGTGCGGGTGATCGTCTCCCCTGCTCAGATGCTCGGTCTCAGGCGTGGTGTTTGGCAGAAATCAGTGATTTTTCAGAGCAACGGAAGGTGCCCATAGCTGGCACTAGTGTGGTTTTTGACACTTCAAAGCACCTATGGACAGTCCTTTGCTTTTCATACAAGAGTGAGCTTAGGAGTGCTTTGCTTCATTCTAGGTCAGGCTGCCTGCAGATACAGACCTTTCCTCTGCTGCCTTATTGCCAGTTACATTCAGTACAGTGTGACAACAGTTTATTGACACTGTACTGTAGGCAACATCCATGTGAGAGTATACAATGGCCCCCAGGCAGAAAAAGATTCCAGTGAGCCAATAGATAGTAGTGATTCCATTAGTGATAGTGAAAGTCGTCCTCCACAATAACCCTCCTCTCTCGTCTCCCTCACACCAGCCACACAGATCTTCAAAGGTAGGTGCAGGTTATTTTGTTTATTTATCTTTATATGTTGCATTTTCTTCAGTATTTTATATTACATTACAGCATTGTAATCATTTCTATATGAATATTTTTGGGTTGTGGAATGGAGCATCTGAGTTTCTATTATTTTTTATGGGGAAATTTGCTTTGATATAAAAGTGCTTTGAATTACAAGCATGTTTCCAGAACAAATTATGCTTGCAAACCAAGGTTTTACTGTACTCCATTTGAAAGTTAGCAGAGAAGGGCGCCTGGGTGGCTCAGTTGGTTGAGCGTCCGGCTTCAGCTCAGGTCATGATCTCACGGTTCATGGGTTCGAGCCCTGTGTCAGGCTCTGTGCTGATAGCTAGCTCAGAGCCTGGAGCCTGTCTTTGGATTCTGTGTCTCCCTCTCTCTCTGACCCTCCCCTGCTCATGCTGTCTCTCTCTCTCTCTCTCTCTCTCTCTCTCTCAAAAATAAATAAAACATTAAAAAATAAAAATAAAGTTAGCAAAGAACCTTAGAATGGATTTTCAAAACTCCACTATGTGTTCTTTATAAATGACTCCTCTTTTTAAATTTTTATATATTTTTATTTTTATTTTTTTAGAGAGAGAGAGAGAGCACGCACGTGCACAAGGAGGGGAGAGGGGCAGGAGAGAGAAAGACAGTCTTAAGCAGGCTCCACACTCAGCATGGAGCCCAACAGGGGGCTCGGTCCCACAACCCTGGGATGGAACATGACCTAAGCCAAAATCAAGAGTCAGGACAATCAACTGACTGAGCTACCCAGACACCCCATAAACGACTCCTCTTAAAACTAAGGACAAAAAACACTGAGAGTGAAAAGACAGAACAAACATCAACCAAAATGAAATGGTGACTGCCAAAGCAGACTTTAAGGCAAGAGGCATTACTAGAGCTAAAGCAAGACACTGCATGTTTTAAGTAGGGATAACTGACCAGGAAGAGATCATGAAACTAATACAAAATATAGACAACTTTACAATCTTAATGAGAGACTTTAACATACATCTCTGAAGAGCTGATGGATCAAGCAGACAGAAAAATCATTAAGGACAAAAATGGTCTGAGCAGCACAATTAATATACCTGACCAAATTAATGTATAAAACACTGACACACAAAAACTGGGTTCCCTTTGTTTCAAGGACATATGGAATATTTATCTTCACCCTAAAAATGACCACAGCCTATGCCATGAAGCAAGACAGAACAAATTTCGAAGGACTGAAAAGCGGATGGATGTTCTCTCACTACCGTGAAATTAAGCAAAAAAAAAAAAAAAAAAAAAAAAAACCCACCCAAACCAAAAAGATAACCCCAAATGACTGCAAATTAATCAACTCACTTCTAAATAATCTTTGAGTTAAAAAAGATACCCAAAGGGAAATTATGAAGTATTTTTCATAAATGGCAATAAAAATTTCACATAGTAAGACTTGTGATACACAGCTTAAGTAAGGCTTACATGGAAATGTTTTGACTTAAAAGCATAGATATAAGAAAAGACAAAAGGTTGAAAAGCAATGAGCGAAGACTCTACATAAAAAATAAAGGAACAGCAAATTAAACTCAAGGAAAGTGGTAAGAAAAAAAGTTTTTCAATTCATTTTATGAAGCCAGATTAAGTTCAATATCCAGACTTGATAAGGACGTAACAGAATAAAATTACAGACCAATTTTTTCTCACAAACACACATGAGCAAACCTAAACAAATATCTGCCAATCAACCTCAGCAATAAATAACAGTGATAGCACATCGTGGGCAAATAACGTTTATTCTAGAAAGTCATGGTTGGCTTAACATTTGAAAAAAAATCAATCAATATATTTAACAGGAAAAAAGATAGAAAAATCATATGCCCTCAATAGATGCTGAATATTTTTTAAAAAAAATTTTAATGTTTATTTACTTTGGAGAGTGAGATAGAGAGACGGAGTGTGAGCAGGGGAGGGGCAGAGAGAGGGAGACACAGAATCCAAAGCAGGCTCCAGGTTCTGAGCTGTCAGCACAGAGCCCGACTCAAGCTCGAACTCACAAACCACTAGATCATGACCTGAGCCGAAGTCAGTCGCCCAACCAACTGAGCCAGCCAGGCGCTCCAGATGCTGAATATTTTTTTTTTTAAATTTATTAGCAAACTACATATAAAAGGGAATGTTATCAATCTGATATCTACAGATATCAGTGTCTCTACAAAGAAACCTACGGCTAACATAATTCTCAATGGTAAGAGAATAAAATATTGTCCCCCCAAGATCAGGCCTGAAACAAAGATGTTCAATAATATCATGTCTATTCATCGCCACACTTAAGGTCCTTGATTTGGCAAGAGTGCCCCCATCCCCAAATTTATGAAGATTTGGTGAGGGGGGGAATTGTCCCTTCACAGAAGACAGGATCGTTTATAGAGGCATCAAAAGAATTTATAAGTACACGTGTAAAATCGATAAGTGAAGAATTTCTAGATAAAAGTCTATATATAAAAATTCAATTTCATTTCTCCATATCAGTAGCAAAAATTTAGAAAATAAGGACATTTCATTTTAAGCAGCATCAAAAACATCAGTCAAGAAAAATCAGCTAACAAAGGATGAGCAAGATCTCTATAATGAAAACTACAAAACACTGAAAGAATTTAAAGACTTACAAGTAAAATATTCCAAATTCATGCATCAAAAAATACTACTGTAGGGGCGCCTGGGTGGCTCAGTCGGTTAAGCAGCTGACTCTGGATTTCAGATCCAGATCTCCTGGTTCATGGGATCGAGCCCCACGTGAGGCTCTATGCTCACAGTGTGGAGCCTGCTTGGGATCTCTCTCTTTCTGTGCCCCGCACTCTCAAAATAAATTTTAAAAAATACTACTGTAATTCAATGAATTCCAAGTAAACATCCCAGCAGCATTTTCGTAGCAACTGGCAAACTGATCCTAAGATACATATGGAAATGTAAACCCCATAGAGCCAAAATGATCTTGAAATACAAAGATGAAGGTCTTATACTACTTGCTATCAAGACCTATGACAAAGCTACAGTAATTGATGAGGTGTGGTATTAGAACAAAGACAATTCTCAAAATGGAATAAAGTAGAGAAATCAGGAACATACCAACACATACACCATCACCTGATTCATGACAAAGATAATGCTGCAAGGCAGTGGACTTAAAAGAATCATCTTAGAAATAAATGGGGCCGTATCCGCTGCAAGTCCACTTGGCGAAAAGACTTGTCTTGACCGACTCCTCACACCATCCACAAAAATACATTCCAAGTAGACTGTAGGCCTCAAATGAAGGTACTTAAATCAATAAAGCTTCTAGAATTTTATATCGGAAAACATCTTTACGGTCTTGGGTACAGGAAAGGGTTGTGATACAGGATGCCAAAGACTGATGAACTGGGAGTGCCCATTAAACAGGTGGAAAATCGCTCAATCCCTTTAGTCATCAGGGGAATGCAAAATCTCAGTAATAGACTCCGGACACTTCATATTGTTCAAACGAAGACAAAAATACCAAGTATTGGCAAAGATGAGGACCAACTAAAATCATTTATGAGAAAGTAAATTGGTAGCACCACTTTGAAAACAAATTGGTAGAACTGCACGGGCTTCATGACCCAGAAATTCCACTTCTAGAAACCTTACAGAAATGAGTACGTCTTGGAGCCTTAAGAGCTGCAAAAGAATATTCACAGCAGCGTTATTTGGAACTGCCCAAAGCTGGGAACGGCCAAATTAGCCAAAGGCCCATCAACAGGAGAATGGATACATGCAGTGTAGCCCTTTTTGCAGTGGGAGCGCTAGAGCCAGGACAATGAATAACCTACAGATGCTGTTGAACAGAAGAAGCTAGTCAACGAAGAACATTCTGTGGATTACCTTGATGCCAAGTTCAGAAACAGGCAGAACTAATCTGGAGTGACTGATGCCATGATAATGGTTATGTTCGGGGAGTGAGGCATTGAGAGCAGGACTTTAGGGGTGCAGGTGCTACTCTACAGGCAGTTACACGAATGTGGCCACTTGGTAAAAATTACCTGAGCCCTCCACTCACTATTCCTGCGTCTGTCTAAACTTAGGCTATTTCAGTTGATTTTTTTTTTTTAAAGCAGAACTTGCAACGTTCTTTAAGGGAGAGAGGGGGTAGGCGAGATGTCAGAAGGACCAGTGTGAATGGAGGGGCCACGTGTTCGTCCAAAACTCTCGACCAAAGCTACACTGCCTGCAGCCCTGATCTGCTGAAGCAGACACCGAGGAAAGCAGAGATAAGAAACTACATTCGAGTCAAAAGTAGCATTGAACGGGGGACTGGCTTATTCCACAGAGAGGAACAAAGAACTGTGCACCTAAGCTGATACGACAAGATAAACAGTCCCGCAGACATTCCGCTCGCAGTAGCTGACTCAACAGCCCAGGCTGACAGATTTACAATGGGGAACTGAATCCTCAGATCAAAAACCGTGTGCTCTGTTTGCAGCTTGATGACCTACAGTATACACTGAAACCCTTAAATCAACAGGTTTATGGCATTTATGGTGAAGCACTCTGACAGGTCTGCTTCGTCAAACAAGCCTGGTCTTGAATCCGGGCTCAGCTAAAAGCTGGGCTATCAAAGGCAAGCATTTGCTAACACGAGAGGGAAAACGCTCTATTTCTGTTCAAATATTTAATGAAAATTTTTCTTGTGCTTTTGGGGGGAAAGAAAAAAAAGAGCACAAATGTATAGAGATGTACATAATCTTTAAGACCTATCAAGGCTAGAGAAGATTTATTTATTCAAGACTCCACTGCTCCTGCCCACGTCACCACAGTACAATTCACCATGTTTGTCCGGGTCGTATGGTCACACAATACAGCTTTCTTGAGGGACAAGAACATCTATTATATATTAAATCTGGATGTCCTATAGGGTCTCCTAAACCTTGTGACTAAAAGCCATGTCCAAAAAATTCGCATACATGCTTTATAACGTGGTTTAGTAAACACGTCCAGACACACCCACACGACAAAATTTCCCAAGATGCTCTTCTAGAAAACACCCTGGTACTGCCTAGACTGCTCTATTTTATGCTCCTCTGTATTTTTCTTCCAACTGATGTTCATCATAATGGACTAAATGGATTCATGACCCATGAATCAGTGGAGCTCGAAGTTTGAAAAAGACACAGAAGGAAGCAGAGTGGGGTTTTTTCCTTCAAATGTGGGAGTCGGGCTTTTTTTAATTTAACAGATTCTCAAAATTTGATGAACGTAAGAATTATTCAAAGTCCAGATTCCCAGGGTCTCAGTCCCAGAGATCCTGAGAGTCATAGTGAAGCCCATGAACCTGACCTTCTATCAGGCATTCTAAACCATGCCCCTGGGGGTATTGCTAGATGCTTCCTGGATACTTCCTGGTTGGCACTCAGTTCATAAGTGAGGGAATTAACTTGAAGAAATAATATTACTTCATTATATGAATATATACTGTGGAGATGCCTATTTGTGTATATATAGATTTCTCTAGATCGATTTCGAGAGAGTCAATGAGTGAGTGGCAGGCGCTGTGGCAGACGCTCGAAAGACAGTGATGAGGAAAAAAAAATTTAAGACCGGTTTGTGCCCTCACGACACTTGTCACCTAGCACAGGAGACAGACATTATTGAAATAGTCACATTTCTAAGTATGAAAGTACAACAAGAGTACGTTATGAAGAAGAAGAGGTATACAACTGTGCCAAAGGAGGGCACAAAAGACTCCGTGGTGCCTAATTTCATGTGCCAGCTCGACTGGGCCCAAACATTTGGTTAAACGTTATTCTGGGCGTGTCTTTATGAGTGTTTCTGGTTGAGATCAACATTGAATCAGTAGACTGGATAAAGCAGATTTCCCTCCCCATTGGGTGTGTGTGGAGGGGGGGAGGTGAATCACGCAATCACTGAAGGCCTTGAACAGAACAAAAAGGCAGAGGGAGGGGCGACTGGGTGGCTCAGTCCATTGAGCTTCTGACTTCGGCTCAGGTCATGATCTCACGGTTCATGAGTTCAAGCCCTGCATCAGGCTGTGTGCTGACAGCTCAGAGCCTGGAGCCTGCTTTGGGTTCTGTGTTGCCCTCTCTCTCTGCCCCTCCCCTGCTCACACTCTATTTCTTTCAAAAATAAATGAACATTAAAATAACTTTTTTTAAGGCGGAGGGAATGAGAACTGCTCCCTGCCTTATGGTCTTTGAACTGGGACACTGGTCGTTTGTTTCCTGCCTTCAGACTCCTACTGGAACTACACCTTCGGCTGTCTCCGCTCTCCAGCTTGCCAATGCCACATCCTGGGACTTCTCAGCTTCTCAAATATGTGAGTCAAACCCGTATACATATAAATTTATGTGTAGGTATACACACATATGTATATATATGTAATAGTATACATAATATACACTATATTTGTACATTATTATAAATTAATTATAGATTAATATCTAACATATTGATATAGATATATCTTAATATTACATACATATAATACCTATAACACACACACACTTGCTTCTCTTTCCCCAGAGAACCCTAAAATAGCCCCACGCATGCTCAGTCTACCACCAAGAATGGAAAGCAGACGTGGACGCACCTGCAAAGTACCTACGACCATTTCCCTGGACTGAGAAGGTCTCCTTCCTTTCCATAGAATATAAGACCATCTGCTCCTCATTTCAAGTGTCCCTGAGAAAACTCTCCCCTACTTTTCTGGCTTGAGGAAGTCAGGGCTCGGCAAGAGACTAGAACATGGGAACCACAGTTAGGCAGCCCTGGGTGGCCAGCAGGGAAGAAGGCCCCGGGCAGGGCACGGAGACCCACGACTATCGGTTGATTCCTCCCGCCTCTGTGCACAGTTGCCAGCTTCAGTTAGCACAGCCACCAGCAAGGAAAATTTGCTCAGATACTGCCATTTGAACAAAAACATAAAGAGATAACTAAATTTTCTGATACATTAAATGTGATCCTAAGTCAGATACAATGTGTTTTTTGTTTATTTATTTGAGAGAGAGAGACACACACACACGTGGGAGGGCAGAGAGAGAGAGAGAGGGAGAAAGGGAAAGAGAGAGGGAGAAAGGGAAAGAGAGTCCCAAGCAGGTCCGCACTGTCAACGCAGAGCCCGATAGGGGGCTTGAACTCTCAAACCGTGAGATCATGACCTGAGCCGAAACCAAGAGCTGGACACTTAACTGACTGAGCCACCCAGGTGCCCCAGATACAATGTATTTTTGACTGTTCACTGATCTGAGTTATTTTCTGCCACTGAACCCCTTCATCGGAGAGGGAAATTTATAATAGCGTGACATTACCTTGTAATGTCCTGACCATGGATCTTTTTAAAACTGTATTTCACTCTGGTTTCTCCATATGTTAATTAGCATAACTACAAAGGTTATTATGAAGACCTGAAAAACAAGACCTAATAAAGAGGTTTCCACTTAAAAAAAAAAAAAAAGGAAGTTATTAAACTACCAAGTTTTGGTCCATACAATGAGAAGAAAATCCATGTGTAAATTTTGCAACCTTTGAGCCCAAATATCCTTCAGTCAGCTTCAAAAGAAATATTTCGCCTAATTCTGAATCGGATTTCCACCATCACAACTGCACAGCTGTGTGGGGAGCCGTCTGATGGCAAAGTGCCTCCGCGCCCAGAAGTCGACCTGTCCACACCAGAGAGTATTCGAAACAAAACTGAACACGCTCCGGAAGCACTGTCTGGAAGGTCAGCAATTTTAGCAAGCGAAATAAAAAGGGAGTCTTTCTTTTCTGCCCACTTACTTTTCCTGTGCCAGGCCCAGAACTGGAACTTCCAGATAGGAAAGGGCTAGACCTAGTCCTCCAAGACGGGCTCTGCTCCTGGGTACGTGGAACGTGGCTGGTCTGAACCAAATGTGTGGGAATTGCACAAGGCCCACTGGCTGTTGAAGACTTGCGCGTGAAATGAAATCGAACTATCTCAATTATTTTATAGATGATATTTTGAAATAACATTTGCAATAGCTTAGATTAAATAAAATATACCGACACGAGTTTCACCTGTTTCTTTTTGCTTTTTTTTTTTTTTTAAGTAGGACTCCTAGAACGTTTTAAATGCCGTCTGTCGGTTTGTGTTCCGTTCCACTGGCCGGCACTGTGCCATGGCAAAGAGGGAATGGGATTCCGTGCAACATAAAAAAGAAACAGAAGATTTCATGGGGGGAAAAATAACACTTCTGCTGTCATTATTTAAAAATAAAAACCACTGCATACTAAAATTAGATTCATTGAAATAAAGATCTTCAAAGGCGCAAATGAACTGCACATGAATGTTGAGCAATGTACTTCATCCATAAGCATTCCTGGTTTACAACTTTGCCCCACATGTCAGCGTCCAAAGAAATCAATGAAAAGTGGTTATGGCGTGTGAAGTCATCCCCGAAGCCAACCATGAGAGTGGTCTCACGGCTCACTGACAAGCATATAACGTGCTCATTCGTATTTGCTGCTTTAAGGCCATCTGCAGTCATTGGTGGCAGACAAGGGGAGGTGTGTAATAACAAGACAACTGACAGAGTAGTGAAGCAACAACACAGTTAATGCACCCAAGGTGCGCCGTCGGGAACCGATACTGACAAGGGGAGATGTAGTCATACTGTGTGCAGCGGACTCTGCACCCACTCCAAGTCAATTCACACAGTGTGGGCGAGGAGTCACTGCATTCATGGGTCTGTCGGCCAGTGCGTGCTAGACACCCCTGTTTCGTTATGCTTGCCTGCTTCCTCTGGGAGGCTGGTGGGTTCTCCGCACAAAGTGCCCTATCACAGTTAGGACTTTCATTTCAAAGTGACAGAAACTAATGTTAAGCTAGAGTGACAAGGAAAGAAAGGGGGATATGTTTCATGTAAATGAAAAGCCCCGAGTACTTTCATTTCGGGCATCAAGACTGTGATGACTCTACTCTCAGGGGACACAAAGGTTGCCAGCAACTCTGGACTTAACGTTCCATCCTCTCTGCTACCCCCAGGTGTCCCAGACTTTTATTTCATTGGTTCTGATCCTGTTGACGTGTGAATCCCTCCCAATCACTGTAGTCAAGGATATGTGATATTCTGACTGGTCGCTCTGAAAACATGTCACCGCCAACCAAATCCCAAGGACTTGGGACAGAGGTGGAAAAGGTAGGTCCCCAAGGAAAACTGCAATGTCTTTACAGAAAGACTGGGAAACAGACACTGGGCAGATAAAAACAATTATTGGTGGTCGCTGCTATCTCTGAATCCCCATATCTAACCTGCGCATGACAGACTGATAAGCTGCACATGACCCACTGATGAGTTTTTTCCAGTGAATCAATGCATGCATGAACACTTAAGAAACACCTAATTCATGATGCATACGGAACACAGAAATGATGTGCTTCTAAATTACCAGGATGTTAATAACATACATGTAACAAATGTTTATTGAGCACCTACTATTTGCCAGGGTCTACCCTTGCCATTGGAGACCCAGCTGTCAACAGCGAAGATGAAGTCTGGCCCTCGTGAAGCACCTATTCAAGCAGGGAAGGCAGCACGTGCAAGATAATGACGTGTTTATTAGAGGGATGATAAACAGTATGAAGAACAATAAAGCAAGATAAGGGGATGGGGGGGGGACAGGTGCAGGAATACGATGATGACATTTACACAGAGAAATGAAATGCACAGAAGGTGAAGGAAGCGGGGGGAGGGTGTGTGAATATTTGCGGGTAGAGCTTTCAAAGAGCAAAGTCAATGGAACAGGGGCACCTTGGGAGGCTGAAAGGCAAGAAAGGCCAGAAAGGCTGGGGTAGAATGTGCGATGGTAGAAAAGATAGGGTATCAGGCGAAAGGAGCCCAATCACATAGCGCCTTGCGGGCCATGGTTAAGAAATTTGCATGACACACTACGAGTAATGGAAAGCCTTTAGCTGCTAGAAAAAAGGAAGGTGAATTAATCTGGTAACTCTGAGAAGCATAGATTATAGGAACACAAGAGATGAATGAGAACCACCAGACTGGAAGCTTCTACAAGAATCCAGGTGACAGAGCAGAGTGGTTTGGATCACAATGGTGGCAGGAGAGGGGATAACAAGTGGTCAGAATCGGGTGTATTTTCAAAATATCCAATTCAACTGACCTGCGAGCAATGAAATTTACATGGACAAGTGTATAAAACTACCTGCTATTTACACATCTTCATTTATACTTCTTGCCCATCATACTAAAAATCAGTCGCTCAATACTTATTTGTGTCCTCATGGTGCTTTATATGATACCTCAATTATAGTATCAATTCTGCTGCACTGTCCTGCACTGTGTTTATATTCCTGTCTCCATTACTCTCCACCTTCACATTGGAATATCTTAGAACTTAGGAGCCATATTATCATTTTTGTATTTCCATAGTCCACCATAGTACTGAAGCACAGAGGAGGCTGGAAATAAATGCTTTGGGTTAGAAGGATGGGTGGGTGGAGGGGTGGAGGGGTGTAGAGATGGGGTGGGTGGTAGGTAAGAGGAAGGAACAGAGGGAAAAGAAAGAAGAAATAAGTGTCAAGCAATTGGCCAGGAATACAAGCCCCAAATGACCTTGAATTTGCTCACCTGGTACATTTATAAAGAAGTTGGGTGGTTTAGAGGGTGTGGCTATTATGTAGGCGCGAGGTACCAGGGCACTGTGCACTTCCATAGGACGGGTCTATCCAACCAAGGAAGTGATGACAGAGGTTCGGTAAATAAGCAGGTCAGCTGATGAGTCCATGCATATGAAAGAATTAGCTTCCTCATCTTGTATTCCAATGAAAACAGAGCTCCCTGCCTCATCAAGTATAGTGAAGAATTTATCTACATTTACTTGTAGATGCATAAATTGCCCAACTACATTCAGGAGATAGAAAAACCCAATACACCTTGACAAGATTCTCAGGCTCGAGCACACATTAATAAAACACAGAGAACATTCCCCACCTCATTGCCAGAGCTGCCCCATCGCTGCAGATCAACAGGATACAGGGGACATTGAACTTTGATGTAAGGTTGGCAGCAAATCCAGAAATGGAATCCACATTTCTAATCTGCAGCATCCCTCCCTCGTAAGATAGGCTCTCTCCCATCCTCCTAAGAACGCAAGGGTATAAATTTTATTATAAATATATCTCTGTTTCTTCAAAGATCCATTTATTTTCAGCAGTCTGGGTTGGCATGCTGTGAAATTCAAAAGCAAATATACATCTTTAAAAAGATTTCCAGATGAGTTTTTTGCTGCCTTCCAATCTACCCCCAGTCCCCATGCACCATTCATACACAGTCTCTCCAAATACGTTCCTCAAAAGGAAAAATCATTATCGAATCATCACTGTTACTGAAATCATTATTCTTAAAGACTCTGAAAGCAACAGTGAGTATCCTCTGGAAAAAAACAAACTTACATAAATGCATTCTATTAAAGCCACCAGCTTGCGATGGTTACTATCAGTGATTCTCGGCTGGGGACAACTGTACCCCCGGGGACAATGGGCCATATCTGGGAACATTTTGATACAACTATGGGGTGCCGCTGGCATCTGCTGGGTAATGGCCAGAGATGCTAAGCATTCTAGAACACACAGGCCAGCGCCCACAAGCATCCGTCCATGTCAGCAGTGTCCCATGGAGAAGCCCTGTGCTAAACAGTATAAAATTCCCTAAGCAATGTTACAATTTTTTTAATGTTCATTTTTGAGAGAGAGAGACAGACAGACAGACAGACAGAGACACAGACAGGGCGCAATCAGAGGGGAGGGGCAGACAGAGAGGGAGACACAGAATCTGAACCAGGCTCCAGGCTCTGAGCTGTCCGCACAGAGCCCGGCACGGAGCTCGAACTCATGAACCGTGAAATCATGACCTGAGCCGAAGTTGGACGCTTAAGTAACTGAGCTACCCAGACGCCCCAAATTTCCTAAGCAATTTTAAATAGGGAATATCTACGGAAACTTGCTGCATCTCCTTGAACCCATGGTCTCACGTGCCCCATGACATAGCATGAGCCGTTGGTGGATGATGTAAGAGGAGCAGGATTCTGCCAACAGAGGGGACATCCTCTGGACCCACCTGCCGCAGAGTGAGTGCTGTAGAAATGTTCTGTTAGGTTTTTACGGCTGCATAACAAATTACCACATATTTAGCAGCTTAAAAACAACACCTCTTAGCTCACAGCTCTGCAGGTCAGAAGTCTGGGCACAGTGTGACTAGGTTCTCTGCTCTGGATTTCCCAAGGCCAACATCAGGGTGTCAGCCAGGGCCGCATTCCTGGCTGGAGGCTCTGGGAAAGAATCCACTTCGAAGCGCGTTCAGGTTGTTGGCAGCATTCGGTTCCCTCCTGTTGTAGGACGGAGGCCCCCGATCCTTTTGCTGGCTGCCAGCTGGAGGCCCTGCTCGGCTCCTCGGGGCCACCTGCATTCTCCACCACATGGAGCCCTCCACCCCCAAAGCCAGCAATGGAGACTCTCACATGTCAACTCTCTGTAGCTCTGAACCTCTTTGACTTTTCCTATTCTGCGTGATCATACGATTATCAGGTCAAACCTCGCTACAAAATCTCCCTCCCTTCAGCTCAACTGATTTGGAAGGACATCTGCAAAATCTCTTCCCAGCAGTACCAAGATTAGCCGCTGAATGAAGAATCGGGAGACAGCGTGCGTGCAGCAGGGGCTGGGGACCTCGGGGCCACAGTCTGTACATGGCATCATCCTGTCACTTCCTTCGCAACGCAGCCCTTTAACAGGGTTGGTTGTTTTTCCATCTCTACTTTACCGATAAGGCAACTAGATTTTCGGATAGTGGAGAATTTCCCAAAGCTGAGGGATGGCTACATGGGAACTCTCTGTATTATTTTTGCAACTTCTTATGAGTCTTATGAGTCTAAAAGTCTAAAAAAAAAGTCTTATGAGTCTAAAAACAAAAGGTCTTCAAACGAATAATTTTGCCAAGATCACAGAACTAGTAAGTAAAAGCGATGGGCTTCCAAGATCCCATGCGTTGTAACGTGCCAGCCTTCTTTAAACTATATTGCACGAGGCATTTTTTTTTTTTTTTGAGAGGCAGAGAGAGACAGCATGTGCAGGGGAGAGTCAGAGAGAGAGGGAGACACAGAACCCGAAGCAGGCTCCAGGCTCTGAGCTAGCTGTCAGCACAGAGCCTGACGCGGGGCTCGAACCCACGAACTGTGAGATCATGACCTGAGCCGAAGCCGGACGCTCAACCGACTGAGCCACCCAGGCGCCCCTGCACGAGGCATTTCTAAGGTGACAGCGCATCTGAAGCCCCTGGCATTTATCTGGGCAACAGGTTCTCAGTCTTGATGGTGCATTAGAACCAACTGGGGAGCCATTAAGAAATGCTCCTGCCTGGGCCCCACCGCTAGATATGCAGCTTCAACTGGTCTGGGGTGGGATCTGGGCATCTGTGTTTTTTTTTAAGGCTCTCTATGCTAAGAATCACTGCCTGGACGTGATTTAATCATAAATGACATGATTACATATGCAGGATTAAACAGAAATTGGTATTTGCTTTACACACAAAAAGAATCCTTTTAAAAGCATAGACTTCATCTTGCTTCCCTGCAGCCTACTAGCAAACAAGGATTGCAAAATGCTGAGATAAGACTCAGACACAGGAAAACACAGGATATATGCGCAAGTGTGTGTGTATTCTATCAAGTATATATAAAACGCAAGAGCGCACTTAGTGTTTTCTCTCCACCACATCTCTGTGCGGCATCAAACAGGCATACACTCAACAACCAAGGTTGGGGAAGAATTGTTTTCATTGTTCATCCACAGAGAAATTAGTTTGGGGTGACTCTTCCTCTGCCTTCTGGAAGTGGCAAAGCACAGAAATAAAGGGATCGTCACATCATAGAATGAACCCATGGACACTAAAAAGCAGTCTGCTGTAGGAGACGTCGGGAAATCACTGGAGAGATAATCTCCTCTTACTAGCTTATGCCAGTCCCTTTCAAGTGCCGTCTCACACATCAGGGCAGCTGACTTCCAGTAAATTAGCGGTGTGCATCGTATAATTTATATTAGAAAGCATGCCCCCTTGACTTGTAGTGGTAATAAGGGCAGATAAAATATTCCGGAACTCAGCGGCATGAATAAGCAATCAAAAGAATCCAGCCACAAATGAAATCCTTAGATACATCAAAGGCATCCCTTCAGGAGAGGTGAGCATGCTGTCCAGATAGCACGCTCTCACCAGACTCGTATTATGGTATTTGAGTGTACTCTGCCCTGTAATTGGCTAGAGAAACCGTGGGAATAGGCTTTCACAGAAAAAACGTGATGTAACTGAAAGAGAACTCCTGGGTTGTGGACAAAGATGGGTAGGAAGCCTAGGAAAATAGTATGGGTCATGAAAACTTTAATGGGCAGTGCTCACTGGGCCCGTTTATATTTGGACTTCACGAATTAATCAGTACCACTTTCTCTTAAATTGTCTACTGCCGATAGTGGGAAACCATGCAATTTTACCAGCACACATGTTCCACTGGAGAGACCCATTCACCTAAGTGGCTTTCATAGGCTCATGGAAGACAAAGATGAAGGGAGTTCTCAGTAACTATATGTGATTTACAACCCATCATAGCCAGTAATAGCCAGTGATGCTGGGTGGCTAATATCAGTATTAGCAAGGAAATTTCCGGCCATAGCTAATGTCTAGCATGTGTTTGATATCTCAGCTTTCCACAAAGGAGGTCTCTCGGTGACTCTCTCTCATGAAATATAGAATTGCATGCAACTAAGAAGTCTCCTCTATATGCATGCTCTTTTTAGTGACAGCAAAAGACTGGAAACAAACATATTAGCCAAAAGGGAATAATAGGTAGCAGTTGAAAGAAGACAGATGTCCATCTACCGATAAGGAAGGAACTCCCAGATACATATTATTTTCAAGCACGCCCCCTTCCCATAACAAAAATGCTTCAGGAAAAGTGTTGGCTAATATAATTTATGGACATTTTAAATGTGCACATAGACACAGGAGCATACGTGTGCACACACACACAGACATAATAAACTCTAGTTTCAAAGGAGATTCCAACCAATAACTAGAATCTTTGGCTTGCTGTACATCACCCCCAGCCTTCCTTCTATCCATTAATCCACATATCGTTACATAAGTGAAGTTATCATTTGGTCTTGTTCGGATACACAGATGAATTGCCCAGGGTCCGCAGGTTTACGGACAGATGAGAGAGGGGATAAAGTCCAGAGCCCCCACCACCACCACTTGCTCTCACATAGGGTACATGTTCCAACCATAGTGTCACTGCTGAGTAAGGCACATGAGACACCAGGCACCCAAGGAAACACTGGACTCCTCTCTGGAACTCAGGAGGCCCCGCATGCAGAAGGCCAGCAGGCACAAAAAGAGCAGAGTCAGAGAAAGACCACAGTGATGACATCACTGGGTACCTTGGATCCAGCCTTGCTGAAGGCTAACCATCCTAGGACCAGGAAGGGGGTGGGGAGGATGAATCTGAGTGATCTCTGAGCCAAAAACTATATTTTTTTTATGCTTAACCTAGCTCGAGATGGAGTCATTCTACCTGCCAGTGAAGCTCGCCAGGACACACAAACCAGAATGATCTGCATTTCGATCCACACTGCCTGCCCCCTTGTAGCATCCATGCCAGCGGATGCTAGTTAGAGCATGGACAGTCACACTTACACGTTGTGATGCGCCCATCAAGCAAAAACAATCGTCCCAAAGATGTTCCAGCCATCCCGTCTCCCGAGAAGATTCTTCGCGTTGACACTTAGGACATTAATTCAGTCAACAGTGCCCTTGGGTGGGGCCATATGTGAAGCTTTTTCTTTCTTTTACTCAAATGGACACCTTGGCTCTACCCGGGATCCACAGAAATCTCAGAGGTGGGGCCTAAAAATATGATGCTGGGTTTTTTGTCTGTTTGTTTGTTTTTAAGTGCCTAGGTCTTTTTGTAGTGCATGGGGTGGGGGTGGGGGGAGGGGAAAATGCCACTTTAGACCTTGACCAACCGTATGCTCCCTGGCAGTTAAATAGTATGAAGGCCTCAGTCTGTGTCTTAACTGAATCCTCCTCTCCACGGCTCCAGTTTTAATAACTCAGGAAGTGCTCAATAAATAGAAACGATTATTATTATCTTGGCTACAAGTTTCCTGCCTGCGGGTAAGAGGATTGGCATTATTAGCCAATGTTGGAAACGACTTCATGGAAGGAGGTCCGCCATCGTGATAATTATTGTTCTCTCACTACCACGAACATTATTACTAGGTGCTAGGCACTGTTTTAAACGTTGCCCGTGGAGGATTTTTCTTCCAAGTCAGCATCCATAAACCCCATTCTCCTCATCTTACCAATGAAGAAATGAAGCATGGAGAGGTCAGGGATTTGAAGTCAGTGTGGTCACTAAAGGCCAGAGCTGGGACTTCCAAGTATGAGCTCAAAGTCAGTACACGAATGACACCCTCGACCACACCTGCCTCCATCCAGACCTTCATGTGTTGGTTGATCCTTCCCCCTTATTCTTTACCTTTCTCTTGCTTCCTTTCTTCATGGTGGATAATGCAATGGTTACTTTCTCTGATAAAAATCTCCAAATATCCTTGTCAGGATGTTGCCATCACCCAGGTCCCCTCTTCCTGTTTTGACAGGCTTGAGGAGGCTCCAGGATCGGGGTGCCATTGCCATTTCCTTCCCAGAGCCCCTCCTCGCCCAAAGCAAAGAGTAATGAAGGATGGAGCACCCAGTGAGTGCCAGACTAAGTGCTGCGCCATGGTCCCCCGAGGGTGACGGAGTTACATCCACATTACAGATGAAAAAACAGATGCAGAGGCATGCTGAAAGCCGGGTACTCACACTTTTGGAGGCTGGGGGTTACACTTGTCTACCAGCCAGAGAACCTGGGGGCAGAGTCAGCCCTCCGCCCTCCCATGGGAGCATCCCCCAAGTCAGCCTTGGGATCCTGCTCTCTGGCAAGAACCTTGGCTATGTTTTCAAAAAAAAAGAAATTAGCTGGCATTTTGCTAAAAGCATTGCTTTGAGCAAATAACTGTCTTCACAAATCATGGCTGAAGAGTGGCCAAAAAAAAAAAAATCTTTTTACTCTTGATGAATCAATAACCTAAGAAAACATCTCTGATTTGGGTCAGCCTGTATCCAAAAACTTGTAAATACAGCCCAGTCTAATCCTTAATTTCACATGATCCTCTCAAGTGAATGAGAAGTTCCAAAGGGGTATATGTAATTCAGCAAACCCCTGCTTAGCTAACAAGGCCCCACAAAGCAAGAGAGCGGAGTTTCTTTCTGCACGTCTGGACTAAGGTCAATTAACTTCAGCCCTTTCATGAATGGAAACCAGCTTTCTAAAGACTGTAAGGCAGGCAGTGGCCAGCAACCGACAACTCAATGGCTGAGCCTTCTGAGTCATAAAATGACTCTGAAAAGGGGAGATCAAAGCTTTCCTACCGCCTATTGAAACCCAACTGCTTCCAAAGCTCCTCGCAGGGACCCAGGCTCTCTGGAGAATGGGTCCCTGCCGTCACAGCCTAAAGAGGCCACCACTAAGAAAGACGTCAGGACACTGGGGCAGCCAGCCATGGAGGAGAAACACCACTTACGGTTTAATTGTTGGGGACAAAGAGAAAAGAAACGGAAGAAAACTGAGGGACAAAAATTAGGTGGTGTCAGGAACTGAGGCCGGAGGGGTCTCCTGCACACCTTCCACTGAGCCCCTGATGCAGTGCTGAGGCTGGGTCCTGATTAGAGATGACACAAGATGGCAGTCAAGCATTCCTCCACTCTTGGCCAGCTGGGTGCTCACTCACGGTTACTCATCAAAGGTAAAGTACCAAGTACACTTAGCACAGATCTGGGCAGAAAAGCAATACGGTGGTAGTTTCCACATGCCTTAGCACTCGATCTTCACATTGTGAATGGAGCTTGGAGCAAGAGCAAGGGGTGTATTTCCCCAATGGGAACACGTGGTAATTAGGTTTATCGGGTACCCATACATAAAGTGCAATGAATCTTAGAGCTAGAAATTGCTCTTTTAGGGTGAACCACGGAAATGTGGACAAGTTACTGATGAGCTATGCCTTCAAGAGAGGGGAGCAGCCCAATTAGTATTATAATCCCACCTCTTGGAGCCTCACAATACACATTAGCATATTAAAAGGTGTGAGAAATGTATTACAGAAAAGACTTTTCTTAATTGCATTTAAACCTAAAGTTTCTCTAATGCTATGGGAATATATGGCCACTTATATGGTCATGAAATCCTTTTATTCCTGAAACATGTCTCACCGGTTAGAAATCAATATGTAATAGATCTTTTTTGGGGAATCATCGCTTGGATTTTCTTGTTAGTGCCAGACTGTTAGTTAGGACACTTCTAGGCTTAAACCAATGTCTTTAATGTAGGGCATTTCTAAGTTGCTAATATGCTTATGTGAACAGTAAATCTCCAAGAGGTGGCTTTTAGTACTATTTGACATGCTCCCGTTTTTAAAACCCTGTCCCATGAACTTGTTCTATAAACTAGAATATGGCATCCAATGTGCTTGTGACTTTATCCACTGTACCCTGAAAGGTGCCTGACAAAATTAATCAATAGTTGTTGAATGAAAGAATAATCATTCAATGTGTCTTTTCAGGTAGTTCTTAAAATAGGACATTTCCATTAAGTTTTAGAAATGGGATCAGTCTGTCAACCAACAGCAATTATTTTTTTTCCCAACAGTGGTTATTAAAACAATTTGCCTATTTGTTCAAAGTCTTGATCCAATGGTTCTCTACTGTTAGTATGTATTAGGAATCACTTGGAGAATTAGAAAAACACACATTCCTGAGCTTAGCCTCTTTGACCTTCTGCTGTGGGTAAAGAAATTCAAATTTTCAACACCTCGGGCAAAGTTAATGCAGCTGATCACACTCTGAAAACCACTGTCCTGATTAAAAAAAAAAAAAAAGAGCTCTAAGGTGAAACATTTTTGAGCAGAAAGGCCTTTTAGATCTCCCAATATGTAGGAAGAAAGATACATATTTGTTCTATCAACCCAGAAGACAAAATTAAGAAAATGTCTTATGAAAGTCATCAGAAGGTGAGTTGTAGTTCAACCATCAAGAAGAACATCCCAACAACAGCACAGGCTTCCTGGAGGAAATGACCTTTCCATCGCTGTGCTAGTCAGAGAGGGCTAGATATGGTAGGAGGGAAGTACATGGCAGAGGGTGACTCTCTTAGGTTCATCTGCAACCCGGAGATTCTGGGACAAAGGCTCCAAACCCAAGACACCTTCACAGAGTGCGAGGCAGTCAGATGTAGGGGGCAGTGAGGAGTTGGAGTGTGCTAGTTCTTGTCTAAACACATTCAAATTTTTTAAAAATAATCTTGCCGGGACACCGTGGGAGGCAGCATTCACCTAGGGAAGTTTGCAACTTCTGTTCTGTCCGTTAATTCTAAGTACACAATGGCCTACTCAACTCCTGATTAAAGTGAGCCCCGTCAGTTGTGGGGAGGGGAGTGCATTTTAAGAAAATATTTTAAGCACAGTTTAGTTCTGAATTACTGAGAGAAATTCCCTGCCAGAGATACCCTCGCTGGAATATGTACATATATGAGTGTGCATACATATACATACGCATACATTTCATTATTATAAGCCTCCTCTCCTTTCTCATTCTCTCTTGGGGCTTCCCTAGCAACCAAGATAATGGTTAGTTCTCCCAGGGGTACTTTGTTAAGGAAGGATGACCTACTGTCCTGAGACACACTGCATGCACTCCAGGATCTTGCTGTAACCTCTAAAGGCATTCTGATGCCAGTCATCCAGCTCCATTAGGGTAGAAACCCTGATGTAGAGCCTTCACTTGGAAGAAGCTCTACCTATCAGTCTCATTCGGCTCCTGTCCACTTCTGCATCAAGGCAAGAAAAGTTGCTCGTCTCCTTTAGCATGTTAACTCTGCTGAGTCTCTCCAAAAAGCATTGACAGGTTTGCCCCTCTCATGCACTCTTACATTATTCACTGTTCTGAATCCGTTAAGAGTAGCTGCTAATTCACTTTAGTGAAGGTATAACCTTTTGTTTGGCCAAAGAAGCAGGGCCAGGTCTATGTGTTCTAGATGGCTAGAAGGATGAAGCAAGTCTTCCTCCTGCCATGATTATTTCTCCCCATCACCCTCTCTCAATGTTCCTGGTGACGTGTCCCCTCACTGTGGTACCTCAGATGATCTCCCAGTGTTCACTACTGCTATGTGATAGTGTTTCCTGAACAGATCAATGCAGTTAGAGATTCGTAGCTATGGTAACAGAGATGTCGTATCAGCAAAGCAGTGTTTTTGCCCAGAATTCTTGTTCCTATTTACAGAGAAAAGGGAAAAACACCACAGTGTAGGCTGGAAACATTGATACTATCTGTCTGTAGGACATAGACAGATCACAAAAGAGGACATCCAAGTGGCCGATCGGCATAAGAAACGGTACTCAACTTCAACAACCATCAGGACAACACAAACTGAACCCCTAATGGGGAACCACTTCAAGTCCATCAATTCAGTAGCTAAAATGGAAAACAGAGACAACAGTAAGTGTTGGTGAGGATGTGGAGCAACTGGAACTCCCATACACTCTGATGGCAGTGCAAATTAGTACAACCACACCCAACGACTCATTGTTAGGTGTACTTCCAACACAGTGCGTCCATATACTCACCAAGAGGCATAGACAAGAAGGTTCAGCAGGACTCCAGAACAGCCCAAACCAGAAAACACTTAAACGCCCACCAACATCTAAATAGAAACATGGTGACATATTCATATGGAGGAATATTGTTTAATCTTACTTATGTAAGATATTAAAATGGGAAACATTAAGCTAAGTTGGACGTTAGGAGGATAGTGGTTACCTTGCGGGAGGTTGGGTAGTTACTGGGGAAGGGACAGTTCTTCGGGGACACTGGGAATGTCTTGTTTCATCTCGGTGGAGGGTCCATGGGTGTGAACTTTGTGAAAATTCATTAGGCTGTCCTCTATGGTTTTTGCATTTTTCTGCATATTCATTGCACACGTTTCTGTATATATGTTATACTTCAACACAAGGTTTCAAAAATTAACTCAGCGTGGCGTCCAGTTTCTCAGTTTCGGTTTTCTCCTCTTTCATGTTTCTTTCTTGTTGATTTTTTCTCATCAAGCATGAATGTAATGTGTTTGTGTTTCATAGTCGTTGGGCAGGGTCATGGAGAGGTGGGGACCAGCCTGATGCTCACCCTACCCCACACCAAGAGGGCCCTGCCAGGGTCAACAAATCAGATAATCAGAGTCAGATGCCTACAGATGGCAGTGGTCTGAGAAATTATTTTACATGATTTGGGAGAGGAAACTGAGACCTAGAGAAGTCATTTAACTGATTCCAGGCAGCTGGCTTGTGGAGTTTTGGGGACATGGGGACAAAATCTGAGAGTCATGATTCCAATTCCCATCGGCCTTACACAAGGCAGATGTAGTTCTCCATTCTTTCACATCCATCACCAACTTGCAAGTTTTTAACTTGCCTCATTCCTATTTGTTAAGTGATCATTTGCTCCAGGTGAATCTCCCCCTCAGAAGAAATAACCCAACATCTATGAGAGGAGGCAACTGATCAGATTTCCTATCACTCACAGGGAGTGGAATCCCAAGAGAGGTAAACATGAGGTGGCTAAGTTTTGCTGGAACTAGAACAGCTAGGGAGCAATGATTCCCTGTCAGGAACTGCGTTGCATTGTCCATGTACGAAGTCACTTAATCCCCACAGCTCTGTGATGGAAACTCTCTTGTTATTCCCACTTTAGAGATGGACTAAGGCATATAGAGGTTATTAACTTGCTCCACCATGGTGTTATGGGGAATGGGATAGTTTAAGCCACTGTGCTGAGGTGCCTAAACTCCTGAAGACATTAGGATACTGGACCAGGTGGGCTACGGGGAAATACGGGAGAATGCCCAGAGAAGGGCAGAAGACCCACCACAATCAAGCCAAACAACAACAAATGCCCAGATCTCTTCGTGCGTGTGTGTAGCCATGTCATTAGGGAGTCATATTGATCATTTAAATGGATCAAGCTTAGTTGGAAATTGTTAAGTCTTTGCTTCGCTCCATACTGCAAAATTATACCAAAGAATATTAAAACTCCAGTTGCAATGAAAGGTGCTAGCTAGATTTCAGGCCACAGTAAGAAAAAGAAGCTAAATAATAAAGTTTCGACTGGCAAAGAACTTGAGAGTTTTCATTCACAGGCACCTACACCACCCCCTCTTGCTCTGTCTCATGATACACCCTGTACATTATGAACTACATCCTCACTTGGGCTTTCTCACACTTTTTCCAGCTACACCAGGGCATGGCCATGATGTGTTTCCACACACACTCACACACACACACACACACACACACACACACACTTATATCAGTGCAAGAGAGTTCTTCACAGCAGTCCGAACCCAGAACCGCATTTACTGCCTCATAGATTTGACTGCATCCTGAGACAAGTATCATTTACACCAATATTCTTGGCCTGGAGCTCAGCTGTCGAGGATCATGCAGAGAGGAAATAACACTTGTCCCAAATACTTCTTAAGAGCTCTGCCTCCCTGGATGCCACACTCAGTCCTGCCAGTCCTCAAACACACCACACCACATTCTAAAAGGATGTCTTGTGGGAGCAGGACACAAACAGTTTAGTTCAAAGAAAACAAAAGGCCTCCCTTCTACAGTGAAGGTTGGGCTTAACTGGGCTGCTGAACACAATTTTGCATTGAAATACAGTTTTCCCGTTTCAAAGCAATGTAGAGGCATGCAGCTTGTTAGATTTATATAATGCCTGGGTCTCTCAAGACTTTACAAAGCGAATGGCATCCATCAAATTAATTTCCTTGGGGATCGTCTCAAACACGGAGAATAAAGAGGCCCAGACCGTTAAACTTCAAAAGAATGTTCTAAATGGTCATTAAAGTTCTATTCTATTTTCTTTTTCTGGGAGCAGATTAGATTAATTGAGAATATTAGAAGTATCAAAGCTGACAGTGTGAATGTGTCGAGTTGGCTAGAAGAACACTTAATATTGCAGACATCTGTTCATGCAAGTCACACAAAACACAAGAAAGAGGGAGTCGACCCAGAGACGGGGTGCTTACCAAGCCGGCACACGTAGACACAGCAACGGAGGAGAAGCTGTCATTTCTGATAAATCCCTGATAGAAACATCGCTGCACTGCGGGTTCCCGAGTCTCCGAAGCACCATCTTTTCCAAGTACCTGGACAATAAAGTGACTGCTCAAAATCGCCGAGGGCTTAAGTTCTAAATGTAGTTCCTGTCCAAATGCTGAAAATCGGTAATGCAGGGAGCTGCTGGCACTCCGCGCCGATCGCTTTTTCCTGCCGTTGTGCAAAATGTCGTGTGAAATATACGACCCGCCTGAGTCCACTTCTGCCGGCGTGACAAAGACGTAATCTGCAATGGGAAAGTTTTAGCTGTCAGCACCCGGAACCACAGTGCCAAAGGCTCGCTTTCCAACAGGCTGGCAGGGAGCAAAGGACACCTCAAAGGTATGGCTGTTTCCAGTGCCGTGCACCTCGCTTAACAACTCAGAGCGGCTCGCGACGAGGAGAACTCTGTGGCTTTTGCGATGAGTTCTGTGACAGGGATTCATTCCTAACCAAACGAAAAGTCAAGCACCATCTTCGCAAATGCCAAGAATGCTTGTGGAAAATGCCGCAACTCTCTCTCTCATGGTCTGGAGAGAGACAGATGGACTGGAGTGTGGGATTGATACAACCATCCACACACAAAAAGTGATCTTTTGGAGACTAGATATAGACCCACAGAAGTAAAGAAATGAATGATTTTTTTTTTTTTCCGAGGAGAGGACTATCTTCATGCTTAAACTGAATCGGGAGCCTAGGGGGAGGCAGAGTTTAAATTTCAAATGATAACTCCCAGTGCTGAGTGACTTGAAATGCTATCACAGATAATGAGCAAATACCGGCAGTTTCAGATTTCCAATAGTTTTGTGATATAGTATCACTATATGTGATAATAATACCCTCAGCACTTGTATTGCTCTGAACGTTTTACTCTGAGCTTTCCCAGGGACAATCCCAACTCACTGTAAACACAAAATACAGTGGATGCATAAAAATGCCTCAGAATTGTCGGAACTTTCCTATAGAGTCTGAGGTTTAAAATTGCTCAGACATGTTGGTGACAGAGTATCAGTCAGGGAACACCTGGAAGGCATGTTTAAAAATACTTTCCCCATTGCTCTCTAGAGCAGCACTAATTGCTGCTTGTTCTAAAGAGGAGGAGTGCACACACACACACACACACACACACACACTATTTGCTGCTGGAAAATTGAAGCCAGCACACTGTTTTCTATCACATAAAGTCGAGAGGAAGAAGCACCATCACAAAATGATTTGGAATGGACCTTCTGCGTGTTCAAACACACTCGGCATTTCCACTTTCTAGGCACAGAATGGAAACTAATTTGGAAAGTGTTTAGAAGGATTCCGAATAACTAAGAGGCATGTTTAGTCACTTGGGTCCCCGGTTACCGGAGGAGGAAAAGAAAGAGGAATTTCCCTTTTCCCGGAAGAGTCAACAACCAAGTAGGAAAAGCTCAGGAATGAACAGAAGCCTGGTAGATAGGACGGATCAATGAGCGATATGCTAATTGGGCCTACATTTGGAAAAATAAAATCCCAATAATTTTCAACTGTTTTCTTCTGTGTACGAACCACCTGTAACTCTGATTGCGTGAGCGACTACCCTTCTCTCAATGTTCTTTATATCCTGCCTCTCCCGTTTTCTCCTTGACTCCTTTAACCAGAAATACTCTCTCTAAGTGGCACGCTTATTTAAAAATAACTGGGAAAATAAGTTTTTCTCCTCTCTTAACCTTAAAAAACTGAGCAGGACGTACACTATTTCTTAAAAATCTGTTACATTGCTCCACAGGTATGTGACTCTTGATTAAATGCAACTTTTTCTTATTAAAAAACCACCTCCTTCCTCCACCGTGCTAAAACTGGTGTGAAAACTCTGTCCGCGCATGCGCTACTCTCTGCGGGGGGGAAGATGTTTCTAACTTCCTTCCGCAAACTCACCGGAAACTCTGCCTGCCATTAGCTAGGAGGCCCTGGGTAGCCTTAGCCGGCCAGCCGGCCCTGCAATCAGCCCGCAGATCCCCCCTGGTGCAGACGCAGCTACTTGTCTGTCTCCAAGAGGAGAAGGAGCAGGTTGATGGCAATATTCAGTCCTTGACAGAAAGAGAGGCAGCCAGAGCCTCCTGTAGACGGTGATCGAATCAGTCAGCTGGGGGGCGGGGGGAGGCTGACTAAAGATGAGGTCCTCACAGGTGGCGGCTAGAAAGAAGGAGCCTCCAGCTATTTGACCTCTAAAGGAACAATGAGGGGTTGTTTTAGCAACTCCAGTCAGCCTCTCTGGTTGGACAAAAAGTGAATTTCTCAAGAGTTAATTCCTGGCTCTCTCCTCTCCCCTTATCTCACCCACACTTTCCCAGCCCTTACACCAGGACTCTGCCTTTTCCCCCCTCTCCCCAGTATGCCTTGCTCTCCCACAGCAGAAGGAGAGGACCCTGCAAGGCTAAAAATTATAGGATCCAGGTTGGACATCAGGTTTTGCTAGACACGTGGATCAGCTGTTCTCCTGTAGCTGGTGGAAACAATGGCAACAAGGATTTCCACTGGGCACCATCAGGAAGTTAATAAATGACAAAGTCAAGGGTGTTCCGGAGGTTTTCCACTGGGAACCTCAGAAGAGAGAAAGCCCCCCCCCCCCCCGACCTCCAGCTTACCTGCTCTCCTCCCTCTAAAAGCAGTCTTTGGGCATCCATAACTCAAGGGCAGGAAAAAAGGAGAGAAGGAAAGGAAGAGAAGGAACACAAGTGGAAAGTGAGGAGGAGAGATGGGGAAGGGGAGGTCTCCAGTTTTTTCACACACAGCCCCCCCACCACCACCAAGAATTAGTTTCGGCAGGCTTTCCCAGAAGAGGAAGGGAATAAGGAAGGTGGCTTTTGACGTCAACCATCTAGTCAATGTCCACTTCCTAACTTCTCACCGCAGTATTTTTTTAAACAAGCCATCTGTGTACGAGGGAAAGTATTGTTTTCTCAACTATGTGACTTTCAGCTCGAGGCACTGATTCTTTTGATAAGTTCAGAGTCCTTGCCACATCACCCCCCCCCCCCACACACACACACCTCCTCCAAACAGGAACCCTTTCCAGGACGGGCATCCACCTGCCCGGTTAGGGCGGGGGGTGGAATGCGCCTTCCCACTTTCCTCTCTTTCGGGGGGAAAATAAGGGACAAGCGCCTGGAAAGGCCCTTTCTCGGGGTGGGGAGCAAATACGAACCAACGTTTAATCCGCTGCCGCCGCCGCTGCTGTCACTGGCTAGGGCTGCGGCGACCGACGCACAGCAGAGGCAGCACAGCTGGAGCGCCTGCAAGAGAAAAGGTGACACCGCGCGTGAGGGGCGCGGCGGGGCCGGCGCCGGGCGCCCCCTGCCACCCGCTCTCGGCGCGCCCCTCGGCGGGCACCTGCCTTGGCCACACGCCCCAGCCCCGCCGGACCCCACGGCGGGCCCGAGCGGGCGGCGGGCAGGGCGCACGCGAGCAGGAGGGCGCACTCCATGGTCAGGTGCGGGCGCGGCGGCTGCGGGCGGCCGGACGCGGCGGGCGGAGCGCCCTGGCGGCGCGCATTCTCCCCGCCGGGTCCGGAGCGCGGCGCTCCAGGTGCGGCGCCAGGTGGGAGCCGCCGCCGCTCACATCGCGGGCCGCCCGCGCGCCCTCCCTTCTGCCGGCGCCGGGCCCGCGGAGCTGCCGCCCTCCGCTCCCGGGGGGCACGGGGTGGGGGTGGGGATGGGGGCGCCCCGGGCCCCGGGCTGGCGCGCGCCGCGGAGCGCAGACGGCCGGGGGACGCTGTCCGTGCCTGCCCGCCCGCTCGCCCGCCAGTCTGTGCGTCTGTCTGTCTGTGCGCGCGTCTGAGGCTCCCGGGGAAAGCAGCGCCAGCTGGCTCCCCCGGCGCGCCGAGCCGAGCGCCCGCCTCTCCACCGCACGGTGATTGGCGACCAGCGGCTCCCGGGCCCGTCCGAGCCCCCGGGCTGGTGCAAGGGCGTGGGATCCCCGGCTCCCGCTCCGCGGGAGGAGGGGGGAGGAGGAGAGGGGAGGAGGAGGAGGGAGCGGGGAGGAGAGGGAGGGGGAGAGGGAGGGGGAGGGGGGAGCGCCCTGGGTCAGGCTTGGAACACGTAATTGAAGCGCACGGAGGGCCGAGCTGGGAGGGGGCAGGCCCAGGTAAGCGGCGCGACTCCTCTCGCTGCCTGTGCAGACTTCTCTCGTGCAAGTCTTCCGGCGAGACAGCCGAGGTATTTAGTGCTCTGACCGCCTCCCGAGTGCCAGGTGCTCTCCCCCGCTTTGTCTCCATTCACCTCAAGGCCCTGTCTTTGCAAGGTGGGGACTATTAACCCCGTGATAAAGAAGAGGAAACGGGTCTCAGCTGGGCTCACGATTGCCGAGCTACCCAAGACACCCGGGAGCTGGCGAACGTGGAGCCGCCTGGAGGGCTGGGACCCTAAGCCTCGTCACCGCCTGCGGAGCGCGGCAGGCTGGCGGTGGCCCAGCCGCTGCTCATCCTTCTCATCTCTCTCCCTGCTCCCAGTGACCATGCCTCCAGCTCCTCGAGACGGAATCCGGGCCCCAAACACCACGACTCCCAGAACTCGGCTGTGTCCAGCGGTGCTGCCTTCTCAGGGAGGGAACGTGGGTCTCATTTGGCCGCGCACCTGTCCCGGACTCAATGCGTTTGTTTGATCTCGAGATCCCTCCTGTTGGCGGTGCTGAACGAAATATATTCTCACAGGCCAGTGGGAAAGACTGTGATTGGATAACTCAACAGTGCTAGAACCCAAATGGCCACAAACACTATGAGGGGACAGAGTAGGCGCTCCGGTGGGGATAAGCGTGTGTGTCTAAGCGTGGGATGTCTCTTTGGAGCTGACGTTTCAAATAAGACCAAAGAGAGTGGGTGGATTTTCCAAGGGAAGAGAGAAATAAGGTCTTGGGTGTTGGGAGAGGGATCACAAGGTAAGTGGAGGTCTTCAAGCAGGAAAAGGGCCAAAGAGTTACAGGCCAGAGGGAGAGGTGGAAAGCTAATGGCCAAATCAATGGGACCTTGGATGGGGGGGGGGGGCATGTAGGAACCTGTTAAATTTAAGATGTGAGAGACAGAGTGGAGAGGATAACATTACCTCATTAAAAGTCTCAGGGGTGCCTGGGTGGCTCAGTTGGGTAAGCTTCAAACTTCCGCTCAAGTCATGATCTCACAGTTCCTGGGTTCCAGCCCTGTTTTGGGCTCCTCACTGATTCTGCAGAGCCTGCCTGGGATCCTCTCCCTCTCCCCGCACCCCCTCTCTCTGCCCCTCCTCTGCTCGCTGGTGCCCTTTCTCTCTCTCAAAATAAATAAACACACTTAAAAAAAAATGTCTCAGATCGTGTGTGGATATGGATTGGAGGTACTGAGTCCAGGCCAGGGGGATAAGCAAACTTGCTAGAATCAAGGTAAACACTTAGGGCATCTTGGACAAGGATGGTAGCAGGAAAGGTGGATGTGGACCCTGCTCTGGTCCACAAGAGTGCCGCGGGGGTTGGATGAGGTCCATGTCACAGCTCGCAGAAGAGTGAGAGCTCAGTACGCATAGACTGTCCCACCGGCTGCAGCAGGGAGGAGGTAGGTCGGGGCTGCGGATGCAAGCACTTCTGCTAGGGAAGGCCCTGAAGAAAGGCCACACAGCGAGGAAATCCAGATGGAACAAACCAGTTGGGTGTCCCAGCATATTCTGTTTAAGATCTTGTGGTCTCCATCTTATAATCAGTGGAATAGGAATACACACAATGCATCAGAAGGGTATCTCCAGGATTGACTATATTTTTCTAAGCACTTTATACGTGGGCTTTAAAAGTGAGAACAGAGGATACATTGTATTTCTGTTCCTTCATGCATCCGATGTCAAATTTGAATGTGCATGAAAATCACCTGTGATGCTGGCTTACTACGCAGATTCCTGGGCCATGTGCCATGGAAATTCTGCGTCAGTAGATTTGGTGTAGGGCTCAGATATGCATCTGTGGCAATCACTTGTGGGTGACTCTAACACAGGTGACATAAGGGCTTTAGTAAGAAAAGAACTGGACGTCAAGAGAGTGGAGGTCTCCTCTTGAACCTGATATATAAGTCACTTCTCTCTCTTCTCCCATACTCTAGTAAACCTTGGCACTAAGTAAATCCCAGCCCTCCGCGGTTTGATACAGAAACCAAGACCCATTTCTCATATACTCATAGCTTGAGAGATCATAATGTCCAGTCCCATCCATTTGCAGATGACTGGATCCAATTTCTTCTGCAGGGCCAATATATAAACACTGCAAAGCCAGTCATAACTTCTGAGATGATTTTATGCATTCAATCCTCCAAGAACTAGCCCTGCAATATGTATAAATCGCCTCTAGATGGTGACAGAGAGTCAGGCCACAAGGTCCAGCCCTTCCAATGTGAATTGAAAAGTAGCGCCCATCTCTGTTATTTGGAAACACGAATCTTAGCTGATTTTGAAAGTATGAATCTAAGACACTATAATGTATACCTAAAGTCAGGGGCGCCTGGGTGGCTCAGTCAGTAGAGCGCCAGACTCTAGATTTCCGCTCAGGTCAGGATCTCGCGGTTTTGTGAGTTAGAGCCCTACATTGGGCTCTGCGCTGACAGTGAAGAGCCTGCTTGGGAGTCTCTCTCTCTCTCTCTCTCTGTCTCTCTCTGTCTCTCTGTCTGTCTGTGTGTGTGTGTGTGTGTGTCTGTTCCTTCCCCACTTGTGCTCTCTGTTTCCAAATAAATAAATAAACTTAAAAAAATACTAAAGTTCATTGTAATCTGTCTCTGTTCGGGCTGCTATCAGAGAATACTATAGGACCAATCTACGGGAAAATTTGGTGTCTGGCAAGAGCCTGCTTCCTGGTTATTAGAGCATTATATCCTCACATGTTGGAACCCACCAGAGAGCCCTCTTCGATCTCTTTTTTAAGGGCACTGACCCAGTCATCATGGTCTAATCGTCTCTCAAAGACCCCATCTTGGGTGTTAGGTTTCAACACATGAATGGGTGGGGACACACACATTCAGTTCATCACATAAACCAAAAGAGGGAAAGGGGAATAAACCTGTTGTGTTGTATTCTGTCAAACTTAGCCCAGAGCCTGGCACACAGCAGGCATTCAATAAATATTTGTAAGAAGGAAGAGAGGGAGGGAAGAGAGGGAGGAAGGACATGGTGGGAAAGCTTGAGATGGAAAGATTACATGGTTTCACTCTTTTTTTTAAATGTTTATTTATTTATTTTGAGAGACAGAGAGAGAGAGAGAGCTTGAGCAGGGGAGGGGCAGAGGGAGAGGGAGAGAGAGAATCCCAAGCAGGCTCCTCAAGCGATCAGTGCAGAGCCCAACACGGGGCTCGAACTCACAAAATGTGAGATCATGACCTGAGCCAAAACCAAGAGTTGGCGCTTAACCGACCGAGCCACCCAGGCACCCCCACATGGTTTCACTCTGACCTTTTTTAATACGTCTCCCCCTTTTTTCCTTCTTTAATATCAACAATACAATTCTAGGCATTGGTTTTTCTTCTTTCTACATTGGCATAAGTTTATCATTTCTTCAAAAGAATATGCCATAAGTCACGTACCTCCTCCTAGCCAGCATGAGAAAAAATGGCAATCCCTGTTACTGTATCCACTTTTCCCTTGGTCTCTGCTTTAAGAAGTTGCAAGTGTCTCTTTCATGGAGAGTAAGACCATTGAGCTGTTCTCCTACCACCACTGACTTTCTGTGCCATGACTGACCCTTACTTTCTCCTCCCCTTTGTGTGCAGAGAGCGAAGGACACTGCCCCTCCTCTGGCATTTTAAAGCGGCACTGAGTATTTCATCAGGTGTTACTGAACAGAGTCCTGACAGCTTCCTGGAGAGAGTATTTTCATGTCCAAAGAGAAAGATATCTAAAGCCATGCATCCAAAGCCAGAACGAGGTAAAACAGAAACAGAAAACAAGGTTTAACTTATTTCAACGTGGTAGCCAAAAGGAAAAGCAAAGAGATGGAAATCTATTCATCTCCTTGAAACCCCGAGGGAAGGGCTTCCTTCCGGCCAATTCTTGACACAGTACCCAGAAATAGTGGGGGAGGAAGGAGGAGATGGAAGATGACAGAATGGCAGGTCCCAACGTTTTCCATGTTCTTTAGAGATAACCATCCAGAAAGACAAGGTAAGCACCACACACAGAGTGAAATTCCAACAGGTGGCATGTGACCAGATTTGTTTTCGATTTGTCAGTGACCATGCAGGAAGCAGACAGAGCCTCTTAGCTTACCAGCGAGCTTTGGAAATAAATTGTCATCAAACACCATTTAGGAATTGTCAACGCCGCCCCACCCCCCACTCTGCCTCTTGCGTTTTATTTCAGTCTCTCGTTGCACTTCTTAGGACGCAGACCTTGATTTCTTTGCTTTAGAACCTGCGCGTGTGTCCTAACTTCTCTGGGTGACGAGACGACTCCTCTCCACTTGCCTCTGTTGATCCTGCTCTGGAGGGTGCTGCTTCCCTGTTCTATTTTTAGTGCTTTCCCAAGACCTACTATTAAAAGTAGTTTGTTTGCCCGAAGCCAAGGAGGCTGTATTGGAACTAGACCTACTTATTTCCACAACCGGACTCAAGGCCAAGTTCTGAGCGCTCTGCACAGTGGAAGGGTGGAATAGAGAGGCTTTGCAAATGCTCTGGAAAATATCAGACTGCCTAAGAAAGGGAAATGACTCTTGTCTGGGTGACATAGTCTCTCCTCATTCCGCACCACCAGGATCTCAGCACCCGCAGGGTCAGACATCTGCCCCCAGTGATTCCCTAGCTCACATCTATAAGGCCAGCCAGTCCTCACGGAGCCTGGGACAGCGAGGCTTGGCAAGTACTACTACTAACCAAAATCACCTGGGGAACTGTAGAACCACATTCTTGGGCATCCCCGTGAATATTCCAGTGAAGTGGGTCTGGGATGAGACCCAGACATTTGTCTTTTTAACCAACACCTGGTTTCTGATGCAACTAAACATATCACCAACTGGTCGTTGTGGCCCACCATACCTACTCGTCACTTAAACGCCAGCGCTGTTTCTGAGTCCTCAGGACTTAGAGCCACTGGGATGCCTCCGAGTCACTCCTTACTCATGGAGGAATCGAAGTATAATAGAAATTATGAAGGGCCGGCAGGACCGGCGTGAGATTGAATCCATGCTCTAGTGATGAGTGGTAAGTATTTGTTGGTTGTTTGATTCGATTTTTGGGTGGGAGAGGGTAATTTGCCTTCTACACATTTCCATCTCCCTCTTTCTGGTTTAATCCGTGACTTAGACCTGCCCAAACTTGTAATAGACTTTTGGCGGGGGGTGGGGGGCAAAAAATTACTGGTGGGATCTGGACTCAAGTGTGACCTATTAGAATCATCCACTGGTGTTTATCTACACAGTTTAGGGGAATGAACGCATCTTTCAGCTGAGGTTGTCACAATGGATGATTAAAACCTGGATTTGTCGGCAGCCAGCTCCCTGAGCTCAAAAATGAAACTCACCAAGTAGAAGAGAGGGAAATAAACAGGCTCCAGCTGGAGGCCATGATTCTCACACCCTCTCCGTTGATGCTTGGAATCACTACCATCGAAGCTGAGAAACCTCTTTCCAACTTTCTTTTCCCCTTTAAATTGGTCTTCTATCGCTTTCGACAAAAGTAATTCTAGTACTTTTGCTATGTGACCTTGAACACAAAGTCTTAATGAGCTCATCGTCGTTCACACAGAGAAATTAATCCTTGACCTATTTTTTATTTTCCTAAGGGTCAAATGGAGCAACAGATATAAAATGTCTGGAGAGGCCTGGGTGGCTCAGTCAGTTGAGTGTCTGACTCTTGGTTTCAGGTCAGGTCATGGTTTGTGAGTTTGAGCCTTGCATTGGGCTTGGTGCTGACAGTGCAGAGCCTGTTTGGGATTCTCTCTCTCTCTCTCTCTCTCTCTCTCTCTCTCCCCCCCCCACCCCTGCTCATGCTCTCTCTCTCTCTCCCAAAATATATAAACTTTAAAAATAAAATAAAATAATAAAATAAAATAAAATAAAATGTCTGATGCAGAACCCAGAACTACCAGTGCTCAATAAATGGTAGCTCTTCTCCCCTTTTCTGAACTTCCTTTGGACCCTCTTCCTGTGGCCATTCGACTGAGGCTGTGAACTCTTGCTTAGAGATGGTGTCATTGAAATGTTCCCTCATCCAAATTCCAGACTGAACCCCTATTTCTCATCTGATTCTAGGGCTGTAGCTCCTAGGCGCAGTGCATAGACAGGTGTGCGTTAGAAGATGATGCTCGTATAGCCATGGTGGAAACAGTATGGAGTTTCCCTTAAAAAAATAAAAAATAGAGCTACCTTATGATCCAGCAATTCCACTGCTGAGTTACACACCTGAAGAAAACTAAAACAGTAAATCAAAAAGATATATACACCTCCATTTTCATTGCAGCATTATTTACAATGGCCATGATATGGGAACAGCCTAGATATCCATCAATAGATGAATCAAGAAGTGGTGTCTATACACAATGGAATACAATGCAGCCATAGAAAAGAATGAGATCTTGCCATTTGTGGCCAGAATGGACCTATAGGGTATTACACAGGATATTATGTCTGATTATGAAATAAATTGGACAGAAAGCCAAACACTACAAAATTTCACTTATGTGTGGAATCTAAAAAATTTAACAAAACAAGACCCAGACTCGTAGAAACAGACAACAGATTGGTGGTTGCCACAGGGCAGGGGGACTGGGGAGCAAACTGGGAGAGGAGGATGATGAGGTACAAACTTCCAGTTATAAAGCAGTGATGAGGACAGAATGTACAGCACAGGGCCTGTGACCAAAAATATTGTCACTCTGTAAGATGACAGAGGGTAACTGGACTTACGGTGTTGATCATTGTGCAATGTACACAAAATGTTGGATCACTGTGTCGTACACCTGAAGCTGATGTAATATTGTGTGCCAGTTATACCTCAATAAATTTAAAAAAGAAAAGAAAAGAAAAGAAAATAGTGCTCTCTTCCTCACAGGCAGATGTGTAGAAGTGGCCAGAAGTTGGAAGATATGCAAATTAGGACAAGAACAGCCTCTCTGGGCTACAGATGCCTTTTGGGGACAGGATTTAGAAGGCTAGGACCTAGTGGATTTCACTTCGATTCAGCCTCAGGCAGGACGCAACCATTCACAGCGCCCAGCCTGGGGTGCATCCTCCTCTTAGGTTTTTGCTTATTCTGGATTGGAGAATTGACTAGTAGCAAAGATTCATCCCAGCTACCGCTATGTACTGCTACTACTTCTAAATCACCAATTTTATCATTTCCTGCATTTACCCAGCATCCTTCCCGCGTGTCACGCTTTCTCAGGGAGCTCTTCAAAAGGCTGGGCTCTGCAGGGGCACCTCGGTGGCTCAGTCAGTTAAGCGTCCGACTTTGGCTCAGGTCATGATCTCACCGTTGTGGGTTCAAGCTCCATGTCGGGGCTCTGTGCTGACACGTCAGAGCATGGAGCCTGCTTTGGATTCTGTGTCTCCCTCTCTCTCTGCCTCTGCCCTGCTCTCTCTCTTTCTCTCTCAAAGATAAATAAACATTTAAAGAATTTAAAAGGCTAGGCTCTGCAGTTTCATGCCATTAGTCACTTACCCCTCACTTCTGCCCCAAGTCCCCTGAACTAGTCCGCCCCATGGCCAGACTCCAAAGAATAATTTCATAATTGTGAAATGAGAATAAAGCAATTTAAAAATAAGTAGATGGGGCGCCTGGGTGGCTCAATCGGTTGAGCATCTGACTTCGGCTCAGGTCATGATCTCAGAGTTCGTGAGTTTAGTTTAGTCAGTCAGTCAGTTTAGTTAGTCAGAGCTAAGCCTGTTTCAGATCCTCTGTCTCCCCCCTTCTCTCTGCCTCTTCCCTGCTTGCACTGTCTCTCAAAAATTAATAAACATTTTTAAAAAATAAATAAAAATAAGTAGGAATATAAAGATCCACACCTTGTTCCTTTCACGCAGAGCTATTAAAAATATTCCAGGGAAACTTTGGCTTTAACTTCTTTAAACAATTATACCATTTGAAACTGATGATCACCACTTCTTTCTCAAAAGGCGCTCACCTCTCATCTTCCAGGTCATTACCATGGCCTGTTGTGGTTTGTTTTTTCTTAATTTTAATAATCAGTGATTCTCCTTCCTTTTTTGTGTTCCTTAAATATTGGTGCTCCCCAGGTTTTGCATCCTCATCTCTTATCTTTTCTAATAAGATCATCTCCTCCCCTCAGGCACTCAGACCCCATCTGAATTGTGGATGCTCCCCCCCGCCCCCCAGCTGTTACGCCAGCCTGATTCCCAGTCCCAAGCTCCAGACACACATTTACAACCACTTACAGGGCAGTTTTCATTGGATGCGTCAGAGTCACCTGAAACCCAACAAGGCACTGAGCAAACTGCGACCATTTGCCCAGACCCCCAAACTGGGAGGTTTGGGAGCCTCCCCGGATGTGGGAGGGAAGGGGACTTGGCTGTCACCAAAACTGCTTTTAGAATTGCCACGGGCTCAGTCCTCATTGCAAATGCCTTAATTTAGGCCCTTGACATTCGGCACCCTTTCAGACTAGAAAATGGGGCATCTTATCCAGCACAGACTTCCCTTGGCTGGGCGGGGGAGGGGGGGCTCCTTAGCTCCATGAGACACGTGCTGTAGAGGCCATGGCCCCATCGCAACCACTGCTGCCTCCCCAGCTGCCCAGAGCCAAGAGCACCCGGCCATCTCTGTTTCTAGTACCCAGAACGGCCTGGGACAGACACATTGGGAAAGATGTTGAATGGAGCCCTTCGTCACCCGGAAGGAAACTGATCCAGACCGCTGTGAAAGGCACTTTCTATCACGTCCTCAGCCAGCCCTGCCCGGGGAAACTCACTTCTTCGGCCTCCTGTGAGGACCGGGCTCCATAGCCCAAGGGGTCCCACACCTGCCTGTGAACAAGCCTCAGCTGCTCTCTCCTCCTCCCTCATCCTCCGGTGTGGGGAGGCCCCACCCCAGCCCTGAATCAAAACCTGCATTAGATCAAGATGCCCAGGGGACTGCACGCACATGAAGTTTTAGAAGGCAGCAGACAGGACTTAGGCACTAACTGGGTGAACTTAGTCTCCTGCCCTCTACAAGCCTCAGTTTCCCCATCGACAAGATGGCGGTAGTAACAGTGCTGTCTCATAGGGATGGAGGGAGGGGTGGGAGGGATCATCCTGATCGTCAGGTCAAGTGGTAGATTAAGCACTTGATAAGTAGTAGCCTTATTCTTCTTTTCTCTCTCTTTATCCCGCTACCCTGGGGCGGGCCGAGCAAGAATCATCTTTATTCCCAGGACACTGGCTGCGTTATCCTGGGAAGCACAGCCAGTAAGAAGCCTGCAGATGGCCCTAGCCACATCCAAATTAAACATTTCCAATTTTAAGCGTGCAAAGAGGTCACAGTCCCTTGACTTATCTGCATCATCCAAAATACCACCTCGATGTGGCCTTCTAGACAACCTGCCTACCCCAGTTACACAATCCCCACCCCGCTGGGAGCGCTGTATAGAGCCTGCACCCCATTACACAGGCAATTTGTTTCCAGAAGCTGTGTAGCGACTTGGCCCCACTATGCTTGAGGCTGGTGTTTCCACTAGACTGCAAGGCACAATTTCAAGAGGCAGATCATTTAAAACCAATTATTGGAACTCAACCGGCTTTCTCAATGAATTAATTTAAGGAATCCAAGGTGCCAGAGGGATTATAGGAGAAGGGATGAGAGGGAGGTGGGTATTTCTTATTTTTAAAGCAGTCTGGGATCTATTTAGAGAGGTTCCAAACATCAGGGGTTGTGTTCAGACTGCAACCTAATATTTTATATTGCTCTCTTTCTGTAGAGTTCTTGCATCTCCCGTGATTGGATGGAGTCTCCCTGAAAAAGCTAACATTAAACTGGGGCATAATAACAGCCTCGGGACATCAGAGCCCGCTCGCTCCTGCCCTGCAATACTGGCGTTTTTATGTGCATTACATTAAGAGCTTCCATCTCTCCGGACAAAGGGGGGAAGCGCTTCCACGGTGGGTGGCCCCAATTAAACCCTGTGCCCAGTGAATTTCCGCCGAGGTTCACTGGAAGGCGTCCAGGGCTGATTAGAAAGCAAGTACCTCAAATGGCCCAGCACTGCCATAATGAAAAGCCCTGGAAAACTGCTAAATGACACGGAGGAAAATCATTACAATTGAAACCCCCCCCCGCCCGGTGCTCCCTCATGCCTAAAAAAAAACCAAAACAAAACAAAGAAAAAAAACAAACAAAATCCCATTTCTTCAGAATTGCCTAAATATTGCTTTGTTCAATGAGTTCACGGTACGGTAAATGAAAGATCTCTCGCAAACACACGGCTTTGAACACACTGCTTTAATTATAAAACACTTTCCTGGTTTAAAAGCACATGAAGAGACTACAGACAAAAACAAAACAAAAACAGCCCCCCCCCTTAAAAAAAAGCAGATAAATTGCCACATACACTATGGAACGGGCAAAGGAGGTCCCCTTTGGAGGGACTGAAGAAATTACTTAATTTAAAAATAGTAACAGGTACCAGCACAAGCTCTTTTTGAAAGTCTTGAAAAATAAAGCAAAATATAATGAAAGGATTGGAATAACTCATTATCCACCCCTCGAAGATGACTGCAGATACCATAGTATCTTCCTGCTGTAAGCACCATTTGACGTAGTCGACACTGTGTTGGGTGTACTTTTGCGCACTGCTCCCTTTGGCTAGTATTATATATGGAGTATGTCGCAGATATGAACCGCCATTGTGAATGGCTGGGACACAGTCCATCAAAAGAGTATAACATAACACCCTAAGCAAAAATTCAGAAGCCCCTTCGTTGTGAGACAGATGAGCTATAACAAATCGTGGCAGCAGCCGGGACATCTGTACCATTGCTTCTATAATGGGGAAGGGAGGTGGAGACTAAAAACTCTCGAAGTTAGTCTGGGCCAAATATTATGCCACAGAATGTCCTGTAGGGCACCTCATTCCACCCTCCAATAGCATGTGAGAGGGCTATTACTAATCTCCTCTAACAAATACGAAAACTGGGTTCATTGATAGGTGAGCGCACCAGCCAAGGTCACAGAGCCAGAGAGACAGAGCCAGGTCTGATGGATTCTCCCTTTGTTGTTACTCCTGATCCATATGCAGACACAGAGCAGGGTGGTCGAAAGAGCATGACTTTGGACCCCAAGTGTTATTTGTCTCAAACCACGCAAAAGTAAGTGCCCACTGAATACATGTTACACAAATACCTTTTATTTATGGATGCCATCACTCAGAAACCGAGGGATTGCACCCACAAACAGGAGATGCACAAGGTGGTATCTTTTCCTAAGAGCTGCAATTTAGAATTCAATTTTGCATATGAAGGATATCGTAGGACTAATTAATAATGTAGAACTAGGAACATAGAGATACCAGGCATCCATAGATCTCAGAAAGTTCCACTGTAGCAGAGAGAGACCCGAGTTTGGTTGAGAAATGGATAGTCGTGACAACAACAATGATGAAAGTTACCCCTGCTAATTGATTGCTTGCTTGGTAGTGGGCCAAGCACCAGGAACACTGAAAGAAAGTAAGCAACAAAGTACTCTGCAAAATACTTTCCTAAACTGGAAAATGAAAGTAAGACTGTCCCAAGCACAAAGAAGTTAAGTAATTACCAGCTGACATGATTTGGATAAGTGGCAGTGGTAGAAACACATGTGAGGTCCGATGTCACCATCCTTTACTGGGGAGCATGATACGTCGGGCCTGGGAAGGGGTACAACCCACCCCCAAACATGCCAGCAGTAGCTCCAGGTTTCCAGGGAGCCTTCGTGGGGGGAAGGGAAAGCCTTGTACTCCTGGGGTCCACCAGAAGATGTCTGTAGCCATCCCTGAAGGCTTGACCGGACCAGCCCTCAGCGGGGAATGGGCAGTGTTTGGAATTCATCCCTAGACTTCAGACTTAACACCAAAAAGGACCGTCGTAATTCGCATGGGCTATCCCTGTGTGTCAGAATACTCACCCAGGAAAGTCACAGGCCAGACCCAACTTGGCCTTCATACCTTAAATTATAGGGGGGAAAGGAGCTGAGAGAAGCAAAAACCAGGGCATGCTGGACGGAGGAGGACATCTAGAAGGATAAAAACTTGGAGAACAACAACCAAAGGCAGTAACTATCATATGGATGTAATGCGAAAACAAGTAATCCATTTTACAGCTGCAAAGGGAGGGAATAGTGTGCGGAAAGGTAGCAACAGACATCAAAAATTGGTTTGTATTAAATTTTGACAGCTTTGACCCTTACAGAGGCCTTATGAAATCAGTAATATAAATAGCAATTGATACAATCTAAGCTAGAACATAGATTACAGCCTCTTTGAACCTTTTTAAAAAAGTGTCTATGGATTTATTTGCGGGGGGAGGGAGAGAAAGAGAGAGAGAGAGAGAGAGAGAGAGAGAGAGAATCCCAAGCAGGCTCTGTGCTGTCAGCACAGAGCTCAATGAGGGGCTCGATCACAAACTGCAAGGTCATGACCTGAGCCAAGATCAGAAGTCAGATGCTTAACTGACTGAGCCACCCAGAGGCCCTCTTTTTGAGCCTCTTAAACTCTCATCTTTATATAAGCCAGATGACAACTGAATTCATTCTGTCCCTTAAAATGTGAACACAGTGTGTGTGGCCCCTAGAGCCTTTGTACTATTGGACATCTAGCAGCCTTGCCAGAATTCGAGGGACTTCCTAGACAGGTGCTTTCTCAACGTGTCTCCTGGCTCCCACCAAACTCTCGATGTCACCAACTCTCACCTCTTCCACTCTCCTCTCTGTCCTGCACCAAAGAGCCTTGTTTCTCCCAAATCACTCAAGGAAGCAAACTAAAGTTTGGGGGCTCAAACGCTTTTTTCTTGTGGTGATGGTGAAACACTGTGTTAGTCCAGAGAAACAGAGCCAATAGGATCTTTGTAGAATAGAAGCATAGCTCTTAGGAAGGACCATCCAATTGGTCCTTCCAATTATGGAGGCTGAAAAGCCCATGATGTGCTATCTGCAAGCTGGAGGCCAGTGCTGTGGTTTCAGGCCAAGCCTGAAGACATGAGAACCAGGGGACCTCACTGGCATAGTTCTGGTCTGAATCCAAAGGCCCGAAAACCAAAGCGCTGATGACCAAGTGCAGGAGAAGGTGTATGTCCCAGCTCAGGCACAGAGAACGAATTCACCCTTCCTCCTACTTTTGGCACTTTTTATTCTATTCAGGCCCTCAAAGGATTAGATGACGCCCGCGCAGACTGCCCATTCAAATGCTAATCTCCTCCAGAAACACCCCCAGAAATAATATTTTACCAATTACCAGGGTATCCCTTATGGTCAGGTTGACACATAAAATGAACCATCACCAGTACACATAACATAAAACTTACCATTTTAACCATTTCAAAGTGTACAGTTCAGTGGCATTAAGTGCCTTCCCAATATCGTGCCGCCATCACTGCCATCAGATGGGTTTACAGCAGAGACTAAACTGATTTAAGGTGGTCTCAGATATCCCTTTCTTACAAGTCCTTTGGCCACCCACCATGTGGCTGGAGATCTGCATACACCCGAAGACTCTCCCTTCCTCTCTTTTCCCCTTGCTTTTTAGGCAGAAAAATCTAGCCTCCACCCCCTGTCCAGATCCAGGCCTGTCTTAGCATAGCAAATAACTCACTGGTGTGCTCTGCAGAAATAACGAGTTGCTCATCCCTTTCTTCCCTTGACAGTAGAGCAGAGCAACTAACAGAAGCGCTGGTGTTTGAGACCCCTTTCTGCCCACTTAATCTCCCTCCACAAGAGAAAAGAAGCTAAAAAGAGTGATTTCCTCAGGCTATGGAGAGCATCATGTCCCTCAGAAGGCAGAAATATTAATCTTCAGTTTAAACGTAATACAGTATTGTTGTTAGAAATAAAACTGCCGATGATTTTACCAGCAAAATGGGTTTACTTGGGAATAGCAGAGAATTGTAACCCCAGAAGACGAAGCTAGGCCAAACATAGGCAAGTCCACAGCACAAAGGAGAGCACCGCTCTTTTATAGAGGAAAGAGGGGGCGTGGCAACAGCTGTTGTAAACGAAAAGGCCATTGGAGTAAACTGGGAGTTTGAAGTATGGTGGCTTTTCATTGGCTGAGTTGTAACTGTCTCTCGTTGGCTGGGCTGTTGCCAGGGGAGCAGGAAAGCCTTTCTTCCCCCAGCTGGGGAGTTGCCACCTGCAAGGTCCATCCGCTCCTCCTGCTGGGTTGCAATTGAGCGCTGGGCCGGAGAGCTCCCCCTGCCGGCCTCCTAGCCCCCTTCTAAACGAGGTTTCCTTCTATTAATTTTCACATTGTCGATGTCTAAAATATAAAAGCTGGAATATATGCTCTCAACCATAGAGATAGAAACCAAGCCAGATCTCATCATCATGAGTTCAGATTGACCTAATGGGTCCATTTATAAAGGTCAATCCAATAGACCATAATTGGCATGAGCCTGAGCTTGGATTTCTCTATGGGAAGCAAACTATCCCCAAGTCCTCCAAATTGGGTCAATGACCGCTCTCTGTGCTCTTTAAACATTCAGTATTTTATTCTGCCATAGGACATATAAAATTAAACCCAAAACTAAAATAAAGTGGAACAGCCTCCCTACTGGACTTCAAGCCTCTGAGATTCAGGGGCTGTGTTAATTCTATCTTAACTGGTGGTTCTCAACCTGGGGCAATCCCTGTACCCAAGGGACATCTGGCAGGATCTGGAGACATTCTGGTTGTCAAAACTGGGACAGGGGGTTGCTATTAGCATTTAGTGTGCAGAAACCAAGGGTGTTGCTAAACACCGCACGCTGCACAGAACAGAACCCCCTACAACAAAGAGTTATCCTGGCCACAGTGTCAACGGTGCTGACGTTAAGAAGCCTTATCTTAAAGGATATTCATTTAGCAAATATTTATTAAGCACTGTCTATGTATCACACCTTATTGTTAAGGGTTGAAACAGCCACATGCTTGCTTCTTTACCATAACTACTTTTATAATAATAATAGTAAACACCTAATGAGCGTTAAAGGGTGCAGGGTCCTATGCTAACCCTTCACATATACGATATTATCTTCTATAATCTACACAATAGCTCTGTAACATCACCATCTCAAATGATAGAGTGGAAGCCCAGAGAGGCTGAGTAAGATTCTTAAGGCAACACAGCCTCTGAGTTATGTTTCCTAATTCATAACAATTGCAAACAATTGCCTACCAGATAAAAAGCAATTTGAATTATAGAATATACACCATAGGGCTGTTAGGTTATTTATGTGCTTTTGTTTTGTTTTGTTTTGTATTTAATGACTCCACAAATAGAGTAGGCTTTTAAGCTAGAACCTTAAGGATGAACTTTGCTGTGGTCGGTGTTTTTAAACATACTAGATTGTCATTTAAGGTGGGAGAGAAATCTAAACGGGGTCATGAATGTAGGGGATCTCGAATGCCAAATTATTCTCCAGGGATGATGAACCTTTATTGAAGATCCTCTGAAGGAGAATGAGTGTGTATGTGTGTGTGCGTGTGTGTGTGTGTGTGTTGGGAGAGGCGAATCTAAAGGATGGCAGAAAACAGAATTCTCGTGGATGATGTGGATAATGAAGGCCTGGACCAAGAGACAAAGGAAATCTCTCCATTTCTCAGAACCTCTATCTGCCCTTTTCAGTAAAAGTTCCTGTTTCCTCACCCAGGTGAAGAATGCCCTTGCCTTCACATTTTACCAGGATCCTCTGCAAAGAAGAAAATGTGAAGGAATCCTAGGGGTAATGTTTGTGGAAAAAAATGGCAGGAGCCAGGAAGTCTGAGAAACACATCAGTCGTGATGTGGACTTCTCTTCACCCCAAGTGAAGGAGAGAGGGACCGATGGTCAGATGGCAGCATCTTAGATTTCTGTGCCATATTAGGAAGGTCCTAGAAACCCACTGAGGTGGCCTCTTTCCAGAGTGCACCAGCAGTGCGTCCTGTGACACACAGTGAGTCCCGTGTTTCCCAGAAGGAGGCCTGCCTTAGTATGGCTGCTACACGCATCCATCGGCTGGGAGCAGTCCACTGGAGGCATGGCCATGGCTAAGGGCAGCTATGGAAGCCCGGGCACAGCAGGTGGGCCCTTGGTCAATAACCCGCTGGAGTTGAATGCTTGCGAGGCGTTCTCATGACCATCATACTAGGCACTTAACGAATGTTTACTAGAACAAGCACTAATTCTCTGCCTTCAACTCAACCAGACACGCATGTACTCAAACACACGCCCTTGGGCCAACAGTGTGTCACTAGCCTGCCCTCTGAATTGCACTTGAACATCAGTATGTGGTGTCAGTGAGCTCATCGGCTTATGGGGCATGTTATAAATGCCCTCCTCTATGTACACTTGATCTTCTGCAACTCCACCCCACCTCCCCCCAGAAAGTCCTATTATTTTGTTTTGTTTCTTATTAAAACCTGTATCTTAGCTTTGACGGTCTGGCCCTCCTGTTTCTTTCTGTAGCCACTAGGCCCAGGATAATAAGCTACAATAAAGACTCTAATCATGTGTAAACAATACCTCTCTGAGGTGAGCTCTAAGCAAAGAAGGTGGCCCAATTGTCATTCCCCTCCTGATGGCCCTGCCCATCCTCCCCGTGGTGGCACCCATGATGTGATGGGCGAGCCTGAGCAGCTGGACCCGGGCCAACCAGCTGGGAGTCCTTTGGTGGGACCTGAAATAGTAATCAAGCAGGGCAGATGGAGGTGAGGGGCTCTCAGGATCTTACCTGAGTGCTCCGTAGGTGGCCGCAGGGCACTTGACTCAGATCCAAGAGAGGCACCTGGCTCCAAGCTGGCGTGGAGCCAGTTGCAGAGGGTAAGCTTGCTGTGAATGACGGTGTCTGGGCTCAGTGCATGCTTTATTGTTGTGTGTCTCTTTATAACTAATTCCTCAGTGAAAGATGTTTGAAACCTAAGCCTCCCCTCCCCTCCCTTCGCATTTTAGTTTCAGTTGCAGGCACTTGTCCCTGTTGAGAATCACTAGAGTCCTGCTAGTGAGTAAAATCCCTGCTGGAAACTGAGTCCCCGAGCAATGCCAGGCATGGTTGTTGAAATATGGGAGCTCCTCACTGGGCTAGAAATAACTCAGGAGGAGCAAACCTGTCCATTTCCTGTAGCATCCAAGGTTATTCCTAGTGTAGTAAATAAAGAAGGGATGATTTCTCAAAAATGTAGGAACTGTCTCCTAAAACATATATGGTCTCGTACTGCGGTTCTCGAAGTCTGGTCCCTAGACCAGCAGCAGCAACCTCATCCGGAAGCACATTAGAAATGCAAAGTTTCGACACCCCCACACTGACTGAATCAGAAATGCTGGGAGTGGGAGCCAGGAAGCTTAGTAAGTTCTCCAGGTGATGCTGATCATCACTAATGTTTGAGAATCCCTGCATTAGGGATGGAGATTGTTTCTTCACCAATAACTAGAACACAAGGTAGTTGGTTTAATCATGTAGTAATCCTATCGTGCCTCCTCACGATGTACTTACTCAAACATGTACTGAACTACTGCTATGTTCTAGCTCTACGCTAGGCATAGGAGGGCATAATGGTCAATACAGAGACATGGTCCTTGTTCTCCTGAGCTTATCTTCTAGTAAAGAGAATGGGTATTGATCAAACACACATGCAGGTAAGCATATAGGCACCTATTATTTAAAGTGCTTTGAATAAAATTTACAGACCTAATCCAGTATGGGAAGTTGAGAAATGCTTTGGCAAGGAAGTGGTACTTGGGCTGAGAAAGAAAGGAAACATCGACACTACGGTGGTAAACTTTGGAAGAGAGATGACTTTTCAAGCCATCAGCCATGAGTCAAGGTCTTGCATGAGGATGAAGGTGGCTTGTTTAAGGACCTGATGGAGAATCGGGGTGGCCCAATGCAGAGATCAACGGGCAAAGAATCATGAGACAGGACGCATAGAAGAGAATTGGAACCGTGTAGAATGTTGGTCTGCTACCAGATCCATGGCACCCACTGAAAAATGAGAAGACAGAGGTGAAGCGACATCTGCTCGTTGGGTGGAATGGTGTTTAGAGAAATCCCACTATGGCTGATGTGTGGAGAATGAATGGGAGAATGGATTAGGAAGTACAATCTGGAGGGCCATGCAGTTGTCCAGGCCAGAGAGGCGGTAGGGGGACCAGGGTGGTGGAAGTGGAGATCTAGAGCCATGGAGGGAATGGAGAGGTATTGGCGAGAATCTATCACAAGTCCCGAGGTGAGGGAGACAAAGATGTCAAGGATGAGCGCAGTTTCTGGCTTGTGTGGCGAGATGAATGAGGATACCATTCAATGAAGTAACATCTTTGAAGAGCATCAGATGTGGGACAGGGTTGGGGATGGGATGAGACAAAAGAATTAAGCTTCTAAAATGTTGAGTCTTAAGTGTGTCCTTGAGACTTACAGTTGTCAACCTGGAGTAGGGTCTGAGAGAAAAGACTTGGGCTGGAAATATCAATATGTCCCAGGGTTGAAGCACACAAGTGAAAAAGTCTAGAATGAGAAATAGGTCTCAGGATCCATCCTAGACTGACTCCAGTATGTGCGACTCAGTAAAGGTTTGTATAATAACATGAAGGGGGAAGAAGGAATAAAAAGGTAGAAAAAATAAGAATAGCATAGACAGCTCTAGAATAAAACTCTGGTTCTGCCATCCAAACAAGTTACTCATCCCTTCCAAGCTGGTTAACTGTGAAGGGAAGTGTGTTCCTCCGTCTGTGAAATGGGGGGAGAGTGGTCCATATCTCACACATGCATTTCGAGGATTCTACGATGTAACATTTTGCACATCAAATGCTCAACAAACCTTAGTGATTGCTGCCCTGTGCAAGGCACAGGAAAGACACTTAATATTATTTATGGAATTATTACACGAATAAATCCTTGACTGGACAACGTTCTTAATCTCCTTTCTCATAGGATTATTTTTTTCTTTTTTTGAGCTCCAACTTGAGAAAAGCTGGAATGGGCATCCAGGGAAGGGAGCGTGTTTGAGTTTTGCATTCCATCCAGTAAACCTGGCCATTCACTTTGAGCCTCTATTTTTACTGGAGAAACTGGAAACGACTGAGGCATAATTTCATCCTAGCAAAAAAAAAAAAAAAAAAAACTTTTTAAAAGACATTAGACTATCTTTGTTATGTTGCTTTCTCTAAGGAAGTGCTACCTTCTATTACATGTATCGGGATGGGTTGTGCCCACCGTTTCATCTGACCTTCCTCACCATACTCACTTATCATTTTTTGTTTATTTATTTTTGAAAGGGGGGGAGGGGCAGACAGAGAGGGAGACATAGAATCCAAAGCAGGTTCCAAGCTCCTAGCTGTCAGCACAGAGCCCGACACAGGGCTCACATTCACAAACCATGAGATCATGACCTGAGCTGAAGTCGGACGCTCAACCGACTGAGCCACCCAGCCGCCCCTACACTTATCACTTTTAAAAATGTATATTACTAAAAGATGTGTATTACTTTTGGAGATCTCATTTCTTTCAGAACTATAATGTAATGTACTTTTACAATAAAATTAAAAGGCAATTTTCAGGAGTTATGAGACTCCAAAATGGCTGGACAAATGGGTTTGTTTCTAGAGGTGATCTGAGACATGATTTATAAAAAACAAACAAACAAACAAACAAAGAAAAAAGGCAGGGTTGACAGAGGAAGGCAAATTTTTAAATAATTAATGACATTATGACATCTCTGGATAGAAAATAGTATATTCCTGGGGTCAGCTGAAGGAATTTTACTTTCTCTTTGCTTAGTCAGCCTTGTGAGAACACGGGAACAGTATGCCATGAATGCCATGTCCTAAGATACGATGTGAGGATTATTAACTCCAAACATGTCCCCAGTCAACAACCATGAGTTGGCTTTACCTTGGAGGAAGTCTTGAAACCAGGAATATCTCCGGAAATCTCATCAATTTCAAGGGAACAATCCTAATGAACGATATAACCTGCAAGGACTCAAAAAGCTTCTCTGTAGGGATTTCATACGCCATCCCTCTGAAACACACTTCTCGTCCCATCTGAACCATTGTGAACTAAGGTGTCATGGAATTCACAGCATCTTAGAAACTCAACGATAATGAGAAGAATCCACAACAACTCAAATTTAGTGGGTATTTTCTGTGTGCTGAGAACCACACTAAGCATTTGTGCGTATCGGCCATTGATTCCTCTCAATAACCCCTTGTTCTCCCCATATTACAGAACAAGAAACTGAGGTACAACGAGATCAAATAATTTACCCAAGGCCACTTGACTAGTGAATGAAGAATGTGGGATTAAGATAAAGGCTTATCTGACTGTAGGCTAAGCCCTCATGTTAACGGGAACCAGGAAGCAGTATTGTATGTAGGTCTCTCTCCCCCTCCCTCCAGCCAATAAATAATAACCTCCTCCTTGCGGAAAAACAAAATTCAAGGAAGACCATATAGTCATATAGATAGATATAAAAGTTGGGTGAATTTGAAGGAAAATAGAGCATTAGTTATCATGATCACCGTTGTAAAGGAATAAGCAAATGACATAAACAGAAAAACTAAAAATGGTAGGAATTTTGGAAATTGAGTCCAGCAGTTTCTTTGCTGCCTCATATTTGTTTTTCTTTTTTGTTTTCTTTTTCTTTTTTACCAAATCCATGTACCACCTGAACTATTTACTGACATTTATGTAACTTGATTCACTTCACAAACGTTACAACGGTTTTATCAAATGTGACTATATTGTTTAAAGCATGAAGCTGCAAAAAAAAATTTTTTAATTCTCTATGCCCCCCTCCCGCCCCCGAAGCTTCTGGAGTGCCAGCAAAGGAATGCATTCCCCACGTAGGAGACTCCTGCTAGAATCAAGGGGAAGGCAGGAAAGCAGACAAAAGAAAGCAAAACAATGGCCTGAGACTTGGTGGCCCCAGTCCTCTCATCTCCAACCTCTTTTTTCAACTTCCCCGAGGAGTCCCTATAGGGCAAGACTCGGTTGCCTGGGAAACTCTGGTCTGCCGAACCTGACCACATGTCATCCTGTGACATATGGAAGGGCCTGCCAGCCACACCGAGGACCCGTCATAGACACACTACCCGAAGCCTGAACATTTCATGTACAATGAGCTCCAAATTTCAACTTCAAAAAGCTACCCAACAGAAGAGAAGGTATCACGGAACAAACTGCCAAATGTTCTAAATTCAACAGTGGATTTAAGAATATATAATACTGCCGTCTCATGTATACAGGCAAAAAATTAAAAATGCAGCAAAGCCCAAATATTTAGGTACAACAAAAGGAAACATCTCGTCAGTTATGCTCCAGGGTCTTCTATGTGGTCCAATTAATCAAATAAGAATGGATCCAAAACTGGTAGCCACTTGCCAAGCCTGCAAAAAAAAAAAAAAAAAAACTGTCTGATTCTGATTATTATATAAACAACTCCCAAAAAAGGAAGCGTTACGAGGAAAGACAAACATTTTCTTCCCCTGAATTGCAGCGTTTTGAATTCCTCCCACAAGTTGGTGGTAGGAAAAGACTGAACTAGCTAGAAATTGAGGTTGTATCAAATCATATTTTATTCCAAATACAAGATATCAAAATGTCTAAATGGCCTCTTAAAAATGTAAGTGTTATTGCTTTGTCTTACGCTGTAAAGAAGAGAATTACAACACATTCTTGGGTGATACGGGTTGGGTTTATATTTCTCTCCAGGATCCTATAAATTAGTTTTCTCTTAAATGTGAAAGCTTCAAAGCAAACGCTAATGAATTCAATTTTGATTTCATAATCTTGTTCAGGATTCTTTGTGCCATAAGCCAGAAGTCTGGTTTAAGCAACCTCAAGGCAACCTTTGTTGTGATAAGAATCAACAGATGTAGAGCAGAGTTCTAGCCCTAATGGCAACTTACTACCTGTCGGAGAATGTTCCAGTCTTCCTCTCTGATCTTTACAGTTATCATATGTAGAGGGGTGATGCCTCCCACGATTGTTGAGCATATAAATGAAATCGTGAAGTGGGGCCTCTTTGTGGTTGGAGAGAAATAGAAAATCTAGAAGGGTAGCCCATCGAGTTCTGAAATAAGCTTTCTTTTAGGAAGTGCATTATGTGTGGAGGCGTGTGTTGGGATGAGGGTTGATACACAGTGTGATGGAGGGTTCCCACTGTGAATTTTACATACTTTCAAATCATCTGACTATGTTAAAATGGACATGCCTCATGTATAAATGTCAATGGTTAAACAGACATTTAAGAACTAAAATAGCAAGAAGACCAGTGGTGCCCATGGAAGGGGTTCTTGGTCCTTGATTTGTATCCCGAATCAAGTGAAACTGACTGGAATTCAACATCTGTGTCCTTCCCCAGAAGTGCCGGCACTCTGCCAGGGGCTGACTTGATCCTGAGGTAAGAGAGCAGAGGAGTCAGGAAAGACAGATATTCTGGCCCGTCCCAGCCTAAGTTACCACATGGAGCAGCTTGATATCCTTGCTTGAAGACTTTAAGAATAGAAAAGAAAAAGAAAATGTAAGTCACTCTGTTTATCATAACTATAATCAGGGCTATTACTATCAATCGTTAACATTTATTAAGAATTTGCTGTGATCTAGGAATGGTGCTTAGGATTATTTTATTTTATTTTTTTCAAAGTTTATTTATTTATTTATTTAGAGAGAGAGAGAACAAGCATGAGTGGGGGAAGGGGAAGAGAGAGAGGGAGAGAGAGAGAGAGAGAGAGAGAGAGAGAGAGAGAGAGAGAGAGAATCCCAAGCAGGCTCCACGCCGTCAGTGCAGAGCCTGACACGGGGCTTGAACTCACAAACCTCAAGATCATGACTTGAGCCAAAATCAAGAGTTGGACACTTAACTGACTGAGCCACCCAGGTGGCCTAAGGATTTTTTTAGAAAATGAATGTCTCCTTTGTTGTTCACACAACCATTTGAAGAAGGCATTGTTATTACCTCTGTGTGCAGGTGGAGAAAGTGATAGTGGAAAGGTTAGGTCTATGGTCACAGGGCTAGTAAATCACAGAGCTAGAAACTAAAACCCAGGAATCTGGAAAGCTGCATGGGATTAAAAACAGGAACTCAAAATACCGGAGCAGAGAAGTTGGCAAATTGGTCCTTTCTCAGGACCAAGAGCTGAAGTTCTTGTGGGCTTGACTTACAGACTCATAGAATTTTTAGTGTTGGAAGGGATGGTGCAGGTCTTTGAGCTCAACTGCTTTCTCAGAAAGAGATTAAGGAATCCTGTCCACATATCCATGATACATGACCTATTCTTTGCTTAAATAGCTCCAGTAAAAGGAAATTTAAGATTCATATGGACAGATCTTTGCACTGTTGGATAAAACTACTCATTAAACTCATTAAAACTTCTCATTAAATTAAGAAGTTGGTTGCTCCAAGAAATTACACCAAATGCCTTAGTTCTTATATCTGGAAACCCATAAAATTAAGTCTGTTTCCTATTCTATATGCACATGCTTGAAATATAGGAAGACAATGCGTATGTTCTCAATAAATTTGGATGGTTTCCCTGGAGGAGAAAGTAGTATAGGTTTAGGCAACTTAGAGTTCTTGACTCAAATATCACTTTGGCACTTTGCTAGTTATTAATCTTTGAGCAACATCCTTAAATTCTGAGTCTTGAGGTCCTCATGAATTGACGAACACAGTGTACAGGCCATAGGGCTTTTCAGGAGTAAAATAGAAAATTGCCAGCATAGCACAGAGCCAGGCACAGAGTAAGAATCTAGCACCTGTTGGCTTTCTTTCCCCTTTCATTCTTTTGTTGGTCTACCTCTGATTTCTCTAAATCTTTTAAAATAAACCTCTTGAAATGTGAGGCTCCCAGCTAGACACAATACTGTAGATAAACCTGATACAAAGGAAGGGTAGACCTGTCAGACCCCATGACATAAATGCTGGCTTTTTATTTAAATGTCTGTATCATTCCAAAGATCTTTATTTGCCTTAGAAATGGATGAAACAAAAAATCATACCTCTTTTCCCTGATCTCTAACCAAGTCTCATGTCTCCCATGGTAAGCTTACTAATTTTGCTATTAGTCCAAAAAGTAAGACTTCCTTTTCTCCCTATTGCATTCCATTGGTGAACACTATTTCCCCTGCTGATTTCATTGTGTACTTGGTTCTGTCATCCACACAGTTAGCAATCCCTTCCCACGTTGTGGGAGCTGAAGATATGGTAAGCGTACTTTCAACCCAAGTGGCTGATAAAGAATGACAAACAGGACAGACCTGGGGAGTGATCCCCATGTCACTCCGCGGCAGACCTCCCACCAAGTTGACAAGAAGTCATTAATCAACCTTCTCAGTCATGTATGATTGTGTTCAGAAGCCCTATAATCTAGTTCCCATGTCATAATCCTGCACACACGACTATCAGGGAAACTTTATCAAATGCTTTTCTAAAAGCAAGACGCAATTGTCCCCTGCTTCTCCAGCCTCAAGGTAAAGCCATCAACATCGTATGTGAAGTTATTCTGGAACAAAAATGCAAACCACATTAGCTTCAACATGCATTTGTGAATGCTCATCAATTTAATAATCGGCACCAGGCTCTTTAGACAAGAGTACTGCTCTTTAAAAAGATGAAGTCGCTTCTTCGGTTTTCAGAAGTGACTTAAAGTGTCTCCATTTTAGAACATCTAGGTATTTCTAATCTAATGGCACCCTTCCTATTCTCTAATAAAATTCAAAATGTATAGGAAATGACACTAATGAATCTTCAGACCCCAGAATTGTTTTCACAAGCCCCAAAGGAAGCTATCTGCTTTTATGCGTGTGATCACTATCTCCTTTCATACCTAGGAAAGTTTCCGCTTTTCAAAAAATTTATTTGATCTTTTCTTTGTTCTTAGAAGACAGAATGATGGAGTTTCATTTCAGAACAGCAAGGGATGACTGGACATCCCATGAACAATGTGATGTTATTTTTTTTATCAAACAAATCTTAGTGCTTCTTCCTTCTGTCCATTCTAGTTTATTTACCTTTTGAATTGAGAAAATTGGTTTACAAAGCTTTAGGCAAAATCTTTACACACTCACAAGCTTCTTCATAAGGCACTTCAGCTCAATAACTAAAAGAAATCAGTTTTTGTCATATTTTACCTATTTGCAATCACTGATATGCTTTTACATTCACATTTTAAAACTAGTTACAAAATATACTCTAGTTTGTGCTGTTACATATACCAGTGGTAACATTTAAGTAACGTCTGATATATCAGCTGCATAGACTATCATGTAGATCTCAAAACATTGGGAGTCCAGCAACTATATAATTTTTAAATTTAATTTTTGTGTAAATATGAAAAAAAATCTTGTCTAGACAGATGACCGTGAGTCAGCTTCAGATTTTTTGACTTTACGATGGTGTGAAAGTGATATGCATTCAGGAGAAACTGTACTTTGAATTTTGAACTTGGATCATGTTGCCAGCCTAGGAACATGTGGTGTGATGCTCGTGACACTGCACAGCGGCAGCCTCAGCTCCCCAGCGGCCAGGCAATCGCGAGTGGGAACAACCGATACACTGACAACCATCTGACCATACAGCCACTCTGGTTTTCACTACACTACAGTATTCGATAAATTACATGAGATCCTCAACACTTCATTATAAAACAGGTTTTGTGTGAGATGATTTTGCCCACTGTAGGCTAATGCAAGTGTTCTGAGCCCGTTCAAGATGGGCTGGGCTACGCCATGATGTTCAGTGGGTTAGATGTATTAAATGCGCTTTCAGCTTACGATATCTCCATTCATCAGGATGTAACCTCATTGTAAGTGGAGAAAGATTTGCACTAGTAAAGAACTGCTTTTTATCTATTGGAATTATTTCTTTGATATTAGCTGCCATGAGACAGAGAACTGAGTCATAGTGAATGAATATTTTCAGTCCTCTTAATGGGTAGTACCATTTATGCTTCAAATAATTTATAGCGCTGCCACGCATGCACAACTGTGTTGTTTAAAAGTACAACCGCATTATATATGCACTGTTAATTTTTCAAGTGTTCTGTTCTATTAGAGAGCCTTCTCTTTTGTACTATCCCATCCAGCCTTCCATCTGGGGCTGTGGGTATTCGGATAAGCGTTCCATTGTGGTAAGTGTTCTATCGATTTCCCCAGTGGTAAACTAAAAAGAAATGTGTTTGATTTGGTTTTATGCCTCTCCCTTTGAAACAGTGCAGTTAGATTTTTGTTACGTGACAACGTTGCATCATCCTTTTTTCTAGAATATCCATCAGAGCTGGTTCTTCTAATGCCAACGCTATTACAGCTATGCAGAAGCCAACCACGACAGCTCTCAACTCGGTAAGAGTATGTGCAGAACATGAAACGGTTTTCAAAATCCACTGAATTGGTCTTCCCTAACAAAATTACTGAGAATACATTTCTTCCAAACACGGTAGGTGCCATGATTCAGACAAACAGGAGTAAAACATGATGCTTATGTTCAGAAACATGGGATTGAGGAAGTGTAATAACAAAAGAAAACAAAGCACAGATATTGGGGGCAGAATATGGAAGGTGCCCTGTGTGTTGGAGAAATGAAATTTGGGATTTCAAATTCCCTTGTTTGGGGCAGGAAGTGGAGGTGGAGTTCCTGGTGATGAACATGTATCAGAACCCAAAAGAGACCTTTTCTCTGCTGCTCAAGTTAGAACACAGGGTCAAATAAGGCTTCCTAGGGAATCAGACATAAACTCTTCTCCCTAGAGAGAACTCTTCTCTCCTGTAGTGTGTTTTCTAAAGCAGAGATTGGGCTGAGCGACACAACTCTTTGGGAGCTGTGCTGTGGGAGAATGCAGTGTGTTTGGGTGTGTTTGCTTTTGGGTGGTGCTTTCCCAAGGAGGAGAGTTTGGTCTGGGGTCCAAAAGGACTCTGAGAACTGGGCTGGGCTTTTTCACAAGCCTGTGCATATGGAATGTGACTTGTACACTGAGCCCCCACCGTGTTTCGTCAGCCATTACTTGGGACTGTGAAAGACAATTTGTCATTTCGATGTTCATCAGGCGAGTCCACCCAAGACCAAGCATCTGCATCTTCTTGTTCTCCCTGGCAGCGCAGAAATCCCACTATGGCCAGCCCTGGGTCTGGAGAATGGAATGTAAGCATTGCATTCCTTCCCAGGATAGCTGATCTGAGTGCCTTGCACCGTACCCAGCGAGAAAAGTTGTTGACTGATCTCGCATATTTCTGGGAACCTGCATTCCAGGGGAGCTGGTCAATATACTGGTCAAATTAATATGTCCTTTGACTACCCCCTCATGGCTGCCAAAGAATCCATAAACTTGATAGATAGATAGATAGATAGATAGATAGATAGATAACACACACACACCCCTTTATCTTTTCTCCCATTAGTGATAAGATACTGACTGAGTCATTCAATTTGGCTCGTTAACCTTGACACACATAATATAATTCGTTTCAAAAGGAAGTGGAGAGACCTGGGGGCCAATCTTGGCTCTGCCAAGTGCATTGGCCTCAAGTGTGTGGTTTCCCACTTGAATTTTCTCCCAGATCTTTAACTAACTGGTGTCCTTTCTCACCAGTCAGGTGCCAGCTGAAATATCACACCCTCAGGGAGGACTCCCCTCATCGCTGGATTGAAGTACAGTCTCTCTCCCCTACTCACTATTCTACCTCTTCGATTCCAGCGTTTCATGTTCTAAATTTTAAGTTCATTCCATTTTCATCATAGCACTTGTTCCTATCAAATATTATCCCATTTATTTATTTTCTGTCTCCTTTAACAAGAAAGTAAGCTTCATGTGGGCAGGAGCATTTTCTGTCCTACTTATCTAGTCTCCCCCCAAATCCTATGTTGATGCCCTAACCCTAGTAGCTTAAAATGTGACTATATTTGGAGATAACATCTTCAAAAAGATAATTAAAGCTAAATGAGGTCATACAGGTGAGTCCCAATTCAGTACAGCTGGTCCTTATGAGGAGAAGAAAATTGGACACATGAAGGAACACCAGGGATGAGAAGAGACCATGGGAAGAGGCAGCAAGATTGAAGACATCTGTCAGCCAAACAGAGAGGACTCAGAGGAAACCAAAGGTAATTTTGATATGGTGAAAGAAAAAAACCAGAGTATTTTGTGATGTCAGCCCTCACAAACTAGACTTCGGCAAAACCGGAAACTTGGTGCAACCAAGGACATTATCAGCAAAGTAAAGAAGATAACCCTTCAAAATGGCGAGAAACATTTGCAAGTCATGTGATAATGGTTTAATATCCAGAACGTATTTTTTAAAACTCCTACAATTTGACACCAAAAAAGACTAACAACTCGAATTTGAAAATGGGCAAAATCCTTGGATAGACATTTCTCTAACCAAGACATACAGATGGCCAATGAGTATCTAGGTAAATGGTCAACGTAGCCGTCAGGAAAATACAAATCAAAACCGCAATGGAATAGCACTTCATATCCATTACGGAGGCTAGAATCAAAAAACTGGAAAATGATAAGTGTTGGTGAGGGTGTAGAGAAATAGGAACCTGCAGACCTTGCGGACAGGAATGGGAAATGGTGCAGCCACCATGGGAAGTAGTGTACATGTTCCTTGAAAAGCTAGGGGCGCCTGGGTGGCTCAGTTGGTTGAGCGTCCGACTTCGGCTCAGGTCATGATCTCACAGTTTGTGGGTTCAAGCCCCGCATCGGGCTCTGTACTGACAGCTCAGAGCCTGGAGCCTGCTTCTGATTCTGTGTGTCCTCTCTCTCTGCCCCTCCCAGTTCATGATCTCCCTCCCTCTCTCTCTCTCTCTCTCTCAAAAATAAATAAATGTTAAAAATTTAAAAAAAAAAAAAAGAAAAGCTAAACATTGGGCTCTGTGCTGACGGCTCAGAGCCTGGAGCCTCCTTCAAATTCTGTGTCTCTCTTTCTGCCCTCCCCCCCCCCCCGTACTCTGTCTCTCTCTGTATCAAAAATAAATAAACATTTAAAACATTTTTTAAAGAAGCTAAAAAAAGCTTTTTTTTTCTACTTGGATTTTATTTCTAATATGAGTTTGGAGGTATCTCCTTATGATTTTGTAAGTTGAGGGGTTCTGACCCTGCATACATTCTCCCTTGGAAGCAAGCTTCAAAATTGTCTTTGGGGAGCCTTCTCTAAAGCCACAGACTACCTTCAGCTCCCTGTGCAAGGCTCCATTACAACCTGCTTTTTCTTCATAATGCCCGTTATCACCGGTAACCCTATTACGGGGTGTGGCACATAGTAGGCGCTCAGTAAAAACCTATTAACAGATGGAAGTAGTAAATGTAGTAGCCAGAGTACCCTAACTCTTCTATGGCAATTTAACTTCATACCTAAGCTCAGACTCCTTTGTCAAATCGTCAACTTGGACTATGCTTTTTTTCGATCTCCGGTAGGCATTCTCCAGCAAATATATATTTTAAGCCCAAATCTTCAAAGTAGCATATATTCTTTTGAGTTACTATGGGTAAGAAAAATTCCAGTGTAATGCATTCAAAGTTCCCTGAAGGAACCCTAGTGAACTCTTCCTGCAGTTATATCTAGTCTTAGGAGTGTGTGTGTGTGTATTTAAGGAAGATATAAACATCTTGGAAACATACCATTTCTGTATAGAAAATGCTCTAGTTGGAGCTCCCACAGAGCCCAAGTGCACGTGGAAGGGGACAAAGGGCTTTCAGAGGGGGGTGGGAAGGCAGACTTATCCTGAGAGCAAATTGGTGGTGCTGCAGATTTCAGGGAACATGATGGAACAAGCCTAATGTGGAAGACGGGGCTCCCCGCTCCTGACTGACTTGACCACTGTAGGCATCTTGACCTCATCACACTTTGGAGTCTTTATTTTAAAGTGGAACCATTAGAGCTACAGAATTTGATCAGAGTAGGGGTTAAACGAGATGCTGGCTCTGGATTCAGGTGGCTAATTAAACACTCCTCCCCGCCCCCCACCACCACCTCGCTGATACAGTAAATGTGACACACCGTCCCCATAACCAAGACCCTCCCGCCACATCAGGGAACTCAAGCTTATTGCTCTGCTGGACAGCCTCTGATCCCGGAGCCACCATGATCCTGAAGACCCAGGTCCCTGAGTCACTGTTGATAAGAAGCCCATCAAACATCAACAGCATTTCCTGCACTATCAATACAGTGAATGATGTCACCCTTCTCAAGTGCCTACCAACACGCCCTGATAGAAAAGTTTACTGTTTATAAAGAAAAACAGGGATTCTTCTACCAGACCTCTCTACCTTTATATTTTACTGCTATGTCAGGATTTTGACTCACATGGAACTTGCTCGCCGACGTTCTGTGTGGACAGGATCAGCCTGACTTCAGGATCTATGTCTGAACAGAAACGTCACCAGCTCTCAGGAAGCTTGACTTTTCAACGGGTTTGAGGGGTGGGGGCTGGACAATGCCTGGTGCTTTTTACTGAGGCGTCTGTTCTGTCACTCTCCAGTAAGTCCTGGACAGGGCCAGCATGGTTTAAAAATAGCTTATTTTTATGGAAGTCCCGTATAAAGCTGGCACCAAAGCAAGCCATGATTAACGCACAGCGTCCTTTATTTTAAGGAAATCTCTTTGATAAATAGCAAGGCCTGCTTTCAGCCTCCCAAGGATTAGACTATTTCACCGGACTTCTGGTGAGGCACAAGAGGTTCCACCTTCCCCATTCCCGGGTGCGGAAAATGCCAAGCAGGGGCCACTGGTAGTTTCTGGAGATGGTTTTTCGGAAGTGCGTGAACAAAACAATGAAATCTCGGGGCTGAACATCATTGAAAAGGGACTCACTTTCTCACTCGCTGATTCCATCAGAAGGAAGTGCTCTGTCTCGGAATGAGTAGGTCTTTACTACTTCTCTATTAAAAAGAGAGATTAGTGAGCATTCAGGAGAGAAGCCTCGGGGCTGGGATCTTTGGCAAGCAACATATCTAATTAGAAGGTAATTGGGAAAAATACAATAAAAGTAAGACAATGTGTTAAAATTCTTATAATGGCAAGTGATGGAAGGATTCCTTTTTAAGTATTTCTATTTGGAAAAAAATGTGAATTGGCCTAAAGACAAATACTAAGGAAGTATCAGTACACAGGGTCCTCTGAATATGTGCTGAGGGATTCTGGTGTTTCTCTATAATCTACTTTTTGCCCCTTCACTTGCAACCTGATGGTAGAGAATAAACATGAGGAATTTTTAATCTCCTGAAAATTCTACATGCTCTAGAACAAGGGTCTTCTGGATATTCCCTTCATTTTCAGAGTCATGGCTTGTTTTAATTAGATGACCTCTAAGGTTTCTTTGGGCCGTAACTGATTACTTTTTAGATCAGACTCTTGGGGCGCAGAGAGGTAATGGAATTCACCCAGATTCACAGGGCTATTGAGTGACAGGGCCAGTGAGTGACAGGGCCAACACAAGGACTCATGGCACCCTGTTTGCCATCTGCCGAGCAACGCTATCCAAGTGGGTTTGGGGGCAATATTCCCATCTTCTCAGTTCTCCTTGCTTCCTGCAAACTCTAGCCTGGAGGTATTGGCCAAATGGGACAAGAGGAGCCTCAGCTTGCCAATTCCAAGGCAGAGACGATCTGGTGTGTGAGAAAGAAAGACATGTGTGATGATGACCTTAGGGATGGGATGACACCAGCCCCAAAGCCACTGGAGACCTTGCAGTTCCGTTCTTCCAAAGAGCTTAATGATGGTCTCTTCCTTCCTATGACATGGGAGTCTACCCTGTGTTTATTGTTCCCACAGCCCAGACCCAGGGTGGGCCTTTCTGTGATTTGCTTCCCAGCCCCACCCAGTCTAAATATGCCGCCCCTACCAAGTTCTCTTCTGTCAGCCCAGGGAAACGTCTCCCAACCGTACTGCTAATAAAAGCCAAAAGCCATCGTAGAAAATGCCAGAGGTCTACGTGTCATTTTGTGTATTCGATTTGGTCCCACCAATAGTTGAAAGCCCACTTACTTTTTAACAACAACAAAAAAAAGAAGTTCAAAGGAAAATCAATTCCCGGCCTCACTTGTCCAAACAGGCATCTGTCCACACGGAGTGACATACATCCCCTCGACTTCACAGATGGTGTATACATTGAGAGACTGAAAATTGCAAACCCCCAGTGGGGCCCCAATTGCTGGTCCCAATGGTTTCCCCTGGGACTCTTCTTTTTCTCATTTATTTTTGTCATCAGGGCAACTGGGAATTCTATAGAATCACATGCTTTGGCGTTGTTGAAGGATAAGCACACTGATTTCTTGGTCAAGCAGGAAATGCATCTGAATTATGCTAGGATAACACCTAAGATGGGATTGTGCATCTTTCTGGGAACTTCGGTTAAGGATATTCCCTTGTGCACCCGAGTTCACTCTCAGCTACCTCGACCAGCACCCGCTGAAATGGAGCAAACATCAAATGAGGAGTCACTTGGGTAAAGAAGTGTGAGAACACAGCTTTACAAGATGGGAATAATCCTGACCCTCTACAACACAGCTCCCACCAGCTCCTTCATCCTGCAGGGAGAAACCTGGATGAAAATGCCCGATACAGAATGAAAATTCATACTGCGCTGTCACAGACTGATGGAACGTCATTTCCCGGCATTACTCGGTATTCAGACAGAAGGCTGCTCATGCACAAATACAAGGGCAAGATAGCACAGCGGTCAGGGACGTGGCTGGAAAATCAGGCTGCCTCCATTTGAGAATCCTGCCTCCAACACTAACCAGTTCCAAACTCGAGGGACTTAAACTCTTCAAGCCCCCTCGTTCCCTCATCTTCCAACAGGAGACTATAGCAAGCTCTTCCTCATCAGTTGTGGAAGAATAATAGAAAACCTAGAATGTAGCCAGCACTAAGTTTTTATGGATTCAACATGCATATGATAATAAAAAATTGTTAGTTTTTGATTGCCAATGATAATAAAAAATTGTTAGTAGCTTTTGTGCGTGGGGCAACCTTTGCTCACCCCGAGGTAAAGAAACAGGTCCCAACCTCTCTCTCCTACCTGGTATATTTGAAATAGAAAGAGTAGAATTTTCATTCCTGCCTCCCTACAATTCAGGATCATGTATTGGGTACATTGCTTCCTCTCTGTATTTACCAGACTCATTAGTGGTAAATAACAGAAACCCAACTCAAAGTAATTTAAGTATAAAATAGGACTTATCAGATCATGCAACTGGGAGATCCACACACTGGCTCTGAACGCAATGGGATCTGAAGATTACGAATGACTAAACCCCGAAAACCTCCTTTCTTCTGACGTATTACCCTCTCCCCTCCCCTTCACCGAGCCCCACTGTGCTCCATTCTTGCCTGTGTTTCTCTTATATGTTGTGTTATTCTCTCCTACTGCACACGAGTTCTTTGCATGGTTTGGTAGATGGCTCCCAGATAGCTCTGACTCATGCCTTCCAATTCTGTATGCCACGAGACAAAACTCCTTTTCTTTCAGTCCTAGATGGACAAAGTCCCGGGGAAGAACTTGGAGTGACCCAGCCCGGGGCATGGAAGTAAGGGCTGGGCCAGTTGCCATGGCTGGAGACACTGTGGTTCTCACGATTGGCTGGGCCTGCGTTACATGCCCAACCACATCTCTGCTGACCCACACTGAATGCAGTGCAGCATATCCACAGAAGAAAGGGGGTGTTGAAAGAAAAGAATAACCGCACACTTTTCACTGAGAGTATGAAATTCTCTGTGTTGAAGATTTTATTCTCCCTAATTCTCACTGGGGGCACATGTCAGAATCCCAGGAAAAGAAACTAAGTATATTAATTTTTTTAATCTTTATTTTCTCAATCTTATTGTTGTTAATAACCCAGGACGTATACTTTCCCCAACCAAGTGTTTACTTGTTTGTTTGTTTTCAACGTGGTAACCTGCTGAGCTAGAAGATCTTTGCTATGAAGAAGAGGAAGGTGGTTGATACCTGGTGTGGTCCCTGTTCTGTACCATATGTTCCCATCTTCACCTCGACTTAATTCACACCCGAAAGAAGCCAGGAACTGGTCTGCAGTGCTCAAGTCATGATCTCACGGTTCATGAGTTTGAGTTCCGCACTGGGTGAGCTGGAGTCCTGCTTCGGGTGAGCCATGCTTCGGGTGAGCCCTGCTTCTCTCTCTCTCTCACTCTCTCTCTCTGCCCCTCGCCCACTTGCTCCCTCTCCCTCTCTCACTCAAAAAAAAAAAAAAAAAAAAAACAGAGAGAGACAAACTTGGGATGAAATCTGGGCCCCTCCACTTACAACCTGTGTGAGCTTGGACAAGTTATGGTACCTGCTTGAACCTCACCTTCCTTCCCTGCAAATGAGGACAGGTTAGCTACCTCAACGCCTCGTTGATAAGATTAAGTAGGATATTGGGAAGCCGATCTTCTGTTTCCAGACAAGCTACGTCAACAACCCTTACACTCCCACCTAAAGCAAACCAACAGACAAAAAGAGATGAGAAACACGGAAAACAATTGTTTTCAAGACACGTTACCCCATGCGGCAAAAGATGGCGATCCCTGAGAGATGGAGAAAAACGAAGCTGGCGCTAGGATTGCCCCAGCTCACTTCCTTGAAAAGGCTTGCAGCCTGTGGCATGACTGGTGAGTTGTATCGTTGAGCTGAGTCTCCAGGGAGACTGAGGCAGACCAAGGCATCTATGACCCGAGTATGCAGGGCAGACTTCTGGAGAGGAAAGAGCTGCAAATGGAGAGAAGGCCAAAGATCTGCAAGACGGTCCTCCCGGGATCAGCACATGCATGTGAGGAAACTACTCAAAATGATGCAGAGAATCATCTGAAAGGATTAAAAGGAACGTTGTCTGGTACTCTTACAGGACCAGGGATAATGCCTGTATCCCAGAAGGACCTCTTGTTTCATGAGCACTGGGGAGGGTATTCAAGAAGGCCTTGCTTCAGTTGTAGGAAATAATTAGCTCTTGCATGAGCACTGCTCCAGACCTGCCTAGCAAATCATACATGCGAAGACCCAAAACCGTCAAGCTGTTGCCGAGAAACTTCACTGCAGGTCAGAAAAAATCTCAAAACATGTTTATGGGCATACAAAAATATCCATCACCCAGCAAGTTGAAATTCACAATGGCTAGCATCCAAACATCACGAGGCATGCGGTGAAACCAGAAAATATGACCCAAATTGAGAAAAATGAGTAAGTTAAAATCCACCCAGAACTGACACAGATATTAAAATTGACAGGACATTAGAACAATTATAACTGTATTCCAGATGTCCAAAAGCTGAGCTTTAACTGAAGATGGCTTTGACTTACAAAGATTTAAAATATTTAAAAAAAGAGAGAGAGAGAGAGATCACCATTGAATTTCTAGAGATGACATATATGGTATGTAAGATGAAAAATACCCTGGATTAGACTGATTGCAGATTAGACATTGCAGAAAAAATGATTAGTGAACTTGGAGCTACAGCAATAGAAACTATTCAGAATAAAACTCAGAGAGAAAAATAAAGAAAAAAAAAAAGAAAAGAGTATCAATGAACCAAAGGACAATTTCAAGCAGCCTAATATATGTGTAAGTGAATTCTGTGAAGAAGAGAATAGGTGTGGAATAGGTGTGGGCAGAAAGAACATTTGAAGAAATAGTGGCCAATCCCCCCTCAAATTTAATAGAAGCTATACACCTATAGATCCAAGAGACTCAATTTTTTTTCCTAACATGAGAGACATGAAGAATTATATCACAACCAAAACCATCATCATCAAAAATCATAATTGAAACATGTTTAAAACCAGTGCTAAACAGCAAATCTTAAAAGCAGAAAGCATCTTTTCTTACTGTAAACAATGCAAGGAAGAAGACAGAGAGGCCATCTATAGCAATATGTAGGCCATGCCTTCTGTCTTCCTCTGCACCATCTGCAAAGGACTGACCCTGTTCACAAGGGTGATGCTGGTTTTTACTATTCCCAGTCTGTGGAGATAGTAGAAAAGGAAACAGAGTTTGTTCAAAATAAAAAAAAAAAACTACCTGACATGGCAAATGCACACATTACCTCTGTTCACACCCCGCTAGCCAAGGACTTAATCCCAGAGCCAAACCTGGCTGCAAGGATGTCTGTAAGCACAGCCTCTGACCTCATGCAGGAGAAAAACAGAAGAACATTAACCCATATTGTGAGGTGATCACTGGTATCGGCCGCATTGCTCTATTCCCATTTGTTCGTCATTCAGTGGCCTCTTTATTTGGCCAATTAGCAAATGTGTGGCTACCTCACAAGACCGTAGGCTCTGTGAGGATAGAAACCAAGTCAGTTTGGTATATTCTTGCCCTAGAACTGATTTCATTGATGTTGTTTTTTAAATTACTTTTCTTTTTTCTTTTTTTAAATACTGTTTCTCTACATTTTTTAATAGGCTCGTTGAGATATATTTCACATACCATACAATTCACCCATTTAAAATGTATAAGTCAATGCATTTAAGTATAGTTGCAGGACTTTGCCACCATTACTATTACCTAATTTTAGAATTTCTGGCCACCCAAATGAAACCTCATACCCATGAGCAGTCACTCATTTTTCTTTCTATTGCTTTAACCCTAAACAACAAGTAATCAACTTTCTTTCTTTGTTGTTGTTGTTAAGAGCATCTTTATTTATCTTTTTTTTTAACTTTATAGTTTACTGTCAGGTTGGTTTCCATATAACACCCTGTGCTCTTCCGAACCACAAGTGTCCTAGTAATCGGCTTTCTATGGCTTAAATGCATGAAATAGCAGCAAATCTCCATTCATAGTGCCTTACATGTAGAGGGCTCTCCATAAATACACACCGGACAAAGTTAAAATCTTTTTGCTGTCAGTATACATACTCAAGTTAAAGACGTCCTCCAAGGATTTTTCAAAATACATATTGCTGCTTGGTGAACTTTATCACTGTCTCTTGGTGCCCAGAATGAGTGAATAAAATCACACCATGTGGCAGCTGGTAATTATCTCATTTTGCCTCCACCACAGACATCTGGGAAGGGAAAAATTATAGCTCCCATTTTACAGATGAGAACACCCAAGTCCGGTTCCCCCTGCACCAGCTGGCTGATTTTGAGACTTGCAGACCCATTTATTTACTGAACACGGATCTGAGGTCTCAGCTTTAGCCAACCCCCCCCCAAAAAAAAACCACCACCACCAACAACAAAAAGCAAAATCCCCAAGCCTGAGAAAACGTTGTTTTTAGCAGGACCCACTTCGATGTGGGTGTGCAACTTATTACATAAACAATATTTATTTTCAAACTGAACCATTACAACCTGCTGTCTGATCTGCCCGCCAACCACCGTCCTATCAGGCAGGCAGACGCCTGTGCCATCAGTTTCCCCAAAGTGACATAAATAACCACACCAACACTCAGGAAAACTGGCCATCTCCGCAGACAAGAATTTTTCTGTTTCTTAAACTGTTTCCCAGCTTGCTCTCAAGCTGGCAAGATGCCTCCGTTCAATCACTTGATATTCTGACTCTTCTTACAGTAAACTCCGCAAACAAGCAGCAGCAGAGGCGCCCCCTCTCACTGCGTGGGTTCTGGGCACATGCAAACGTGAGGGCCTCCAGGGCCCCGCTGTCTCACAGAAGGTCCTCATGCTTTGGATCTATTTGCTTTCTGTTAATATAACCACTTAAGGTACCAAGATGAAAACAAAAATCGTTTGAAGTATCTATATCAGAGCTCCTGGTCCTCGCCCCCAGACACCGAGTTGCCAAATGTGGCTGCACCGTCCCTCCTCTCCTTTCCAACTGGTCCTTCTTAGAGGAAACAGTGGTCTTTCTCTCCAGACACCTTGTGGAAAGGATGGATGAAACAAAGCGAGGCTGGTGAGGGCTGAGTGGCAGGATGGTGAGAGCGTCTGGGAGGAGGACCCTGCACACTCGCTCCCATAGACTTTGATGTTTTGAAGGCCTGTGGAAGGCAGCCAGGGAAATTGAGATACACTCACCCAGTAATTGATTATTCAGCTGCATCTCAGAAAGACACTGCCTGGCGGGGGCTGACAGCTATTGTTTCCTTTTGGGGGTGGGAGCCGAGGAAATGTGGGGCAAAGATGTAGCCTTGGGGGGTTGGAGGTAGGAAGCCATCCAGCCTCGGAAGCCCACTGTTCAGGTATTCGCAAGCCTCCTTTTCTCTAGTGCAGTCTGAGATGGGCAGCAGTGTGAGGCAGACCCTGATAAGAAGGGAAAGACAGAGCCGCTGATGCATGGGTGGAGAAGGAAAAATGAGTGCAGACATTATGGACAAATGGAATTTTTGTGGGCTTAATGAGTTTTCAATTCTGTGTGGGGTGGATAATATGAATGTACCGGAGTTCAGTGTGTGCACGAGTTTTTTTAAGATATTAATCCTGACCCACCATGTTTTCATTCCTTTACATGTTGACTTACACTTATTTTAAAATCTACTACTGAAAGAGCCTATGAAATACTATACCACTGTCCCCTCAATGCAATTTTTTGACAGATGAACAAATGTCTATGATAATTTTTGAGTAATAACTTCCATTGGTTATTTTTCACGAGCATAATGGGCAAACATTTCTAGGCTGGAAAAGTTGGAGGACGGTGATTTTAACATGGTGTGTAGGAGTCCTGTTGGGAGGGGGAAACATGAGGAGGTAGACATCGTATTTTTCCCAGGAGAAAATTCATGCACACCTTTAAAAATAATTTTAAATCACCTCAGTGCCTGGATTTAATGTTGTTCAAACAATTTCATCAGTTTTGGAATTCCAAGGGATTGAGCTGTTGATGCTCATTAAAAAGGGAGCAACACTGACCTAGAACAACCGCTCATTTGTGGACAGGTAAACTGATCCCAGAGTGGCTTGCGGAAGGGAGTACAGCTAGTTGATGTGGCAGAACCAAGACTTGGAACCCATTACTGTGATTCCAAACTCAACCCCCTTCTCACGATATTCTTGGATTTGGTGGCTAGAAATACCGGTTTTGGTGTCTGTCCCAATGATCTCTCTGCTAAAGAGCCGAAACTGAGGGCCCTCTGAATGGCAGTTGGCGTGCTACAAGATGTATTAAGTGTTCAATAAATATTATCAGTCTGAGCTAATCAAAATGCTAAGCATTTTATATGTATCATCTCCTATATTTTTATTTTTTAATGTTTATTATTTATTTTTTGAGAGAGAGAGACAGAGAAAGAGTGGGGGAGGGGCAGAGAGAGAGGGAGACAAAGAATTGGAAGCAGGCTCTGAGCTGTCAGCAAAAAGCCTGACAAGGGGCTTGAACTCATGAACCACGAGATCATGACCTGAGCCGAAGTCTGATGCTCAACTGACGGAGCCACCCAGGCGACCCTTCTTCATCTCCTTTGAACCTCATAACAATACTACAAGTTGGGTACTGCAATTACTCCCATTTTGCAGGTGAGAAAACTGGCGGAGAGAGAAGTGCAGTATTTTGTGCAAGGTCACACAGTTAGCACATGGCTGACTCTGTGTTAGTACGCATGACAACTGAATGCAGAACCCATACTCCTAATTGCTGGAATACGTGAATGTCTAACATCATGGTTGTTTGGGTTCTCAAATAATGTGGGCTCCAGCTTCAGTAGAGTTTGAGCAGAATTTGACCATTATTCCATCTCAGTATCTGACGATAGCATGGATTGCCTCAGTATATAATGAGCTGCACATCACAGAGGGGAATCAAGAGCGTATAGAATGTCCACCGAGAAAAGATGCTTCTCATCTAGGGTGAAGCCATTGACCTTAGGTCTTTTCCAATATTGGGCGTCTAGATGCTCATGACTTGCCTCTTCGCTTTTGATCCATCAATCTTGGCTTTCCCACTTGTATCCCTCAGACTGTGGTGTGTGTCCAGCATCGTTGCCACAAGCATTTTTCCTGTGTTAACCGATCGGCCAGAAGACAATTTTGTCACAAAAGATAAAATCATGAAAAGAAAAAGAGGGACATTCATTAAAAAGGACACAATGCAACATGAAAAATGAATAACACAAAGACAATTACAAAATGCGAAATATTTGAAGACATTCAAAATGTATAGTGTATATCCATGGCAACACTGTGCAAATGACTGATTTTATTTTGTGGACTGTGTATCTAAGCATTTATCTTCAAAGTCTTTCACTCATGGTATACTTTTGTGTGTGTGTGGATTCATCTTCTCATTTGGCATTCCACTTTTTCTGTGGCTAAAATTTCTTCCTTCATTAAGAGAGGTATCAGTTTACAAATACGAAGCTGCACATTTGTAGCTGAGCTTTGTACTGTGTTGTGGAAGCCTTTACACTGTTGTTCGTTCTTGGCATATTGTCACGTCAGTCGATAGATGTTCCAAAGTTCCACAAGAAATGCGGATTTGACCCTGCACCACCGTGTGGACCCTTATGAGGGCTGAGATTTATACAATATAAAAATGAAAGTGTAATGTAGCGAACGCGATGCAGAAACTGAGGCCAGACGTGGAAGTAAAAAAGCCTTTATTGGGAGCTGCTCTTGCGCAAGGTTCCCCGGTCCGTACAGAAAGGGGCCAGGGAAGTTGCGCCTGGGAGTGGGGTAGGGCGTTTCTATGGCGTTGTCTGGGGGGTATGAAGTATTGACATGTTTATGTAAGGTGATTTGTTGGTAGCTGTTTCTTGTTCCAGAGAGGACGTGTCCGTTGTTTAGGGCAGAAAGGTTTGATGAATGGTTCCCTTGAAGGTCTCCAGGTGGGGGAATGTTGAGATACTGAGTGGTTTTTTGTTATCTGGGCGCCTAAAAGGTCATACCTGCCTCCGCGGCCAAACAGAGAGTACTGTGTCAATGGAGAAATTAAAACAAACTGGGGAGCCTGGGTGGCTCAGTTGGTTAAGCTCTGACTCTTGGTTTCAGCTCAGGTCATGGTCTCACAGTTTGTGAGTTCGAGCCCCACGTCGGGCTCTGTGCGGTTAGCATGGAGCCTCCTTGGGATTCTCTCTCTTCCTCTCTCTCTCTGTCTCTCCCCTGATTGCTCTCTCTCCCTTTCAAAATTAAAATAAATAAACTTAAATATTTTTTTAATCTTAAAAAAAGAAATTAAACCAAACTGTCAACTGGTGGGGTTTTTTCAATCTTTTACAGCAAAATTGCTGTACAGCCAATTAGTTATGAGGCAAAAATGCTGTGGCAAGGATGCTTATGGCAAAACTGCCTAGGACCATTGTGGTGTCCATTTGTGTCACCAAGGTGTATATGGTTCTGACCGTACTGCTAAATTGCCTTCACAGGATATGTGAATTCTGGAGGGAAGGATTTCTGAGAGTGCAGTGATGCCTGTTCTCAGCCCAGTGAATCAGGCAGTAAACAGCATTGAAAGAGCAAGACTTTTGCTTGAGTCCTAGCTGATATGACAACATGACCCAGGCTTGCTGGAGGATGATGAAACCATACAAAAGCAATGAACCTTTGCTTAGAAGCTGCTTGCCACACAGAAAACTAGCAGCATGGGGGGGGGGGGCGGGCACAGATTATTTGAACAGGAAAGGACTTGGTTATCAAATAAAAGGCACCTTCATTTTGACATATGAGAAAACCAGAGAAAGCAAGCAAATTGCTCTATGTCACACAGCAAGGTGGTAAAGTCAGCACTAGAACTTTGACTGGGACACCTCTGAGATCTTCCTGAAGGTTCCTTCCATTCATCCATCCAACAAACTTCTATGAAAGGTCTTCTTTGCTGTTGTCTATACAAGATGATGGAGGTTGAAAGGGGAAGACTCCCCATTCCCCGTTCTGAGAGCTTATCATGCAGCAGGGAGAGAAACACGTATCCAACACAGTAATTTGGTAAGAACTGTAATAAAGATAGATAAGTTTTACAGAAATAGAAGAAGGTGGTTGACTTCCAGGAAAGGCATCCTAGAAGGAGTCATATTTGAACTAAACTTTGTGGCATGAGTAAGAGTGTGTCAGGCGAGAGAGTGGGTAATCCAAAAGAAAAAAATATGGCGCAGGTATGTGAGCAGCTCTGGGGAGATGAGACAGAGAGTCTTCACCTCACGTGGATGCTAAAAACAGAGATGGAAAAAGCTTTCGAAAGTAGAAACAATGGCCACCTCAGAAAAATATTTGGGATGTGAGAAATCTCCTACCAGAGGAATCCATGGAAAGGTGGTCAGTCTGGAATAACCTTAAAACAAACCTAAACTATCCGAGGACCTGTCCATCTGACTTGCCCTATCTTGTTTCACATCGGTGTGATCTTCTAAGATGGGGGTTGACATCAAGAAGAAAGTGGAGGAAGACCAGGGAAGCATAGCATTTTCTCAACCATATTCTTCCGTGGAGGCAGCTGTGGTTATGGTCAAAGCCATCTATAATGTAGTGACACCGTAATCTGAGAGAGACAAGTGGGGAAGCCAAGACTCATGTCTCACAAGCCAAGAGGCAAGCGACAGAAAGCAAGTCTCGTGAACCACAGTTGCTGGTTCCATAGGTGTGCAGTATTCGTCACTCCACCTGACGATCCAACAGTCCTTTTGGCTGGGCCCATCCTTCTCTATATAAAAGGCTCATTTCAAAAGGGGGCCAAGGAACACCATGAGTGAAAAATATGCTCCATGTGGTTAGCATGGTAACAGAATGGATGTCTCATTGCCCACTCTGAGAAGGCCCCTATCCCTCAAGGAACTGACAAAGCCAAACGGTCTTTCCATCAAAGCTGGGGCATGGTGCCAAGAAAGCCAAAATGAGGAGTTTACAGTTCCAGAAGGGGTCACATGTCTCTTTGAGGAGAGAGTGACTGGATTTTCTTTCTCTTTAGCATGTCTCTGCCTAGACATGCTTCATTTTTTTTTTTCCAAAAGATTTGCTTCAGGTCAGCCGGAGAGAGGAGCTTTGCTTAACTCAAGATTTGGCACAGACAGCTGGAGTGGAATAAAATTGGAAAGATCCAAAATGTGGGGTCTGGAATGACCAAAGTTATTCAACTTTTTTTTTCCACATAAAGTCAGTGACTACTCAAAAGGTATTAGGAAGTCTACACTGCCTATAATTATTTGACATGTATAAGGAGCTACACAGCTCCCATTTTAAATACATATATGCTGTGATGGTTAACTTTAAGGGTCGACTTGGCTGGGCCATGGTGCCTAGATATTTGGTCCAACATTATTCTGAATGTTTCTGTGAAGGTGTTTATTGGATGAGATTGACGATTTATATTGGTGGACTTTGAGTAAAGCAGATCACTCCCATGGTGTGGGTGGGCCTCATCCAATCAGTGGAAGGCCTTAATAGAAGAAAGACTAACCTCTCCCAGGCAAGAAGGGGTTCTGCCTGCTGGCTGCCTTTGAACTGGAGGTGCGACTCTTCCTGGGTCTTCAGCTGGCTGGTCTACTCTAGATTTTGGATGTACCAAGCCTTCACAATCGCATGAGTCAGTTCCTTAAAATAAATCTCTCTTCAGTGAATTAAGCAACAGATGACAGATAGACAGACAGACACACACACACACACACACACACACACACACACATCCTGGTGGTTCTGTTTCTCTGGAGAACCCTGACTAATACATACACACACATCGTTATATTAAGAACCTAGTATATATCAGGCAATAGGCGAGGTTATTTATATCCATTGAATCCTCATAAGTACTTTACACTGTAGCTATTATTATCTCCATTTTGCAGATGAAAGAACTGAGGCTCAGAAAGATTAGATAACTTGCTTACAGTCTCACAACTTATAAGAGACAGGGCTGGAACTTGAACTCAAGTCCATGTGACCAGGAGATTGGACTCCGTTCCTGAAGTGATGACAAGTAACTAGGCAAAATGAAACAAATTAAGTGGCAGAACATGTGAAGGGGAAAAGACCCACAAGTGTGGAATCACCTCCCAATAACCATCACCAGAGAGATCACCTGCAATTGGAAGAGACAGGGCTTCCCTGGCCAAGGGACTGCCCCTGGCAAAGGTAAGCACAATCCAAATCGCTCTCGCTCTGTGTCTCTGCCCGTTCCCCGTACTGCGGTGATGGCTTTGTGCTGTTTCTGGACGTGCCCTGGAAACTCATGGCAGCCCAAAAGGACGACAATTAGGTTTCCCATTAGCCTTTCTCACGACGTCATCACTGACTATTTTTCTCTGTTGAAATATTTTAGAAAATTGTCCCAGACAGATTTCTGGAAGGCACAGAACCTGGACATTTTTTAAATGAAGGACATTCCACTGAGAGCAAGCCTAAATATTGACTCATCCAAGGAAGTATGTTCTTGGGGTCATACGGTTGGGGACTGGGAGCTGAATCCAAGCTCTGTGATTTTAATCTCGGTGGACATGGGTATGGGGCAGTTGCCCAAGTTTCTCCTCATGTCCCCAATGTCTGGCTTAGTTAAGGATGGAAGAGGACAATTAGTCAGCCCCCACTTCCTCTACTCTTCCTCTCCTCAGCCATACTTTTAACTTCCCCTCAGCACACTGTGCTACCAACATGACCGGGAAGCCTTCACCCGGCTTTGATTGGGCGCTAATCTTGACTGTTCCTCTGCTTTGAAATAATCAACTCAGAGTGAGTGCCCCAGGAGGAAGCCATGGGGGCCCCTTGGTACCTAGAGACAAAAATTCAATTATTGCAGCATTGGCATGACCTCCCCCCTCCAGCATTCTCCATTAGCTTAGGTAATCAACCAAGTGTTGACCAAATGATTGTCTCTCTTGCTCTCCATTGCGTGAACATTTATTTCCAGCATCCTCCAGAGTTCCCACTGACGGGTTTGCATCCCATACGTGTCTCAGTGTTCTCCAGCTTTGATTCTGTTCTGTTTTGATTTCTCCCTTCCTATAGTCTTTAAGTAGTCCCTGATGATGTGTGTGTGTGTGATTTCATATCACGAGAATGATGTGGCCATAGCAGTGAGGCATTAGGGTGTTTCATAAATCAACCACAGTTTGGAGAAATGATGACAAGTGTGATTTATAGGCTATTTCAGCTCTGATTTCCATACAGCTTTTCTCTGATTCACAATTATTCCTTGGAGGAGTAGAAAGTAAAAGAAAGTACCGTGTGGGTGGTAGGTTCCCTCCCCAGAAGCTCACAATAGTCATCATCTCCATATAGGAAAGCGGATATTTATGCTTTCCAATGGATGAATGTTACCCATGGCAACTGGAAAACTGTCAGAGCTGGAAGAAGTGAGTCAACTGAAGTTCATTTTCTCTTGACCTGGGTAAAGCAAGATTAATTTTACATATTGGCCAAGAGAATGAGAAAATTGCCAAAAATTCACGGCATAATAAACCCCTAGCACATAACTTAACTATCAAAATATAAATTGTATATATAAATGTTGATGATCAACTTTTGATTACATTAAGTGGAAGCAAAAAAATGACATTGATTTTACCAAAAGGCACTTTTTTTTTTTTACACTCACCTATGACTTTTGACCTATTGGCCTAAGCTAGAGTGGACTATACAACTTATCTTCCAAAGTAGGACTTTTTAAAAGTGAAGAGGGGGTGTTTCTAATTATCCCAGTCAACAGAGGCAGTCTCTGGCAAACTGGGGCCTGCTGTGAGCCTTATCACAGGTCATATGATCATTGTGTCCACTGCCTCATTACCAGTTTCTTAAAGAGAAGGGATCAAGATGTTGTGGTTGTCTTTAGTAAGAGCATGTTTTATTCCCTGCTACGGACTAAGACTATGTTTGTGTTGAATGAATGATGCATTGATGTTGGAAATAAATTCACCCAGGTACCTGGCCTAGGTAAGAACTCAACAGATTATACTAATAAGCATATTTTAAATATAAATATGAATATAATCTACCATGCTTTAGATGACCAGCATCTTTTGCAGATGCTCAAAATCAGTGGGTTTTGGGGACACTTTAAGATTCTTTATTATTTTTGGGGTGCCTGAGTGGCTCAGTCAGTTAAGTGTCTGACTTTTGGTTTCAGCTCAGATCATGATCTCAGTTTGTGAACTTGAGCCCTGCATCAGGCAGTGAAGAGCCTGCTTAGGATTCTCACTCCCTCTCTTTTTGCCCCTTCCCTGCTTGCTCTCTCTTTCTCCAAAAATAAATAAGTAAGCTTAAAAAAATTTTTAAGATTTTTTTAAATTATTTTTTTTCAGTATATTCCTATTTGTGTTTTGTCAAATGCAATCTTACGGAGAACCCCAATATATAAAAGAGATAGAAGCAGGTATGTATGGCTTAGAGAAATGTCTCTTTGCATTTGCAGTACTCCTAAAGTTTAGTTTAGTTTCAGCTCTAAATACTTCACTTGAGCAAAACTCAAGCTCTACAAGTCCAGATAAACTCTGATTAAAATGTGAACATATCAACTAAACACAATTTGGAGGAAGAATCCCAATATTTTAGGCAAGTTCAGAAGGGTATTAAAGGAAAATTAAGAAGAAATATTTGGCATTCATTGGGTTTTTGCTTTTCTTTAAAGTTCAATGCATATGACACCGCAAGTTGAGTCCTGAGTGAACCCTTCAGCTGAACTTCAGGAAAAGAACAGAACGGAAAACAAACAAACAAACAAACAAAAAAGACCACAGCCGTGTGCAGCGTTTATCTTCCACTTCTTTTAGACCCAAGAAAACATTCAGTGGGAAACAGCCTTTCTGAATGAGCTCTACAATTTTTCTTAGACTTATCCTTCTATCTGGCCAAGTCCTTGCTTTGTGAGAGCTGGAGCTAAGATGTGGACTCACGACCCATTTTAGGAGAAGCCTCTTGCCCAAGTCTCACAAAGCCAGAGTTGTCTGCAGTGGGGCATTGCTATTATTGCAGCAGGGCTGCACCCAGGAACTTGCTAGGCCCCAGGCTCCAGGAAGCAGTTGGCCAATAGCTCCTTTTTTTTTTTTTAATTTTTAAGTTGTATTTATTTATTTTGAGAGAGACAGACACAGTGTGAGTGGGGGAGGGGTAGAGAGAGAGGGAGAGAGAGAATCCCAAGCAGGCTCTATACCATCAGCGCAGAGCCTGACGCAGGGCTCAAACTCACGAAACCATGAGATCATGACCTGAGCTGCAACTGAGAGTCAGATGCTTAATTGACTGAGCCACCCCAGCGTCCCAGCCAAAGGCTTCTTATCCATCTCACATACTCCTTTCTGTCTCAGTGGATCTTGAAACATCACTAATGCTACATAACAAACTACCACAAACTTAGAGACTTAAAGCAGCATGCATTTACTATCTCACAGTTGCTATGAATCAGGAATCCAGGCACAGTTTAGCTGGACCCAGTATCACAAGGCTGCAGTCAAGGTGCCAACCAGGACTGAGTGCTCCTCTAAAAAGTTCAGCTGGAGGAGGATGGCTTTCAAGCTCATGTGGTGGTTGGAAGAATTTAGTTTTGCAAGATTGTTAGGCTGATAGCTTTGGTTCTGATCTGGCTGTTGGCAAGAGATAGATCATCCTCAGGATCTTGCCCTATGCCTCACGATTAGGGCAACTCACAACATGGCAGCTTGCTGCATCTGAGCAGGAAAGCAAGTCTGAGAAAGAAAATGTAAGACTGAAATCACAATCTTTTAGAACAGAACCTGGACTTGGAAGTGAGTATTACCACCTTTGCCATATCATATTGGTTCGAAGCAAGTCACAGGTGCCGCCCACATTATTAAACAAGAATAAGAATGTGAGCACCAGGAGGTAGGGATCGTCGGGGACCATCTATGAGTCCACCAGCCACAATCAGAGTTTGCTGTTAGGAATGTACTGGAAGCAGAGGAAAAACCAGACATCAGTGAATTCCCCAACAAGGCATTCAATCCTGTATCTCTAAACTACCCTCTAGCCTCCTCATATGCCATTCCTCTTACATATAAGCCTTTTCTGTCTTCTGCAAAGACACCAAGTCTACCAACCCTTAGGCCCTTGGTGCCTGCCCTTCTCTAGAAGTCTAGACTGTCTCTAGGCAGGCTTCTCAGCTTTACTCAGGCCCCTTGTTGAAATGTCACCTCTACTCAAAGGCTTAATCTCAATACCTTTGGATACTTATTTCTTGAGCTCCTACTATGTGTGTTAAGCATATTATGGGATTCCTCCCCACCAAAAAAACAAAAAAGGAAAAGAAAACCAGAATCTTTGACCTCAAGGAATTCTCTGTTTAGTGAAAGGGACAAATAAAAATGACTAGCACTCAGCACAAATAAAAATAACTGCTGCAATTTGCCATGGAGAAGTAAGGACAGGTTGCAGAAATAGTAAACTAGGAGGGGTGACTTAGTTGGGAGAAACCCACCAATTTGCTCATAATTTGAAGCCAAACTCAGTGTGGCACAAGAACCTTTCACAACTGGTACCTTTCCATCCCTCTTTCTTCTCACCACAGAATGCAGGCACAAAGAGAAAAAAAAGACAGCTGTGGTGTCCACTATGTGCTTGTCCACAATCCCTTCCATGTGTTGTTCCCTCTGCTGAAAACAGTCCTTCTTGCCATTGAACTTGTATGCATCTTTAAGAGTCAAATCAAATGCTACCCATGTCCTCGTCTGCTTGGGCTACTAAAGCAAAACACCAGAGACTGGGTGGCCTACCCAACAAACATTTACTTCTCAAAGTTCTAGAGGTCGGAAGTCCAAGGTCAAGGTGGCAGTATATTTGGTTCTTGGTGAAGGTCTTCTTCCTGGCTTGCAGATGGCCACCTTCTCATTGTGTCCTCATATGGTGGTGAGAGAAAGCCCTGGGGGTCTCTTCCTCTTCTTAGAAGGGCACTAATACCATCCTGAGGGCCTCAGCCTCATAACCTCATCTACACCTCATTACCTCCAAAGGCCCCCATCTCTTAATACCATCCCATTGGGGTTGGGCTTGAACATACAAATTTCGGGGAGACACAGACATTCAGTCTATAACAATGTCTTTTAAGAAGCCTTCCCCAAATGCCTAGAAACTGAGGCAGACACACGCACTATGCTTCTGGAATCTTTTTTTACTTAACATGGATACCATGCACAGCATGTATTATCATTGTGAATGGGACTCTCTTTTTAAGTCATGAGCACTTTGGTGGCAGACTCTGTGTCATCAATACTGTCTCCTCAGTGGGTACGGGGCAAGGTGGTCACCCAGCTGTGGTCAGTGAACACTTCGGAAGAGCAAAGAAGGGAGCAGGGAGGCTCTTGTCTAATACTCAGGCTATTTCTCACTTACCTCAGTCTATGCTTTCAGCTCATGTGAACGCCAGCTCAACTTTGGGCTGCCCGAATCTCAGCGGGAATGTTTGCAGTACCCGGACATCCCATAGTTGGTGAGAAGTTCCAACATGTCCACCCAGAAATTAGAAACCTGAACACCCCTGACTCTTCACAGTGTTTAGTATGTTATGGTTTTTGCACCACAGTCTGAATTGGATACATCTGTCTTCAAAAGAACTTAAATTCCAACATGAAAGTCGGGAAGGAAAATACTGTCCTCACATTTAGAAGGCGGGTTCCCGAAGTGTGAATTTTTCTGTCTGGTCAGGATTGCTTCCTTAAGGTTGGGACACCCAGGCTGACGCTTTTTTACTCCGTCATTGGTGTTCTTAAAGGAACTGCTTCATTGCCAAGGTTCTCTGTGATCTTTAAAGTGCAAGCTTACATTACGATCACTTTTATATGCAGTGTCCAATATATTTCTATGGAGGGAAGGTATGCCTTTCAGAAAACTTGAAAATAGAATTTAATATGTTTTAGAAAGACTCTCTATATGATTATTTCTGTGCTTTTAATCTAGCCTCTAGTATTGATAGTGATAATAAAAATAGGGATAATGATAATTACCATGTTGAGCATTGACCATGTGCCAAGAACTCTAGCATGTGCTTTTTGTACAGAGATTGTGGGGTCTTTTTGCAATTTTACTTGCTAACACCATCTGAGGTCGATATATTTTACAAATGAGAAAATTTAGGCTCAAAGAGGTGCCTGGAGGCATACAGAGAAGACGTAAATGTTAGGAAGATCCAGGAAGAGGCCCCCATAGCTCACTGGTGGTTGGAAACCACCCTCTGTTTTTCTACCCCATTCTGTCTCCTGACATATAATCCTTGGGGATAAAGTCTTTTGCTTCCAATGAGAAATGAAATAAGCACACCTGAGGTTGTAGAATTAGTGCCTTACAATCACACTGCGATACAGGTGACCGAGAATTATGCCTTCTTTGAGGAGAGATTGAAATAGAAAGAGGTGGGAGAAAGGACAGACTGTGGGAGGGACATTGAATGAGGACCCTGGATGACTGATGAGGAAGATAGAAATCATCTCTTCTCCATGAGCAAATGAGCCAGATAATTAAGGTTTGTTGCACTGAAGATAAGGGTGGATGGGCAATTGTGACATTGTCCTCAACTCTGGTCCTGTTATGTATTCCTTCACTCCTTCACCAAGAACTGTTGCATCTGACCATCGTATAGGATTAGATAAAATGCCTTCAACAAATACCACTCAACACCTCATAGGGAAGTTTTTAAGAAATGTTTCAATAATTCACCAACAATCCATCCTATTTCTACACATGGGTTTAAAAATCTGTTCAATAGGGGCACCTGGGTGGCTCAGTCGGTCAAGCGTCCAACTTCGGCTCAGGTCATGATCTCACAGCTCGTGAGTTCAAGCCCCTTGTCGGACTCTGTGCTGACAGCCCAGAGCTTGAAACCTGCTTTGGATTCTGTGTCTCCCTCTCTCTCTGCCCCTCCTGCCCTGCACGCTCTGTCTCCATCTCTCAAAAATAAATAAACATTTAAAAAAATTTGTTCAATAAAGAAAGGACTCGTAAATAGTTGTTTCACAATTTTGCAGGGCTTCCAGGTAAACCCCTGCAGGCATCTCCAACCCTCGCACCCCTTCTTTTTATGTAACTGAGGCCACCTGAGCCTGCCCCAGGCTCTTGGACCACTTTAATGTCATTGATAAAAGAATTTAAAGAGGCTTCAGTTCAATACATGGTGATCTGACTCAAAGACCCAGCTCAGAAAGTGAGGTTTCTGCACTGCCCTATCCCAGCACCCACTGCCCAGCGCTGTTTGGCTACAGGCAGGAGCCCCCATCCCCAGGACTGTTGCCACGCACTTTGGGTTTTCCATTCCCCATTTCTGCAGTAGTTCCACCTGCTTGCCCCGCCTCCGGAGGCCCAGTGCCTACTGGCGTTTCTTGGTATTGCCTCTTCTTGTGAGAACACATGGTGATGTGGGATCTATCATCACATCCCCTGTTTTCATTATATATATGTTTAAATATACATATATTTAAGAAGTACTCTGGGCTCAGAACTGCTGTGCATTTTTCCCTTTCAACAAAAATTAAACTTTCTTCTTTTTCTGAAAGCAGGCTTCACGCCCAGTGCAGAGCTCAATGTGGGGCTTCAACTCATGACCCTAAGATCGAGACCAAGAGTTGGACACCTAACTCACCTAAATTTTCTTCTTGAAGGGGTAAAGAAAAGCTTCAAGCTAAATAAAAGGTTCTGAATGAGACTTTGAACACTAAAGTCTTAATGGCCAATGAATATTTGTTAGTACGGATCTGAAACCCACAGAACAAATATTCCACATGTGACAGAATAGTGAATACCATGAGTGCCAGGGTTTTTTCTAGAAGACAGAAAGTAATTAATGTCCATAAAACTTGAGACCATATAGATTCTCCTCATCAAGAAAGAAACTAAACAATAACAACACCCAGAATATACAGATATTCATTCTCAATGCCACAATTTCAATCAGTAACATTTAGGTCATTGAAATAGAATGTCCAATAGAGAGAGAGACAGAGAGAGAGAGAGAGATGATGGATGGATGAAGTGACGGATGGGTGGGTGGATGGATGGATGGGTTGATGGATGGATGGATGGATGGGTGGGTGGATGGATGAATTTATGGATGGATGCATGGATGGATGGATGGATGGATGAATTGATAGATGGGTGGATGGATGGGTGGGTGGGTGGATGGGTTGATGGATGGATGGGGAGATGAATGGATGGATGGATAGTTAAGTAATGATTACTTCTGTTTGAACTGATGTTTTCCTTCTCCATTACTACCAGCACCTGAAGTCATCTTAAAGGGGATCTGACATGACACACCAGCTAAATATTAGAAGAGAGATTTCAGTATGAGGAGCTGTGTCATTCTCTCCATGCACAGTCACCAACCAGTAGGGTATATGGAAACTGGGAGAAAGATGCTATTCCCACGGGACAGGTGCCCTCCTCACTAGGATGTGGGTGGATTCAGGACCCTGGTCCTCAGTAGCCCTCTCACTCCTCTTGACTCTGGACCCTTCAAGGAGTCAAGGGTCTAGTTTGCTTTCTCTGCCTAAGAAATCAGAGCATTAGAAACTCATAGAGAAGAAGCGAGGCCACTAGGAGGAATTCAGCTACCTATGTCCTGAGGCCTGAGCATGGAGGAGTATGTCTGACTGCCTCCCCCCGAGCCCCTCCCACCCCTCCAGAGGCTAGCCAAGGCCCATTTGGAGTGAAGAGAGACAGAGTCACTGGGAAGGGAGGAGGGGGAGGTGCCGACAGTGAGTTATAGCTTGCCTATGCACTCAAAGCGGCAGCTAAGGAAAAGAATCTGAGAGGCGGGCCTCGGGGAGGTGAAGACGATACAGAAAGTCGGCCGGGGAGGGCAGGGTGGGAATGTGGAGGGTGTCTCACATTAGATTAATAGCGGTGAAATGGAAAACATAAAGGGATGCACACGAGTCATGGGATATGAGCTCCATATAAAAGTTAAAAAATTACCCTTCAGGTTGAGAAGTTGGCCTGTTCACGAGCCTCCCACCACGATGATACATGAGCTTTCTTTGTAAGGAACCCAGAGGGAAGCTTGGGGCAGGCAAGCTCCCGTTTGTGCAACTTTGCTCAGAATATGTCACTCGTGCTCAGGCCAGCCTCCACCCTGGGACCCTTCTTGCAGACGCTAGCACAGTCCCATGCCAATTCAAATTATGTATCAAGGCAGGATTCTTTAAGCACCTATCATGGCGCCAAACTTTTTCACCCTGTAAGGTAGGCACTCTTATCCCCATTTCCCAGGTGGGAAGATGAAGGCTCAAGGACAAGTCACTTGCTCAAGGTTTCATAAAGAATCAGAAGCACATCAAGATTTTAATAGCAACAAGCCTGGCCATACCAGGTTCCAGAGACTCTGTTCTTTCCGTCATAGTCTCTTCCTAAATTAAAAGCAGGAGGGGGCTGAGAACAAGGGAGGAGAGCAGAGTGGCAAGGGGGTAGTTTCTAAATGACTACTAGTGCTTCGTAACTTTAACACAAAATGGCAACAGGTAGTACTATTAGAAGGCAATTTGGCACAAGTCACTCCTACACAACTTGTGAGTAGAGATATTGACTGCTTTTGTTACATACCATCTTATTAAAGCATATATTTGTTTTTGAGGGAGAGAGAGAGTGTGCGCACATGAGCAGGGGAGGAGTAGTGAGAGAGGGAGACAAAGAATCCGAAGCGGGCTCCGTGCTGACAGCGTGGAACCCAATGCAGGGCTCGAACTCATGAACCGTGAGATGATGACCTGAGCCGAACTCGAACGCGTAACCATCAGAGCCACCCAGGTGCCTCTACGTACCACCTTTTTAAGACTGTGTCTCAAACAGCCTTGGAAAACAGAGGTAACGTGTCCCTCTGGAGCAGTGGGCAGGCCTGCTTACCGTCCAGCACAAAGATTCAGGTTCCCTAAGCTCACCGTTCCTCTTCTGTGACATACCCTACAACTTGTGATGTGGCACCAGACCCTCTTCGCATTGCCCTGCGGGAAGCCAGAGGAAGGGAAGCTGACACGAACGTGAAGCTTGCTGCTGGCGTCCGTGCCAGGAGTAACAAAGTTCTTTACTGCTGACCCGCGAGTCTCAAGTCTCCAGCCAACATCCACGAATCCTTGGCAGGAAGGAGGGTAGCGTCTCAGACGCCACAACACTGGACGCTTCCCGGGGAAGCAGGGAACGGACAGAGAAATCCAGATCCTGGAAACTCCTGTCTACTAACGCAACGCGGTGCGGAGGCCCTCGCGTGGCACATCAGAAAGGGTTCAGATACCCTGTGCATCCTCAGGCAGTGCAACCTAGGAATTATCTTGGACACGACAAGCCACTGCGCCACGCTCCAGTTCCCGGAAGAACACCATCTGTCTACCATGTAGTGGGGGCACCTGAGGAAGTCCTGCAGAATGGCCCCCACTCCTCAGAGCCTGACGCATGTTATTGCATTGAATCTTGGCAGTAACTCGACACCCTAGGAATCACAGCTCTCAGAGAGGTACCTACCTCCCACGGATCACAAGCGGGTGCCCAAAGCCATCTGCACCCGTGCCTGACATTAGCATCCTAGAAGACGCTTTCTCTCCCACCAGTGAATGCATCACTATCCCTGAAATACAGTGTTTTTTTCAATGCCTTCAGAAAATTCTTTAGACAAAGAACTATGTGCTCGTAATAAGAGGCAATTGCCATTCGGGGTGGAAAAAAACAAAAAAACACCTCTGTTTAGTTAATGAGGAACACTTGTTCAAGCAAAGACGCTCTCTGGGGCAAATGAAAGTATTTTTTTCCCTTAATTATCTGAAGTCCATGTTAGGGTAATCCAAACCTCCCCACAGAGAGGATGCAGTCTGCGTAACCCCATTCCATGTTTTCCCCCTTTGCCCAACTCCAGGACGTACGAGGACCTGGGAGTGACCCTTGGGAAGCAGAAGACTGATGCCAGTAAGCGTGGACAGTGAGAGTGCCTTTTGCTGGGCCAGGAGAGAGATCGGGTCCCTCGGGTCATGCTTCAGCGAGCAGGGAGGCCAAGGTGCACAGACGGGCCCGCCCACGGCTTCCAGGACTTCCAGGACAGCGGGCCGCCCATCCTCAAGGTGTCCTGCCTTCTGACAAAGCCCACTGTTGGGGAGGCGGCACTGCACAGCCCTTCTGGAAGAAGGGAGAAGCATACAGGCACTGTGGCCGAAAAGGTAGGACCCCGGGTGTGCCTGTCCCCAGCTGAGGGACGCAGGAGAAGCCCCTCACCACTGCAGAGATGCTCATTCCCCGAGCAGGGACTCGCAGCTTCGACAGACTGTGATTGGCTGGGAGAATCGTGGCAAATAACGGGTTACTGTCTTGTTTCCTACGGCTGCCCTGACAACTGACAAGGAAGCGTGAGGCTTCAAACAGCAGACATTGGTTCTTTCATGGTCTAGGAGGCTGGAGGTCCAAAATTAAGTCACTAGCAGAACTACGCTCTCTCTCCTAGTTTCTCTCCCCCAACGAATGCAAACCTGGCCATTCCTTGACCTGCAGCTACTGACCCCCTATCCCTGAGTCCATCACCACATGGTCATCTTCTGTGCCCGTGCTTCCCCTTGACCTCCTCCTCCCTGTGTCCTTTCTCTTTTTCTCATGTTTATTTATTTTTGAGACAGAGAGAGAGACAGAATACAAGCAGGAGAGGAGCAGAGAGAAAGACACACACACACACAGAGAATCCGAAGCAGGCTCCAGGCTGTCAGCACGGAGCCCAACGCGGGGCTCAAACCCACAACAGTGAGATCATGACCTGAGCTGAAGTCGGATGCTTAACGGACTGAGCCACCCAGGCGCCCTTATCCTCTTCTTAACCTACGTCTTAATGGTACCTGCAAAGACCCTATTTCCAAATAAGGTTAGATTTGCAGGTACCATGGGTTAGGGCTTGCTTGCATATCGTGTGGGGACACAGTTCAATGCACAACAGTTATTAATGATAAAGTGGCCATTTGTGAGCAATCCAATTATCCTGCATCTTATATCCAATAGAACAAAATTAGACGAAGGTCATCTTCATGCATTTGTACTCTCTCCTTGACCACTACACTATTGGCATGCCTGCCTATTCACCTCCTTAGGGACACTCAGCATTTGTGCATTATATATATATTTTTTGTTCAACGACCATCACTGCCCACTCATTGGCATGTAAAGAGTGTGTGGGGAGGAGTTTTTGTCTATTTTTCTCACCTCACATACACCAGCACAGTCCCCGGAATATAGTAGAAATTTAATAAATGTCTGCTGAATAAGTGACTGTATGAAGGAGATGAGTCAGAGCGTGGGGAGCACCCTCATAGCCAGCACTGGAGATGACCCCTCCCACCAGCAGGCCCTGACTCGTGTGCGCCATCTCTTGTGCATTGTGCGTCAGTCTTTGGTCCTGGTTAAGAGAGTGGGCTTGAGAGTCAGACCACTGGGGTCCTAGCACTGGTCCTTCCCCACAGCTCCTGTGTGAACCCTCAGCATGTCACTTAGCCTCTTTGAGACTCTCTATAATGCACATGTGTGGTCTGGCTTCATCAGATTGTCGTATAAATTATCCCTCTAACAAACATTTCTTGAATATCTTGTCGGGCGCTGCGGTAAAATCGGGGAAGGCATACAAAGCGCTTAGCCAAGTGCATGGCACGTTGGAGGTATTGGGTAAGTGGTATTTTGCTCAACTGAATTCCTTATATGCAAAGACAGAGCAGATGAGGAGATCCACCAGGTTCAGTATGAAGATGAGCAGAGAGACCAAATGTCCTCAGCACCCTCCATCACGAGGCTGAAGGTGCCCCACTTTTGCTGCTGTGTGACCAGAGAAGTCTCCACTCAGCAGCTGAAGGAGGCTGGGAGTGGTGAGGGGGGAAAAGAACGTGAGGAAATATTACCCAAGGAAAGCATTATCTGTCGGCATTCTATTGGAAGGCGGTGGGGGTAAGGGTGTTGGCACCATTGATTCCAGAGATACCAACCCTATCACACAAAGGGCAGTGTTGGGAAGGTGACAAGGACACGTGGAACGGCATAGACTTCAGAATCAACACTGGCTACAAACGTAGTTTCTCCCACTTAACTGCAGAGGATGGGGGTGCCTGGGTGGCTCAGTCGGTTAAGCATCCGACGTCAGCCCGGGTCATGATCTCACAGTCCGTGAGTTTGAGCCCTGCGTCGGGCTCCGTGCTGACAGGTCAGAGCCTGAAGCCTGCTTCAGATTCTGTGTGTCCCTCTTTCTCTGCCCCTCCCCAACTCACGCTCTCTCAAAAATAAACAAACGTTAAAAAACTAAAAATAAATCAGAGGATGGAGCAAATAACCGTATTCTAAGTGCAGGTTCATGGGGGTGGTGATATGGAACACCTACTATGTGCCAGGTCTACTGACCACCCACTATGTGCCGGATCTACCACACTGAACACTCTATCACATTATTTTACGTAATCCTCACGTCAACTCTTTGTGAGTCGGGCATCAACATCCCCATTGTGCAGATGCGGAAAACGAATCCTGGGACAGGAGTTACATTTCCCAAGGACAACCAGCTGCTGAGTCGAGCATTCCTTGCCTGCATTCCTTCCAGTCCTGACACTCCATACACCCCTCCCGTATCCAAGATTCCTGGGTGTGGAATTTTTGAACCTGAAACAGGCCAAAGTTCTAATTGGGCTTTCCGTGTGTGAATGTCTCGTTGGCCATTTTTATTTCATCACTTTTTGTAGGGCAGAGTCATTTGAGTTTATTGGCACAGAGGACTTTCTGAACAGACACTGCCTTCTGATAGGATTCCGTTCCGTCAAAACGGCATTAATGACATATCATTTTATTAAGGAAAGGAGGGAAACCTTGACACAGTGAAACTAGACCAGGGTGTCTCAAGCTCAGCACTCGTGACGTTTGGGGCCGGAGAATTCTTTCTGGTGGAAGCTGTCCTGTGAATTAGCGGCATCCCCCAGCCTCTGCCCACATACCAGCAGCACCTCCTCCCCCAGTTTGTGACAATGAAAAATGTCTGCAGATATTGCCGCAGGTCCCCGGGGAGGGGGCTGGTAAAAATCACCCGATTGTGAAACAGCAAACGAGACAAATATGGGTTCAGATGCTTAGTCTACAACTTTTGTGGCTTTGGGAAAGTTACACATTCTCCTTGAGACTCTGCTTTCTCATGTATGGAATGGAGACATTAATTCCTATCTTGCAGGCTCATCGTCAGAGTTGACGAGCTAACACACCAAAAGTACACTGCACATGGGGCCTCAGTAGATGCTCAGGAAAGACGTATAAAAGTAAGTACTTATTTTTGCAAGGCTTTTGATTAGCTTTCATCATGCCCCCATTTGAGAATCCTGTTTCCTTTATCCCAGCCATGCAACTCGCTTTAATATTTATAATAATATCCATCAAGTACACTGTGCTCATGATCTTTTCACCGTTTTTACAACTGCGATATCGAGGTATGACTGACATACAAAAAGCTGTACATATTTAATGTAGACAATTTGATGAGTTTGGAGAGGAGTATAGACTCATGAAACCATCACCCCAATCTATGCCATGAACATGTCCCTCACCTCCTAACGTTTCCTTTTGATTTTTACGGCCGTCCTACAAGGAAGGTCGAGCCACCACCATTTTAAAAAACAAGGAATCAGATTTAGAGACATTGAGGAACTTACCCAGGATCGCACAGCTAGAAAGTCGCATTCAGACTCTCACTCAACATCCCAAGACACTTCCTAGTATCTTATCTTCCTTCCGCATACATCCAACAGGCACTTCTTGAGCTCTGTGCTGAGGACAAAGTCTCTTTCGTGAAGAGTTTGCAAGGAAAAATAAGCAAGTGCCTTAAGTGGGACGAATAAATTTTACGTAGGGGGAAGAACAAAGGGTTAGGAGAGCGCCCAGAGCAGGCGTATTTATCTCATCTGGAAAGTTCTACAAAGCTTGCTAACAGAAAAGATACAAAGAGAATTATGAAGAACAAGCTGGAGATAAAGCGAGCATGAGTGCAATCTCCTAGTGTCGATAAGAACATGATGGATGTAGTTCAAAACAGATGAAGCTTGGAGGGCAAGAGGAGGAAAAGGAAAGGATGAGAGAGGAAGTAGGCGGAGGCCAGACGACTGAGGCATGTGCCTGGTTGTGGTGTTCAGAGCTCTTCCTTTGGGTCAGGAGGCTTCTTGGGTGTCTCAAGTCTCTCCGATATGGAGAGAATGTATAAAATATCCCATTTCCTTGTGAAGGCTGCATCTGTGAGGTGGACATTCCACATCTGGGCAAGTGGAAATGCTGCCGTGTTTCAGTCTATTCGTGTGTGACCCTGTCTTTCAGCCAAAACACCTAAAGAAGAAAAATGAACAAGACTGCCACATTTTATTTTTATTGTATTTTATTTTATTTTAATTAATGTATTAATTAAGAGAGTGAAGGTAAGGAGGGACAGAGAGAAAGGGAGAAAGAGAATCTTAAGCAGGTCCTGACACGGGGCTCAATCTCACCATCTTGAGAGCATGACCTGGGCTGAAATCAAGAGTCAGACACTCAACCACTGGGCCACCCAGGTGCCCCTAGACCGCTACACTTTATGCGGGACCTGTGGCAAGCCACACACCAAGAGGCTCTTCCCAGCAGCCCACCTAGAAACAGACATCAGCAAACAAGGCAGAGGCAGGACTCCCGACAGGCTGATGGGGAGGAAGATGGACGTGCCTGTCTCAGAGGCTGGGCAACCCCACTAGAGGGACTCCCAGCACCGATTTCTGGGCCTCCATCTCTGCTGATCGTGGGGGCTATCGCTTCCTAAGGAGGAAGTTTTCTCAAGGGCACCTCCAGCCCTAACGAGTGTTTCATCACAACCAGCAGCCCTTTGTAAACTTTCAAATAAGATACATCAACAACATTTCAGACTTGAACTATCCAATCTGGCTGTCGTACAATGTGCATCTATATAAAATGGTCGCTGCACTGAAGGCACACCTTGTGGAGTTTACCTCCTGCCCCAGACCTTGAACATAGTAGGTGCCTGGTGAATGGCGGGGGGACAGGAAGAGGAACTGTGATTGCTAGGGTGGCATAAAAATGTCTAGCCCGCCCTTAGTTTTCACAGCTCCCATCACCACTGATAAAAATGTGCGGTATCCAAAATATCCGGGGAATAGTTATCCCCACATTATATTATGCTGTTTGTTCTCACTACAGAAGAGCAGGACACGTTGGTAAGAGATTGCATTAGGGAAGGAGACACTGAGAGATCTGGAAGCTGGAGAGAGCTCCAAAAGATAAAACTCACGTGCACGCACACGCACCGCGCACACACACACACTGAAGTCACGCATTATTCAAGGTTAAGGTTTTAAAGTCATGACCTAAATAACAAGTCATGTGTAATATAATATTACCCTTGAAAAACTCCCTTAAAAAGGGAAGAAAGGAGAAAGGTGTGAAAGAAGTAATGTTTTGATATCAGGGAAGCCTAGGGCTTAGGGTTGATATGTCGCTATTAGGGACAAGGGCGCCGGGATGAAAGTGATGGGGTGGCGGGGAAAGTCAGAAGATTCTTCTAGATTCTTCTATGCTGCCCAACAAAGCTTTGGGGGAGGAGATGGGTTATTCGAGTTTCCACTGATGAACACATACAATAAAGTGTGTGTAACCTTGTCTAATAATAATAATAATAATAATAATAATAATAGGCCTAGAGCTTTCTCCAGTTAAAAACCAAAGATAATCAAGAAATCATTCCTTTTGTTATTATGTAGATTAGGCTTTGAAAGGAGCCTGTGTTTGGCTGACTCTGGAGCCTCTAAAATCTACCTGATCCTCAGGAAACACACACGGGAAGTTTTACATTTAATTTTAGGGGTTCATGGTTCCCTCTAAGACTACCCACGGACCTTCCTCTAGAGAGAAAAAGTTTGCTAAGTAAATTAATTATGCATGGAAATTGCTCTTTGAAATAAATAAAACACCTGCCTCTAAACTTCTTCTAAATGATTTTGTTTCTTATGGATAAGTCCCCAGGTTGATAAAGTCACCAAGAAGGCTTATTGAATGATGCCAAGGGGTCACCTCTGGGATTGTCACTCTTCATCACGGTGTCAGAATGAGTAAGTCTGTGGGAGAGGTTTCAGGGGAGCTGAGAGGTTACGCTGTCCCCATCTCAAGTCACAATGTCTTCAGCTGTCAAGTGACGTGTTGGGCCACATCATCTCTAACGCTCCTTCCAGCACATGAGAGAGTGACAGCTTCCATCCCAGCCCCTCCAGAAGTTCTGATAAGCCTTCCCTGGAGAGAAAGCAATAGTTCAATGTTGCTGTGTTGGTGAGCAGAAGAGCAAGATCTTTCTGCAGACAAAGCAAGAATGAACAGAGGCTGTGTTTCGATCGAGAATGGAAAACAAACCGGTTGTCTCTTTATCTCTTCAGCCTCCGCTTTGGGAATGAGAAGGTATTCTTAAAATGTAAATAATTCCTCAAAAGTGTCAACAGTGGCAGAAAATTAACCGAAACGAACTGCAGAGATCTCTCACAAAGGGTCCACAGAGAAGGCAGGAGCACGACTCTTTTCCTCGTGGTTCCTCCGCTGACTTTACCACCTTAATTCTATTGACTATTACTTTCCTTGTAAGATGAAAACTGGCCAAAACTGTGCAGGAAGCGAAGAGGGACAGGAGACTCATCATTTGTTGGTAATTATGACAGGCTGGGTACTGTGCTTATGTCATTCCATCTCTCATGGGAGTTTATTTGATTGATGAGGACACAGAGACTCAGCGGCGGTCAGAAATGAGCATAAAATTATCCAAACATCATTTTCTGTTTGAGAACATCAGAACAGAGACGTGAGCCCAGTTCTCTCTATTGCCAAACCCCACGTGTCTTTTAATAGGCCATGCTGCCTCTGGGAGAACCTGGGGTGTGACCTCCACAAAGATCCTTCGGAATCGGAAGGCCAAGATGACCTAACATCTAACCCATGACTCAGATCCGTAAATGTCCAACACGACTCAAAGGGCCACCGATGATGACAACAAGCACTGCAACAAAGGACGACACTAAAGGCCGCATTTCGGGAGGCATAGGCTGCGTCCCTTAATGACAAAGTGATGTGAAGACGAGGACGCTGGACCAGCTTTTTCCACTAACCAACCATGAATCTTGAACAGCCACTTAACAGATCCAGACTCCTGTTCCTTTGCCTTGAAAACACAGATGGTGGGGGTGGAGGGGGTACCTGGGCAGTTTAGTCAGTTAACTTCGGCTCAGGTCATGATCTCACGGCTGGTGAGTTCGAGCCCCACAGTGGGCTCTGTGCTCACAGCTCAGAGCCTGGAGCCCGCTTCAGGTTCTATGTCTCCCTCTGTCTCTCTCTCTCTCTCTCTCTCAGAAATAAATAAACATTAAAATAAATAAAGAAAACAAAACAAAACCCAGATGGATGGTACCTTTAGACCCCATCCTCCCTGGGCATTTGTGATAATCAAACAGAACAATACGCGTAAAGACACCTTCGCAAGAACAAAGCAGTAGCTTTAGGAATGCAACGTCTGGGAATCGTACACATGTTTTCTGCATCTTTAGTTTCAGCCACCAGTTCAGGTAACTGGGGCCCAAAGCAACTAACCAGGTAGGTACCTAACCTATCTGTAATTCACTCTAGGTTGTCTGCATTACCATACCCAGTAAGGAACATAAAATAAAAGCACATACAGGTACTGTTCCATCAGAATAGCCATACGGGCCAAGACTAGCTAAAGCCCGAGGCATGAGTTTAAGTTTCACACAGGAGACTGAACCTTCTCTGTATATTTCCATGGGAACCTCTTTGAGCCGGGTCCATCTCTCTCTTTAATGCCTGGTTTCCAAACATCAAATTGTAGTAAGAATTTAAAGTTGGGAGTTCCCTGTCAAGGCGCTAACAAGTGGTGTTCTTATTCCAACTGGGGTCTGCTTGACTCAAAAGGTGATGCTCTTTCGGTAAAAGCTACCCTTCCTCCTATAGTAACAAAGACTACACATGAGAAATAAAGCTCAAAATTCCACTTGTCTGATTAATACAGAGTGCCTATCTGGAGATTTATGTTTGTTTTTCTACTAAATAAATGGTTACATTTCCCCAGCCAAGAATACATTAGGCTAATTAATAACAGCTTCCTTTCAAAGTCGGCTACAGAGAAAAAATTCTATCCCCAGGGACCAATCCCTCAAAAGACCACGGACAGACTATCTCGAGAGTTCCTCATTAAGAGACCCCTGAGAGCAGCCTCGCACTGACATGCTATTGGCCATTCACACCTTAGCAAAGATTAGCTCCGGTGAATTGTCAAGCAGAAAATAATGGGGAATGAATGGGGGGCGGGGAAGAAAGGAAGGGAGGAGGAGAGGGAGGAAGGCAGGCAGGAATAAGAAAGAAAGAAATGTTGAGAGCCTGCTATTGTCCACCGTCTTGCTACATTGTTTCACTTACCAAGGTACGGTCTTAAGTTCTTGTGTTCATTATTTGCTGCATATTCAGATATTTTAGGTCAACCTTATGAGCTATAATTTACGTACAATAAAATGCAGCGTTTGATGAGTTTAGCCATCAAACGCTGCGTTTTATTCACGTAGGAAGGCATCACTATAACCATGATAGAACATTTCCATTACCCTAAAATCCTCCCTCTTTTCTCTTTACAGTCAACTCGTGACCCCGGATTCTGGCCATCGCTTATTTGATTTCTCTCTATAAATTTGCCTTTTCTGGACACGTCACATAAATGAAACTATGCAATATGTAGCCATTTGCATGAAGTTTGTTTCACTTCACTTACTGTCTTGGAGCTTTGCTCCCGTTGCAGCGTGTCTCAGTATTTCCTTCCTTCCCTTTTTCGCTGAACGGTATTCCATTATATGCATATTCCACTTGCTCTTTCCCCATTCCTTTCCTGATGAACTGTTTCCAGTTTCTAGCTATTATTCACAAAGCTTCTACGAACGGTTGTATACAAGTCTTTGTGTGAATCTAGCTTATATCTCTCTTGGGTAAATAAGAAAAGACTACTGGACTGGATGGTAAGTGCATGTGTCACTTTTCAAGAAACCGTCAAAGGTGTTCTCAGAAGTGGCTACACTATCTTACCCTCCCACGAGCAATGTATGGAAATTCCAGTGACTTCACATCTTTGCCAACACTTGCCGCCGTCAGTCTTTTCAATCCCAGGCATTCAGTGGGAATTGATGTCCCCTCATCATTTCCTTAATCAGTGGGTAGGGAGCTATGTCTCATTTTGGCTTTTTATTTGCATATTTCTGATGATTAGTGATGCTGAGTATCTACCCGTATGCTTCTTAACTGTTCACATGTCTTCTTTCATGAAGTATCGGTTCAAATACTTTGCCCATTTTTTATTAGTGTATTCATTTTCTTATTGAGTTAAGAGTTCCTGAATATTCTAAATATTTAGGTCACTGGATTTTTGTCAGGTATCTGTACTACATTTTCTTCAAGTCTGCAGCTTACTGTTTTCTTCTTACTTGAATGATGCCTTTCAAAGAGCAAATATTTTTCAGATTGGCTGAACTTTTAAAAAATTTATGGTTTATGATTTTTATTCATTATCTAATAAAACTTTGCTTGCCATAGGTCACAGAGATTTTCTTCTAAGTACTAGCTCCCAGTTTTAGGTTTTGCAATTAAGGGTACAATTCTAATTAACTTTTGTATTTGGTGGGAGGGAAGGGTCAAGGTCTTTTTTTCCCCATTTGGATATGCAACAAATGATGTCCCCTCATCCTTTCTTCACAAAGTTATCTTCTAGGCGCATCTGGGTGGCTCAGTCGGTTAAGCATGTGACTTTGGCTGGGGTCATGATTTCAGAGCTCATGAGTTCAAGCCTCGTATCAGGCTCTGTGCTGGCAGCTCAGAGCCTGGAGGCTGCTTCAGATTCTGTGTCTCCCTCTCTCTCTGCCTCTCCCTTGCTTTCTCTCTCTCTCTCTCAAAAGTAAATAAACATTATAAAAATTTTAGAAGTAAATAAAAAGTTATCCTTTTTTCCCATTGAATTACCCTAGTACCTTTGATTGTGTGGATCTATTTCTGAACTTAGTACTATATTTGATTGATCTATGTGTATCCTTATGCTAATATCACATTATCTTGATCACTGTAGCTTTTTAGTAGTTCCCAAAACAATGTAAGCTATTCAACTTTGTTCCTTTTTTTTCCCAAAATTTCTTTGGCTATTATGGGTACTTTATAATTATTTCCATGCCATATAGTGAAAAAGTTGGCTTGTCAACTTCTCAAAAAACAAAAACAAAAAGCCTGATGAGATTTTAATTTGCATTTCATTGAACCTACAGATCAGTTTGGGAGATATAAATTGGACACATCCTAAAATATGGAAATATCCAATTCTGAACTTATTTTATCTTTCCTTTTACGAATGTAGATTATATTCAATTTAGATTTAGATCTTAAAGGTATCTAAGTGATCCGTGAACCCAAAGACTTCACTTTGTACGTAATAAGTCATGAATTTTATTTTGTAAGTAGGTTTCACACCCAGTGCAGAGCCCAGCACGGGGCTTGAACTCAAGGCCCTGAAATCAAGACCTGAGCTGAGACCAAGAGTTGAACACTTAACTGAGCCACCCACGTGCCCCATGAATTGTTTTTTTTTTTTCATATGATGCCCAGTCTTCCTCTTTCACCCAAAGAAAATATTTTATCAGTCCAGTGGCCTCTTCTTTCTTGCTCATCAGAGGCTAATTTGAGTCAAATGATAAAGGAAAGAGATAGAAAAAGAATGCTGAGTATACTGGGGGCAGGAGAGAACTCTTTCCATACAGTACATCCATTCAAGCATGTATACACACATGCCCAACATTCACAGACCCCAAGCAGGGGAGTGAAGATGCCAACACGTACAAGGAAATCAACTGCAGAGGATTAGTAAGCATCACTGTGTGTGTGCGGGGGTCTCCTTCGGTGACCTTCAACCAATGTCATTAATGCCCTGCAGGGTGAGGCATGGTTCATGAAGGTGGTGCTGCCACAAGACTGGACCATATGGGCTTCTGGATTGGAAGGGCTCCACACAGATGGGGGAACTAGAGCCAGCAGAGGTCTGCCTTTACTTGACAGGAAGGTGAGACACAACAGAGGCAGATCTGAGTCCCAGGCTGGTCTCATTATGAGCAGAAGTTGGTCCCAGATGAATGGAACAAGTCCCTGCCCTTCCCAACTCATACCCCTGCCCCCAACCCTCGCGTGGACCTGTGCTTACAGAGGCACAACATGGCACAGGTCACATGATTCTCAGAGCACCCTGGTAGCAGCCTTCTCATGACGGTGGACATGGCCAAGAGCCAGTAGGCACTGGTATGTCTGTATTGGCTATGTATATATTGAATTATTTCTATAGGTGATAGAAACCAGCGGCTAGATAAACAGCCACTTCCTCCAAGGCTTTTCCCCACCCTACAGAGCCTCCAGCCACCATCTCCACATGGTCCAGCAACCCAAGCGTGGCACAGATGGCCCCCCATTCCCAACCTCAGGGGTGTGACCTTCCTCCATTCTGATTGGTGCACACGTCATGCCAGTCATTCAATATTTTAAATGTCACCACTTTCTACAGAAATGTTTTAGAAGACATTTACTTTCACAATACCCACTTCCTTAATATTTCTGGCCTATGTATTTCTTCCTATTCTCACAGACACTAAAATACAAGTGAGCTCCTCAATGGCTATAAAAACTATAACAGCCGCTATCATTTATTAAGTACCTACAATATTCTGACTCTTTTGGGGGATGATCTAATTTAATCCCCAAATAAACCTACAGAGTAGGCGTCTTTGTCCTTATTTTATAAGCGCCTGAGGTTCAGGGTGGTTAAATAACTTCTTCAAAGCCAATATCTGGGCCTCTTCCAGTTTGAGTCTTTCCCGATTTGAGTAAAATAAACTCTCAATTAAAAATGTGAGGTCCATTCTCAACTGTCCCAATTCACCTCAAAATGCTAACCCCATCTTGTCTCAAGATGTCATCCTGAATGTGTTTACCAACTCATGAGGAACACACGAGGGTAACCCGAGGTCTGCCCACTTCTCACCATGGTGGGGACTGGCGCACACGTGCCCCGAATGCAAAGTCACCTCCTCCGGGCGCGGCACTCGGAACGCCACCTGCTTCTGCACTCCAGCTCCTACCTTTGTGCTTTTTATTTATATCCTCAGCCATCATTTTCCCCACGCTTTTACACCCTCTTGCTATAAAATAATACATAGATTTAATAGAGACGGTCTTTGTCACAGTGAGAGGGCTGGATTTAGCGGTTTCTGGAGGGGGGGAGGATTTATTGGGGATAACTGCTTGAAACCAAACTGCACTGCCATTCCTTGCCCGCAACAATAAACACTCGGTCTTCAAAGGCTGACCAAGTTTCCAGTGATCCCCAACAATAGCAGTTGTCATTTTCAAATGATGGTCCTTTTGAAACGCCAAGTGGAGTGAAGAAAAAGTGTGTGCTATTGCTGATGAGACAGGAATATGACTTGCGGAGCCGATGTCACTCTCTTGTCTGCAAATTTTCTGCCCTGATTAATTACAAAGAGTGCCAGAGTGTGTTGACGTTAGTTAAAAGCATTTGCTCTTTCCAGCCTGTCCTTATACCCGAATTAAGGATTTCTGTGTCGGGGTGAGGTCAGGAGGGTTCAGATCTGTTTTCCACTGATAAATCTTTCTGTCCCATAAGGATTAAAGGAACTAATGCATGATCGCCTGTGTGTATATGTCCCCATGATCAAAGAGCTCTTGGCCAAATGGGAATGGCTCAAAGAGATAATAAGTAATTTGTTCACTACAAACATTACAATTATCTATCCCTCTACAAAGTACTGAAAATAAATTCTCTAATCAGAGTTAATTAGCATCCTTGTTGCTTTGGGTTTAGCTGGCTCGTTCTCTTAAAGGTACAGGAACGTGAAAAATTACATGCCTTTCCTGAGCCAACTCCTTAAACTCTTTCACAGTTAGTCGGAGTATCTGCCCACCAATTAGCTCCAACCCATTTACTTCAATCTGCTGAAATCAACTGAACAAAATTAATGGAGCTCCTCCTCTATATTCATTTAGTCTTCCGAACTTCTATTTGTAGCCTCCCTACTCAGTGCCAACTGCCTTTTCAAAGGCGTAATGCCCTCAAATTCACAAAACAGCACAGGATGCCATCAAAGAGGAACTGGTGTAGGTGCTCAAGGAGCTAAACAAAGAAGAGAGAGGATGGAAATAAATGGCCTCTCTCAGGAGCTGACGTCCAAGGTTGGTCTGGAAGAATGAGTAGGACTTTGGTAAACTGATAAGAGAAAGGGCATTTCAAGAAACATGAATGACAAAGCCGTGTGAAATGAGAATCATAATCATAATAACAGCAACACATACTTATCCGGAGCTATGTGTTTTGCATATGCAAATTCACTTACTCTTTGCCCAAAATACGACTGTCATCATTGCTTTGCACAGATGGGAAGGAGGGGGCGGGAGAGGACATGAAGTAACTAAATAAGACACAGAGCTGGTACAAAGTAAAGTCAAGATTTGAACCCAGGCCATCTGACTTCAGCGTCTGTATGTTATCCAACGAAGTGCCACCCACATACATGCACACTTGAAAAATACTGAAGCCTTTTCTTCAAGGGAGTCATGGTGTGTGGGGGGAGATGAGGCACAGACACATCCTGCACGAAATACATTCTCTGCATCCAAGAGTTCTGCAAAGAAAATACAACAAACGACTGAGAAGACGAAGAGATCTGTTCCAGAGGGAAGCCAGGGGCTCTGGAAGGCAACAGCTCCATTCTGGAGAATGTCAGCTCACCATGCAATGCCTCACCGTGTTTCACAAACAAGAAACAACCCAAGGATGAAATGCTTCACGCAGCGCCCGGCACATGGAAGGTGTGTGACTTACATGTCTTCCCTCGCCCCTCTGTTCCACCCTCCTCCATAAGATCTTCCAAACCCCTCCCATTTGAGATGATCCTTCTTTTATGCCCCCATGGGACTTGAGGGGAAAATGGAGGAGGTCATAAGAACTCTCCTATAATTGCACTAATAACAATGAACTAACAGAGTTAGACTGTGTGGCCGCTCTGCTCCACTCTCTCACTCATAGGAAGAAACTCTAGGATTAAAAAAAAGTTTACTCAGATTTGCCTTTACCATAGTGTCTAGTTTGGAATCAGGTTCTTACAGCACTGGTCCAGTATCTGAGGAGTAGCTGTTATTGTATTAGTCGTCTGTCTTTCATGGTATTTTCTCCCTTCATCCTCCCAACAACCCTCCAAAATATCATCTCCACTTAGTGGATGAGGCAACCGATGCCCATAGAGTTTATGTAACTTGTTCGCTTGTTCGTACTCATATACTCCTAGTGCTGAAAGAAAGAGATCAGGTTTGAACCCAGACTTTTTTCCCATCTGTAGATTCAATGTTACCATTCCCTCTCAGTAAGTTCTCTACCAGTTTTAAAGGAATTGAGGAATGTTAAAACCCAGGCCATTTCCTCTTTATTTTAGGAGAGTAGGAGCAGGGATGGAGTCTGGACCAAGAAGTCTTGGTATCAAGCCCTACCTGTGCACACCAAATTCAAGTTGCATGACACCTGGCTTCTCCAAGCGTCAGTTTCCCTGCCTAGAAAATGGAAATAATATCTTGCTCACAAATAGAGATGAAAATTAAGGGGGATGGTGTATTTAAATGTGCTTTTAGAAACACCCATGTGGTTTTATTATCCTTGTAGAGAAAAGAAAAAGAGACAGACAACAGGAATTCTGGAGCCTGCTTGGGAGGAAGTAGCCATATTTGTTCCTTGGGTTCCTCACATGCAAGGTTAGTAGTTTGGGCTAAGTGGTTTTCAAATTTCTTACCCTGTAGGTAAAAGTAAAAGTCCCAACATGTGGCATAGATCAACCCATGTGTCTGTGCTTGACCATGAAGCTGTTCTGATACCCATGACTCTAAGGACCAGGGTTGGAAAACCTTTGAGCTCAACAATCAGTGACATTCTAGGTTCCAGGGATCCTGTGTTTTAGCCCATCTGTGTAGACCAACACCAGTCAATCCAGAAGGAATACTACGCTCTTGATACGTGAACTCTCTCATGGCTTTACAAAAGCCGGTCACTGTGATGAAAAATAACCCAGATCACGTCATCAATGACCACGTGCTCTATAAGTAATTCACAGGTCCCGCTCTTTCTGACCATAGAAGCCCAAGGACATTTTCAAATTGTTAATCTCCCAGTCTTCCTGTATGGCCATCCTTGAGTCTTGCATTTCTCTTGCCCTCTAGTTTAATCATCACAAATCTTACAGCTTTTAATCTCCAACATAAGTCTAGAATCTTTTTACATCTTTCCATCTCCACTGCCATTTTCCAAAGCCAAGGCAGGTTTGTCCAGGCAATACAGAATAACTGGCTCTCTCCCGTCTAGTCTCCATACAGCATGTAACAAATAAGCTCTTGATCCGCAAACGGCTCTTAGATAAAAATTGAAATTCCTCACTATAGCCTCCGAGGTCCACCTACGTGGGCATCATGCCCTCTTCACCTCTGGGTCAAGCCCCACTGACCGCCTCTGATTCACAGGCCAAGCTCCTTTCTTTTTCCAGCCTTTGCATTGATCCTTCCCTCTATTTGGAATATTTCCCCCTCACTTTCTTTGCTGGTCCGCTCACGTACTTCAGCCCCAGATCAAATAAATATTCTTCCTCAATAGGAATCTTGCCTACACATCATCTCAGGCTTCTCCCATCTATTGTGCGATCTGCATATCCTCCCCCCCCCCCCATAAGCTTCATCACACTCTGTATTGATTGGTTTGCTTGTCTGGTCTTAACCAACTTGAATATAAGCCCCAGGAAAGTAGAAGGATCTTATTATTTTCATTCACCATTATAATCTCAGTGCTTAGGACAGTACCCAGGACACAGTAGATGCTTACTAATTCTATGCTGAAAGAATAAACAAACGAGTGCTCATTAGCATTTGAACTGATGAGATTCTAAATATACCCCTAAAAAATCTCTGTCTTCAAATAGCTCCTTCAGCCTATCCTTTTCTCCTGGCTTTTGGCAGTAATCTCAGCACCTTTCTTGATCTAACAGGGGTACACAAGGCACTTACCCAGGACTCTTGTGTCACATCGCAGGTGCACTTTCCAATTCTGAGAGCTCATTCTGGTGTAGACCCTTCCAGTGTTGCTAGGGATGGTCAAATTCAGGCTTTACCAATTTTTCCACAATTTTCTAAACAGTCATCCAAGTTATATATTTGTCAGGATATATACATTCACATGTACATGTTTGTCTCTGAGCTACAGCAAATAGCATATAATTAGAGCAGGTGAAGAGTTTCTACGTAGCTTTGCCAGAATGGATGAGACGGTGTTCAGCCTAAAGAATGTGTTGTCACTATCTCCTTTGCTTTAGCAACCTAACACTATGTTGCTGAACCCATTCACTGCTGCAAGCCTTTAGAGTTTGCTAAGGTCTTTTATATGCATTTCTTTTCTTTCGTATTCACAGTGGACAATGAGCCAGGCATATCAATCCAGTGATTACTATCTCCAGGTTCTAGAAAAGGAAACTCAGTCTCTGAAAGGTCAGCAAAATCACTAGAGACTTTGCAATTAAAAGATGGTGGTGCCCGCTCTAACGACAGTATTGTTTCCACTGTACCACCTTGCCTTCTCCAATCAACCATTACCCAAAAGAAATAATTGAGAACAAATTCTAACCATGGCAGTCCACCTTACCGGCAATCCCAGGAGCTCGTAATGCTGCCCCTACTAATTCAAAATGGTAGAGAATACAAGAGCTTAGACCACTGGTTCTCAACCAAAGATGGTTTTGCACCCCAGGGACCATTTGGCAGTGTCTGGGGATGTTTCTTGTCGTCGCAACTAGTGGGTAGAGGCCGGGGACGCCGCTAAATATCCCACAATACACAGGACAGCCTCCCACGATGAAGAATTATCCGGTCCAAAATGTTAACAGTGAGGAGGCTGAAAAAGTCTGGCTTAGAATAATTGCTATTATGATGACAAGAAAGAGGAAGGAATACGACTGATCCTTCCTACTGGCACAAGATATTTTAGCATCCTGGGAGGTGAGCTCTTTCCAACCTCATGGGATGCTCTACCTACAAGGATTGGGCCGTGGGTGGTGGAAAAGCATCTCCTAAAGTTTTTCTAGGAGATATTCCCTATTTCATGCATGGAATAAAACAGAAAAATAAACTTCAACATACAGAAATTCACCTTGCAGCTAACTTTTTTTTTTTTTCAGACGGCACTTACTCTTATTATTTTTTGAAGGTCAATGATAAAAGTATCCACTAAGTGTAGGCACCATGGTATACCTGTGAACATATGAGCTGTTCTCCGGATCTCATGAAGAATACTGAAAAATAAACATAAATCGACTCATGACAGGACACATCAAAGGGGAGACATCATCTAAGATGCTGTCCACACTCAATTTTTAAGATTTCAGATCAAAGTACATTCTCAGGATTTTTTTTTATCACCATGTCCTATGAAAAGGCAATTTCCAGTAGCCTCTCCACGTGTGAATGGTCTCTTTTTAACATAGGAAAAGAGTTATCAAAATATTTAAAATATTAACAGTTCATTAATATGGTATTATAATTACAATATAAGCAAGCTGTGATTCCTGAAACTCGACGCTGGCCTAAATACAAGCTTACAATAATTTTAAATACACGTCTTGTTCCCAAAGGACGGCCGCCAAACAAATGGTAGCTGAGATGAGGGCTCCATTTCACCACAAAACTGTAAATCCATCATCTGTGAGAGGACTGTAAATTATTCATTCAGGGGAAATTCCTCTTGCTTAGCCTACTGGGGGAATCCAAGAAAAGCAGTAAGAAAATGACTGACTGCCTCTGAACGTTGACCTGAAACGGGACAGACACTTCATTGCTAGACAGAGAAGCTAGAAGGATAGAGATGATTCAGCAGCAAAGTCCAGAATGAAGTTCTAGGGCGATGAGGAGGAGTCCGAGGTGAACAGATTCCACTGCTCCATTTCTTCCCCTAATCAAAAACACTTCTAGAACCCTAATTTGCCCTCTTCCAGATAAAACCATTTGACACATCAGAATCTCAACCAACCACAGCATAGAAAGGAAATCAATCAACTATTGCCTATGCCTTCCACATGTAGTTCCTGGCAAAGGCTTATGTATGTATACTAAGTGCCAAAAAGAGTAATATAGAAAGTGCATGAAAAAAAATTAATCAGTCCTGAGATGATTAGCCAATGCCTATGTCGTCCAGACAATAAATAAAATGCTTAACAAATGAGGATATAAGAATGGATGCATTCTAAAGTGCCAAGGATATTCCTTCCTTTAGATGAGCTAAAGCTTGGGTCAGTAGGGCTGCTGGTCATCTCCGAACAGAGCTGAGATCACAGGAAGTATTGGAAGTTATTTTCCTATAACATGAAAGTATTAACACCTATCTCATAGGATCAGTGTATCGGTTAAACTAGACACTGTATGCAAAGGGGCTGTTCTCGATATGTTCTAGATATGTTTTCAGAATGAATACAAGTAGGAAAAGAGGCAGATGTGCTTGCTCTGGGTAACCTGAGAGCAGAGACACAGATGCGATGCAACAGTATGATAAGGAGGGGAGGGTTGGCTTGGCTTAGAAGCATGAGCAGGAATTTGTGCAGCGTGTGCAACAGTTTAGAGGCTAGGCTCAGAAATCTAACCTCATATGACCATGGGAAAATAACTTGACATTTGAGAGCTTCAGTTTCCCTGTCTGTAAACCGTAAATAACATTAGTACCTTGCTCAGTGTATAATAGCTTAATCGAAGCAAAATGCTTGGGATAGGCATAACACATAAAAAGGCACACAAGAGATAAAAAGGCACACAAGAGATGCTATTATGATATTATCACGATAATTAATAGTAGCAAGGAGTAGCCAACATTATACTCATCCGGGTGTTTGAAGATACAGTGAGCTCTCATCAGTGTTCGTATTTAACCAGAACCTGGAAAATCACCATTGAAGAAAGCCATGCTTTGGCTAAAAAATTGCTAAGACCCCAGGCATCTCTTGATTCAGCCCACCTGCTGAAATGTATGGGCCTTTCAGAAAGGCCTCCCACTTTAAATTCTCAGCAGAGCCGAGTCATGAAATTGCACTTATTTCTCTGGTCCAGCTCTTGAGAGCACACCTTTTAGCATCCTGCCGCCTGTCCCCAAACCTCAGCAACACCTGAGAGCATTTCCCATCATGGTACCTCTAATCAAGCACAAGACAAACTGGTAGCCAGGGGAGAGAAGTGCCTTGGGTTACATTTTGTGTGCCTTTAACTGATCCATCCGTGGTTTACAGCTCATCAGAGGGTTATAATGAGGGTGAGGAAGCTGGGAGAGTAAAACTTTGAGAAAGAAACTGAAAGCATCACAGAGCGGTTGTGCAGAACTGGGGACGCTGCACTATTTTGTCTGCCAGAAGCAGAAGCTAAGAAAACAAAGGGGGAGCAATAGAGGAGACAATCTGAATATGTGATGGGACGTATATAAAAGAACTGAGAAAAACATGGCAGAAGCGTACAATCAGTTTTGCCGGTTAGCCCGAAAATCATGCTGCAGACCGTCTGGAGTAACAAAACTTTGTTATCTGTAGAATTCATTTTGATGAAAAAACAGACAAACCCTCGAAGTGTGTTTCTGCAGGCCTCATACACTTACATATCTTACACACCCTCCGATATCAAGTTTATGTACTTCTTTTCAAGGCTGGAATCGCCTAGATCTCAAAATGTGGGAAGAAGGTAGCAACTTTAATGCTTTCAAGAAACATCTTGTTAAATGTTTCATTCATTCATTATTATTCTAAGGGTGCTCATGTGTCTTCTTAGCTCTCTATAAAAAGATTTAACTAAACCGGAAGACCTAAGGACATACTACTTGTATGTTAGCTGAGAGGTGAGATATTTTGAGATTAAGCCATAAATGGTTTATCCAAGTAGATGGAAGTAAAAACATGCTTTCCTTAATATTATCTGATTTTTCCTAATTATACTGAGACATGTTACATCTCTGGTTAAAAAAGGTAGAGGTCCAACAATATAATGTATAATTTTAGGTCCAATAATATAATGTATAATTTTAGTTTTGTTGTTTTATAGCTGCTTGGTTGAACACACATGCAACAAAACTTAATGGTGAAAAATCTGAGCCTATGTTCCTACAACAAAGGAGAAGCATTTGAGAGGGATCTGGCGCGAGATATCATAGAAATTTTGGTCCACCAGGTCATTGTCAATTGTCAATTGTCATTGTCATTGTTAATCAGGTCATTGTCAATCCAATCTGGGATGTACCAGTTTCAGCCTCTGAACTCTATAGAATGCACTTTGATGGTGGCCAAACTCCACTCGGTGATGAGTTACTTTCTTTGGACAAAATCAGGAAACTGACTTGAAATCTCTAAAAATGCTCTATGGCCATACAGCATCCATGCCTACCAGCAATTACACCTGTTCTGGAAAGAATGGTGTGTTCAATCACGCTAAGAAACTTTACATCACGTCTTCATTTTGTTCAACCATGACCTGAATTCAACAAAATAGGAAACCACTCAAATATTATTGAAATAACAGGCTGATGAAGAAAGACCTTCCCAGGGAATGGATACCAGGATAGAAAGCCTCCTTCTCTTTATGGATATGGCTGAATGTCCTGATTTTATCTATACTGTTATTTCTTTATCAAGCAAATAAGTTTCTAATCCTTACTCGGTACTCATCACTAAACTTCTTCAAGCTTCAAAATGTATCTTTCATTAGATGACGTCTAGGCTCCAGGGGTAGTGGAGGAGAAGGCAACGCAAATAAGTAAGACAAGCAAATAAATGATTCTTTTAGCCCAAAAAGGAGTAAGAGGCATGTTCAATGGAGATCAGTCTGAGCAATTTGATTGGATCCTGTGTATGATGAGGATGGTCCATAGGCCTCATTTTCTACCCCAATCAAGCTCTATCCAAACAGGAACAGAATGATGGACAAGCCACCTAGAAGTGGGACTCTGGGAAGAGGCAAAAAAAGGGGGGGAGACGCTAAAGGATCTAAGTGGTGATGGAGGGAAAGGGGAGAGAGAAGTTGGAACTTGCCAGAAAAAAAAGGGGGGGGGGCTCATCTACTGACCATGGGAAAAGAGTGCTCAGGTGAGGAGCCCTGAGAATCCATGTCATAAAACTCATGCCCATTAAAGTATCTAGTTGGGCTGGGACAAGTTGAAGACCGTATAGGAGCCATTCTTTTCATAGATTCCGTATAGATTGGAAGTCGGGATTTGAACTTGAAATAAATGATTATATTATATATTCTTCAGATCCCACATACGTATTTAAGCAGCTAAAGTAGGATGTTCAATAATGGAAGGGAGAGTAATTAAATCCTTTCTTAAAGGAAAAACCCAAGAGCTATTCATTCATTCATTCATTCACTCATTCAACAAATAAGGATTAAGTTGTGAAAAGTGTCAGAAACACTAGGAGCTCTGACTCTTACCCCTCCCTTATCTTTCTTGAGTTCTAAAAGTCATCAACACAGAAGCCCTGCCCCTGAGCCCTCCTCCCACCACAGGGCAGGAAGAAGCCAGCGGACAGGGTTGGATGAAACGAGGCAATCTCATTCCTGGCATTGCTGTGGGTGAGATGAGGGATGGGAGAAGCCAGGAATTAGGAAGGAAGATGGGGCACTTTTTCTACCCCATTTAGCCATCCTCACATGCACAGGACCACCAGCAACATCAAATGACAGTTTCCCTACATATTTTTCATGTGACGATTGCCCTTTGTACAATAAGCAAAGTAGAAAAATAAAGCAATTTGTTTTAAACTATGGCTTAATTGCCTTTATTTATGAGCTTTGCTGAACATTTTTTTGTCTAATCATCACGCAGCCTCAAAATTTATTAGAGTAATTGCTTATGGTTGAATATGTTTATAATTTACAAAAGGCTTTCACAAAGAGATCATCCTTTTGGTCCTCAGAGCTACTGTGGGAGTGAGGCGGTGGTGTTTGTTCAGCACGAAAGATCTGGAAAGCTGAGGTTCAGAGAGGCTAAGAGATTTGTTCAAGAGAATGCAGAGCATGGTATGTTCACCATACTTCTAAGCTGTGTGGTTTTTCCCATCCCCATGTTCCTTCATTTTTTTGAGGGAGAGATAGACAGACAGACAGACTCTTAAGCAGGTTCCATGCTCAGTGCAGAGCCCCAATGTGGGGCTCGATCCCACGACCCTGGGATCATGACCTGAGCCAAAATTAAGAGTCTGACACTCAACCGAATGAGCCACCCACACACCCCTCCCCTGTTCCTTTATTAAACGGGTGTTAAAATGCATAGAATCACATCACCGGCGTCCATCTTGGCCCACCCAGTAGTCCTGTCTTGCACTCATGCAGCCTGACCTTTTGCAAAGAGTGGGAAACACAAGGGGGTGTGCTCAAAGACTGAGAGCAAAGCACGGGCACTGGGCAGATCTAAAATCACAGGATGATGATTCTGGCCCTGATCCACTCTTGCTGGTGAGCAAGTTAGTTACCTTCTCTCAGTCTTCAAATCTTCATCTGTAAAATGGGGTGAAAACAGTGCCTGCTTCACGATGTTGTTATGAAGATAAACATTTCAAGCATGGAAACAATGTGTAAATATTATCTAGTGTCTATCTCTCTGCCAGGCAGCGTGCTGACAACATGGAAGGACAACAGCAACAAGAAGTGGCTTAGAGGCAGCAGTGCCAGTGTCACCCATGGTAGCAGATTAGCAGTACTGCTAGTAGAGCAGTAGTACAGTGGTAGCAGTGGGAGCAAGAGTAGTAATAATCACTGTCATGACAATCACAGTGACACTGGTGGTGGTGGTGGCAGTGGTCACAGAAAGTGTCTGTGGCTGGGGCACCTGGGTGGCTCAGTCATTTGAGTGTCTAACTCTCGATTTCGGCTCAGATCATGATCCTGGGGTCATGGGATTGAGCTCTAAGTCAGGCACCATGCTGGGCATGGAGCCTGCTTAAGATTCATTCATTCATTCATTCATTCTCTCTCTTTCTCTCTCTCCCCCCATTCCTTTTCCCCACTCATGTGCTCTCTCTCAAAAAAAAAATTAAGAAATAAAAAAAAGAAAGTGTCTATGGCTAAAACTTGATGATCTCTCAACTGAATCACAGGGAAAGAAAAAGAAGGTGAGTGTCCATCAATAAACATGTGCAAAGACCAAGGTCTTTGTCAAAGTGTTTCCAGGTTTGATGTGTTTGCAATGACTGAGGCCACCTGATCAGAACAGATTTCAATGGCTGAAAAAGTATCTGTTATTTCAATAATCAGAAACCATGAATGAGCATGGAAAGCCCTACGCAATTATTGGATTCTCCCCATGGCAGTTGGAAACAGTAACCCCAAAACACAACAGTCAGCGCACCTCACCCTCTCCGTGACTCAGATGTCTTCCCTGTATCGTCTGGGAGAGCAGTGATACTGAACGATCACAACCAATGAAGGTGAAAACCATTGTTTCAAACTCCTTTTCCTCTTTGAGTTTTGTCTTGACCCATTTCTAAAAGCACATGGTGTCGAATAAACTTCCCCATACTGACTGAGAAGAAAAAGAGAAAGAAATTATAGTTCCTTGAATGCCTACCAAGTACCTTGCTCCATGTTAGGTGTGGGAGGTACCTGCACTTGACCCTAGCTATCGTCTCAGAAGGGAACCGGACCCCAAAGAAGTCAAGCAGCACAGCCTCCATAAGAAAGCTGCAGACAAGCCCGTCTGATTTCAGATCCTACATCTTGCCTACTAACCTCATTAAGCTTGCTCCCTTTGAAAATGTGCCTTAAAAGGCTATTTGCCTTTAAAAATAAGACCTGCCCACCTGTAAGTGCTGGGAAGTGAGTTCCCTCAGGAACACCCCTCAACCAGTGACTGGACGGAGCTGGTAAATGAATGCCCCAGCTGCCTGTGTCTCAGGGCAGCCACGCGGAGGGATGGGTTCTCCACTGGCTCCCAGTAAGACTAAGAGTCAGTGGTCAGAGGAGTTACTGGCTTGAATAACATGTGCATTATTAGTGGTCTTCACTTTCCTACAACTGGCCACTCCCCTGTTGGTATTTCTTTCCTCTTCCACGCAAACTGCCTTACACGCAAATCCTTGCCCAGGGTCCGCCTCTGGGACAGCCGAAAAGCATCAGAGCAAATTCGGGTGTATGTGTGAACTCTGTTCATAAATTCCATCACACAATTGTAGGATCACGCCCATTTTTTCTAAACTCTTCTGTATTTCTTTAATTACCTAAAATGACGCCCAAAAAGTTCATGCTTCAAGTTAAATATAACATATTATGGTCACGAGTACATCATTTTGAGAGAACACTTCAGATTGTGTTTGGGGGTTTAGAAATGTCTACCAATGTTTCCATTGTTGCAAGTACAGCAGGATTAATTATTACCAGCTTTCTAAAGAAAAGGGGGGGGATCCAAAACATTTCATATGTAATACAAATCTGAGTTAGGAGAAAAAAACAAGATCTCAGCTTTCCAACTATGTGTCAGAGTGAAAACTAGCCACATGAGCAAGGCCGAGAGGAAGAGGAGGAAAAGTGGTAGAGGAGGTGGGCAGGAGGGCAAACTTGAGTGTTTTGTTTTGTTTTGTTTTGTTTTTGAGGGGGATGTGTTTCATAGCCATTGGGTGCAGGGAGTTCCTTTAAGGATCTCAAAAGAATGTTCTTATCAAAACTGAAAAAGGAAAGGAAGGTAAGGGAACTTGATTGTGTACGTGCCTATTCAGGAACAACTGGTCTCCCAGGAACTTATTCTATTACAGCGATTACTTCTTTGCACAAAATTTCCCTGAGAATCGTCATCGCCATGCACATACGAAAGAACAGACTAAGAGAGCACAATATCCTTAAAAAAACATATTAGCAAGTGGCAAAACTGGAGTTTGAAACCTGTTAGCATCAATAACATACAATGGCCCCAGCAAACTTGCCTGGAAATTATATATCATCATAGTTTACCAAGAAGGTTTGTAAAGGCTGAGAAATAGCAAAGGAGCTCCTGACAGCTGGGGATGAGGCTGGCACCATCAGGCACGCGTTGGTGTCTGTTAGAACCTCCTGGTACTTGAAGGCAGATTGTCCTATATCCCTGTTGAGCACAAATAATGTCCCAGAACCCCAATATTGGGGAAAGTATCAGGATGGAGCAAGACGAAGACAAGTCCACTCAATAATCAGGGCTAAGCAAACACCAAAACAAAACAAAACAAAACAAAACAAAACACTGTTGTAACAAAAAATGATAATATTCATTCATTCATTAAAAAGACCAACAATGAGGCACCTGGGTGGCTCAGTCGGCTGAGTGTCCGACTTCGGCTCAGCTCATGGTCTCGCCGCTCGTGAGTTCAAGCCCTGCATCGGGCTCTGTGCTGACAGCTCAGAGCCTGGAGCCTGCTTCCGATTCTGTGTCTCCCTCTGGCTCTGCCCCTCCCCTGCTCACGCACTGTCTCTTTCTCTCAAAAATAAATAAACGTTAAAAATTTAAAAAAAAAAAGACCAACATCATCCTTCCCTGGCAACTACAAGCAACTACTACTTCTTTACCAATTACAGCTTGAGCTTTGCTTGATTTCACCTGCCTTCTAGATAGAAATTATTATGATATCTAACCACAGAATTACCTTTACATACTGAGAGCATCCAATCTAGAGCAAAGCTCTGCTTTCTAGAGCCCTCCCCACAATCACTTACCACAAGCCTATAAGGAGTCCTTCCAAGCATCCTCTTCTGGAGAAAACACGCAATTTCCATGGATATACATTCTCCTTATAGCAAGTTATTAAATCCTATTTTTTTCAACAGCAGGTGGACTCTCTGGTAGTCTCTGGATAAAGGGAATTGTGAGTATGTTAATTTATTCAACAAACTTTCTGAATCAGGCACAGTAAATGATATAACTTTGTTTTCTCTATAGAAACTGGCATAAATTCTACCCTCAAAGGTGTATAGCAACACATACTCTAAACTCGAGAGTAACTTTAAAATGCAGAAAGAAAGGTCAAGAGATTTAATAACATAATCAAAACTCCTTACTGAGTTTACAACAGAATGATAGTGAACATCATCTCCACATGTAATCCCACAATTCTGAAAAGAATGGGAGAGGGGTTCTCAAAAAAAAAAAAAGAAAGAAAAAGAAAGAAGATATAAATGTAATTATTGAGGAATCTTGTGTTCTCCTGAAAGTCAAGCTGAATCAAGGACTTGATGTAGATTGACGTCCAGGGACGGTGGTGAGAGACCAAAGAGAGGGAGAAAAAGAGGACAAGCCAATACAAGAGTCCTGTTAGTGAGGTTATCAAGGCCACCACTAGGGGCCGCTGAAACTCAGTCGCACCCAGATCTGACGATGGTAAGAACGAGCTGTCTACGCATTGACCGATGAGAGAAGTACCGATCCATTCACTCCCATCACCCCAGAGGCTGACACCATCTATGGAGACATTAACTCCTGTAAATTCATAGGCTTCTCACACTTGCTTCATGAGGGGCGCCTTTTGACGTCTGCCAGGAATGAAAAACTCTGCGGCAAACGTGAAAGCAAAATGTGAAATTCACATCGCATAGGCCTGAGGCAAGTCACTGTCAGTGTGAAGCCAGTCCAAAGCCCCATGACTGTCTGCTGCAGGCATAGTGGATACCAGTGGTGAGGCTGAAAGATGGGGAGTCCAGGCTCCAGGGACATTTGCGAAGCAGAGAAGCCACAGCCCAGATGTGTGAATGAGGCTTCTCTGGAGGAGAGAGACTGTTAGCCAAGCAGAGCCCGGTAGAGTCTGAGGACTTGTAAATATGGGCATCACCGAGAACTGGGATGAAAATGGAGGAGCGGGTGGTAGGAAGAGAAGTTTATTAAATTCTGTAAGCAGATGTCACCCACCTCACCTTATCTTTGTTCACTTCATAGCATACTGTACTCCCCAATAGGATGGCCACTCGCTGTCTTCTGGATCCCAAATGCAAAGACCACCTTTCCACAAACGCCATCCTGATACACAGAACCTTAGTTCCATATTAAATATCAATCATTACACAGCTGAGGAAAGTGTCCAACATAAAAACTAGAGAAGACATGATAAACAGAAAAAGAAATGACCCTGAAGGAAATAGAGATAATGCAGGGTTCCGGAGATCATTTCATTTTTTTATTTTTTTTAATGTTTTTTTAACACTTATTTATTTTTGAGAGACAGAGAGACAGTGCGTGAGCAGAGGAGGGGCAGAGAGAGAGAGAGAGAGGGAGACACGGAATCCGAAGCAGGCTCCAGGCTTTGAGCTGTCAGCACAGAGCCTGATGCAGGGTTCAAATCCATGAACCACGAGATCATGACCCGAGCCAAAGTCGGACACTTAACTGACTGAGTCACCCAGACGCCCCACCACTTTAAAGGCAAATTTTTATTAATGTTTTAAAGAAATTTGAAAACTTATAATATCCATAAAACAGGGAAAAAAGGAACACCTTAGAAAAGTCTACAGAAAGGTTAAGGAAATCTTCAAGAAAACCATCTACAAAGACAAAGAGACACTATGAGATGTTAATTTCCTGAGACGTGGGAGTATCAGCACAGAAGTTACAAAATCCAACTTAAATAATAGAATTTTCAAAAAGGCAACAAAGAAATAATCTCTTCCTAAATTTCACCAAGATGTGCCTAGGCATAAGTATTTTTGAATTCACTATGAGAGACCATTGGCAGACCTTCCTATCAGGAAACATGTGTTAAAAATTAATAAATAAAATTTAAAACTAAGTAAATGAAATCTATTCAGAAACATTTATGAGGAAAGCCTCAAAAATCCCAACTGAAAAAAAAATCCCAATGGAAAAATGTGATAAAAAATGTGGACCTTTCACATAAGACACACAAGTGTCCAATAACAACAACAACAAAACTTTAAATAACACCTAAAAATAAAAAGTGACTAAAAATATGAAAAAAATGTCTAGGCTCACCAGGAATATTTAGAAAATGAACACTGAAACAAGATTTTCTTTTTTCCTTATCAAATAAACTAAGCTTTTAAAAGTCAAACATTTTTGGCAAAGGAGTGTTGGAACTGATACTCTCATTCTCTTCTCATAGGAGTGCAAATTGGTACAAATTATCTGGAAAATAATTTTATAATACGCATATAACCCTTCGGAAAAAAAAAAAACACCAAAGACACATTCCCTTGCTTTCCCTAGTGATTTTTCCCAAATCTAGCCTAAGAAAATTAAACTTACATCTCTCTCTGTTCTTTGTAACAAAAATATTCACACAGACAAAGAGGGGGAAAAAACTCAGACAGAGACATATATAGAAAAATGTTTATTATTTTGACATAAACATTGGAAATGAGCTAGACATCGAACAAGTAGAGCAATAGTTGAAAAACTGTGGCTTATCCATTCAGGTAGCTATCTAAGAGGGTGCTTTAAGAGACTCTCTAATGAAATAGGAAAATGTTATTGATTGGATACCAATTAAATTGTATAAATACAAGCCACACATGTATGCGGACAAGGTGAGGGAGGAAGGGAAGGAGGGAGTGAGGGAGAGGGAGAGAGAGATCAGTCTGGGGAGAAAAGGACTCCCAAATGTTAACAGAGAATATTTCTGATTGGTTGGATTATAGTTAATTTTTATTTTCTTCTTTGGACTCACTGATTTTTTTTTCCATCCACTTAAAATGAGCATATATCTCTTAAAGTTAAAAAAGTTATAATTTCATTTTTAAATATATAACTGTTGAATTATTATAGAATTTATCTGGGAGTTATTTTGAGGTTTTGTTAAATGACCAACCAATGAAATCCAGAGACAAAACTCATGGATCTGTTTTGCCAGGATTATGCAGGGAGATGGAGGAGAAAGAGGAGAGACGTAAAGGAGGTGAGTGGGGACTGTTTCTTAATGTGTATGTTTGGGGGGAGGTGTGGGGATTAGACCAGCAGTCCTCGGCTTCCATTCCAAGCCCAGTGAAAAGGGAAACAACTAAATGAGCCCATCAGTAGGAACTACCTTAGTTTCCTTCCTCAGACACATGGAGCTAAAAGGGACCTTCAAGGATAGCTTTGCAAATTCTTACTGCTCCCCGGTAGGAGTTCTCAAAGCTGGCTCAAACACATCAAGAAACACACTTTGTTAAGAAACAGAATACTACAGCCAGGTCTCAAGGTCATGCAATTTTATCCTTTTTAATAAGCAGTGAAATCACATTTTACATCTGGTAATAAATTAACGGATTTTATACTGAGATAAGACTTTTCACAGAGCTATCTTCACAAGGATCAAATACCCACAATGATTAAGATGATGAACGTAGGTGTCACTCCCTAGCTGTGTGACTTCAGACAAGTTATTTTACTTCTCGTGTCTGTTTCCTCATCTACATAATGGAGATCACAAAAGAACCTACCTCCTTGCCTTTCTTATGAGAATTATATGAATTAAAATGTGTCAGGGGCTTAGGACACTGCCTGGAGAATGATGCCCTATGCAAGAATTTTCTGTATTAAATAAAAGTAAGTTACAAGCATGTCTTGGTCATATCATGCCTACAACATGTTTGCATTAAGAGACATAATTTCTTCTCTGTTCTCTGCAGTCACCATCATAAAACACACAGACACACAAAAGGAAAGTGTGTTCATTCAAATATACATAAATAAAAGAAAGAAGAAACAAGCAATGGGCAGCATTTCTTTTGCCTACTCCAAGTCTCAAGAAGGAAAAAAACAACATGGTGGCTGCTGGAGCCCACCAAGCCAAAGAGGTGAGACAGACTACTTCAGAGAAGAAGCAAAGGGAAGGAGAGAGCTTGGAGAAGCAGTGGCTGAGTGGCTGACCTGGGGTGAGCAGGGGTCCCCCAGACTTGGAAATGGACAAAGTTTGGGAGGTCCAGTGAGTCGTGGAGATAGAGCCCTGCTTCATGGAAGCATCCTCATGAACTGGCAGGACCTCAGATAGTGCTAATGCAGGGAGGAAGGGATGCATCATCTCTGTCCTTCAAGGCCAAAGTCCAGACATAGGTGTGGACAAGTAGGTGGAGAAACCTATACTGAGGGCTGATTGCAAGAACAAGGTAGAGCAGAAGCAGACGGGAACCATTTATGGACCATTTCATTTGCCCTAGATACTCTCCCAGCCTGTGAATTGGGATCATCATTCCCATTTCAAAGATTAGAAGACCAAGAGATAACTAGTCCGGGGTCATACAGACTTGGATATCAAATCCAAGGATCCTCAAATCACCCCTGATTTGCTATTTGCCTCTGCACTTTCCCTGGCTGCTCATTTATCAGTACTAATTCCAATTTATTATCAGTAAATCCCGGAGCTGAAGTATATACAATCAGTCAAGATGAGACAAGGCTTGACCTGCCTGTTTGGTCATTGGCAGGCCTCCTGTGATTTAGCCAAACTCCCTGGCTGGCCCTTTGGCCAGCATCTACAGAGGAGTCTATTCATGAATTTGAGGCTGTCCATGATATTGATATTCAAGGAAAGGAATGATATGAGCAGGCTGGATAAATTCCTAACACACCATCCCCGTCGCTGTGGAGGTCTTGTTGATTGCGGCAAAGGATACGGGCTGTGGCAGCAGAGAGCCTGGGTTTGAATCCCAGCTGGGATCACAGACTGTGAGACACACAATCAGGGGGTCTCTCTCTATAGAGTCTCATTCACTTCCTCTACAGTGCAATTACTATCATTTCCATTCCGCACAATGCCTTTGTGAGGACTGAAGAAGACAACGGAGTGAGATGCTTAGATGCTTGAATCCTCCCCAAATGTACATCCACCAAGAGAAACATCCGCGAAACTGGACCCTGAAGGGCACACCCCACTCCCCCAGGGGCCAGACCGTACTCAATACCCACACAGACGCAGCTTAAACTAGGTGACCTCTTTGAGACCCCCCCCCAACCCCTCGCCGAAATTCCCGTGATTATTGTAAATGACAGAAAGAGAAGAGCGGCAGGCAATGAGGACAAAGAATGTTAGTTTTTCTAACAGCTGGAAAAGGAAACAAAACGAAGAAAAATATTCCCTACGAAATTCTTAAAGTAAAAAATATAAACCATGCTGTCTTGAACTGGGGTCACAGAGTAAGTTCAAACTGTACCCGGGACATGGGTACCTTGCGAGTGTTCGACGGCTTCAGCACAGACAGACAGTGTTAATCATTTTCTGATGGTTGCTCTGAGCTGTGGCTTTGGCGAGTGAGAACAGACACATTCCCAGAGCCGACAGCTGAAAAGGAGACACGGTACAATCATGGGAATTCAGGGGGGAAAGACGGTCTTGGGCCGAGTTATTATATATTCCTGGTGAAGAAGCCGTGTGAGGACTTCTCAGCTGTGCACTGCCCCCAGGGTCTGTACCAAGAGCCTCACAGGGGAGGCTCCCTGTGCTGTAGAGGCCGGAACACAGGCAGTGGCTGGACTGAGGTGGGGTTTGCTCCCCGAAGGACATCCAAGCAATGTCTGGAGATGTTTTTGATTGTTGAGAATTGGGAGGGAGGCACCGCTGGTGTCTAATGGGTAGGGCCAGTGATGCTGCTAAATGTCCTACGAGGTATGGGAGAGCCCCCACCCCTCCATCTACCTCCTATCATAAAGGAATCTGTCCAGCCCCAAATATCAACAGTGCTGAGGTCGAGAGACCCTGAGCCAAACACATGGAGAAGTATAAGTTCATCTCTGCGGGCAACAGGCAAGACTTGACGCCCAGAGCCAGCATGTAACCCTGACACTCCTCTGTTTCTTACAAATGACGCTTCCCTCCTCAGGGGCACGTAGACCCTCGGCCCCCACCTGTGTGTCTTTCCTCTCTCTCCCTTGACATTGAACACACATCACTTATCACGTCCTCAACACACCAGACACTTTCACAGCACTGTCTGGTGACTCTAGTTTAAACCTCATGCTAACTCTGGGTGGGATGTCCGGTCATGATCCCTACTTGACACACCAGGAAACTGAGGCTCTGTGCGGTTTGTAAATTGCCCAGCTGTGAAGTGGCAGAGCCAGGATTCAAACCCAGACCTGTCTAATTGTGAGGCTTCGGCTCCCGGCTGCCCACATCTACTTGCAAAACTTAACCATCCTGGCCACCCAGCAGGTCACTGAGCACCCCTGAGCTCTGTCTTCTGAGGAGATGGAGAGAATCACAGCTTTATAAGATCCCCGGAGCTGAGGATTATACATGGCAAGAAAGACTTCCTTGGGGGCTCAAGCACATAGACCCCGGGGGCAAGGCTGCCCAGGAACTTCCTATAGTTGAGTAGAAGAAACTAGAGTTCCCACACTTGCTTCTAGTTCTAAGATTCTAGATTCTGGACAAACCTTAACAATTCTTCAGGGCTCGACTCCAACCCCCTCTCCTCCCTTGGTTCCCTGATACCTTCATTGCCTTCTAAACCACCGGTGAGTTCCCTCTATGAAACCCTCCTGTGTTCTTTTGTGGACATGTAATCTTGCTTTCTTGTCCGACTACAGAATTCAACCCGAGTGCATTTCACCCTAAGTTCCCTGAAATAGGAGTTCCATTGTCAGATGTTAGGGCCACTCAGAACACATTATACAACAGTTGTAAATGCTTAATAAACACACATTGGATGAGCTTACTCGAGATAAGCGACAGAGGTAATAAAGTTTGATTATGCGCTAAGTGATTCCGTGTGCTGATCTCATTTGATCCTCATGGAAATCTACGAGGTGTCAGGACATTATCTGACCCTCCTGTGTCGCCCCTTCCACCCCTTTGCATTATTTCGAAGCTGCTTCGATGGCTTTGTATTCCCTTCTTCCACTGTGTGAATGGGGATTAATCTTTCCAGGATTCATTTTCTGCCTCTGACAAATGTGGAGGTTAAGCTCAATCAATGACTGAACTCAGTCATAGTGGAAGGGTAGCAGGGTCCTGAGAGGCCAAATTTGGGGCCTGATTTTGATCCATCATGGAGGTTTCCACTGTTGCCATTGGTGCTTTGGCTAGGCCATCCATGCCACCATTGGGTACATCATAGCAGTGCCCAACAGCAAAAGACATTCTTCTCAGCAGACTCCTCCCCTGACTGCATGTGTGAACATTGGAAACCCTCACTTCTATCCAGCTTCCAAACTTATTGTTCAACATTCATCAGTTTCACTTAGTCGCTGTGTACCATCCAAGGTTTACCCTCCTCTAGAAAGCAGCCTTGAAGGGAGACACAAGTCAATCTCACTTATTTATCTGATCTTCCCTCTGCCTCATTCTACTATTCTCTTTCTTCATTGCCATCCCTATCACCTTACTGAGGAATCTTCACATTCTTTCTTGCCATTCCCCTCTTCCTCAACCCTTGGATAACCTCACTCTCCCGGAAAATCCAACTCGGCAACATTTATAAGCACAGACTTTCAAAAGAGAAGTCCTGTTAAGACTTCCCATCAACTTTTCCAGATATGGTGGTAAGGTTCACGAGTATGAGCAGAAACATTCTTTCCTTCTCACCTTCCCTGAGTGTAGGAAGAAAAAAAAAAACCCACTCATCTCTTCATTCCATCATTGCTTCAGTGATTAACCAGAAAAGATCCAATTTCCTTGAAACACTCATTTTTTAATCTTACTTTCTTCCATCAGTCTCTCCCAATGCTGCATTTCCAAACTATCCACCAGAAAACAAGGACAAAACACATAGCATACACAAAGGCAACCGCCTCCCATCCATTCTCCCCAAAGTGCATGATCAGGTCTCGTGCAGGGAGATTAATGTGATTCTGAGCTCGGAAATGTGCTCCTTTATGATTATTAACGAGGGTGCCTTGGAAGGAAAGGACTTTGCAAACACAGCAGTTTAAAAAATGTATTTTCTTCCTTGTTTATGAGACACAACATATATAATTCAGTTCAAGGGTTGAGATTTTCTGTTATGATGTGCCAGGAATTATTTCTCACAATTGCAAATAATGTCCCAGTACAAATGATCCCCATCTTATCATCCAGATGTACTTCCCTTCCACATCGTTCATGTCATGTTAAAATCTAAGGCCATAAACCTGAGACCGTGAAAGAAGTCGGCCTTGGGATGGCAGCATATGGTGTGTGTTGGTTGGGGTTTTTTAAAGCACAATCAAATTTACCACTGTCAAAGGCTGCCCTCCCAACTTTTTTCTCAGCTGGTGACTCTGGTGTCTGAAGCTGATAGGAAATTATGCACTCGATAAAATATGATCGCAAGCGAGACAAAGCCAAAATAAGCAGCAGTCTACCAGAGGAGGGCTCACTTTCAACAGCCGCTGCTTCGTGTCTATCATGCTGATTGAAGCCATCCAGAGGTAAAAACATAACCTTTAAGATATGTGGGACTCAAGGATGACAGCTAAGGCGTCCTACTCAAAATATAAGACGAATGTCCACAAATGTGTGCTGGACCGCTCTAACTATGTTGAAAACCTGGCAGGTTGGAATATTTGTGTGAAAGGGATATGAACTCTGATTAGTGAACTTCTGCGAGAGGCCTGAGCACATTTTTCTTTATTACATAGGGAACTTTTTATGAATATCCATGAAGAAGCAAAAGATATATAAGAAGAGAAAATCAAAATATGGAGTTTTGTGCTTTTCCTGGGAAAATAAAACCAGATTTCAGGAAACCTCAGTTTTCTAAAAAAATATTGCTCTTCAACAAAGCCAACACGAAAATGGGTCCAAGTTGAGTCCCATGACACGATGCAACTTTAGAAAATAGTAAGAAAATCAAACAATACAAAAGCAAATAAAAATCCTCTCAATTCCTAAAAAAGAGAGTCAAAAGCATGCCCTGCATTTATCTTTAATAAAGATTCTGCTTAGATGTGATCTGTCAAATATTTCGAGGTATGTGTCCGTTGTTTTTGCAAAAGAAAGTGTGGAATGTTCATTTTTCCTTCAATGGAACATATTTTTATGATCCCTCAAGCTTGTTTTTTGTTCCTCATCCACAAACAGGCTTTGGTTGCTAGGACGCATTGTCGAACTCCACAGGGGACATAACCACAAGCTCTAATATCAAGTACCACATTCCTGCTCAGAGAGGTGGAATGACTTGCTTAAGGTCACACAGCAGATGATTAAAACAGAAGGCACTGGTCTAGAAGTTAAGAGCCTTGGGTTCTGGCCCTGGAGCTGACAGGTTCAGGCTCCACGCCTTAAAATAAAATCTCCTGAGATTCACACATTTTCTATCTTGAGAAGCAAACTTCTCAGATCCCTCCGTCCCTTCGTGTGTCCTCTGCACCCATGGAATCCTGTGGTGGGCTTTCCCATAACTTGGACCCCTCCCGTGGTGTCCTTACATCTGGAACCCTTCTCCTCCCATCAACCACCAAGCCCTTTGTGTCTCCAAGGGCCCCTGCAAAATCTCCTCTCCTCCATTAAGCCCTCCACATGAGGTGTGAGCCAGAATGCTGTCTTCCCATTGCGAGGATTAGCACATGGGGTGCTGACCAGAGGAACACAGAGATTCAGTTCATCTGGGACCTGACTGGATGTGCTAGAGAGAGTTCCAGCTGCTTACCATCTGCCCAGCGGTGTCATATTCTGCATCGGTCCTCGATGCCATTGCCTCAGCCTTGGGAACTCATTTGGATCTCCCTATGTAGCCATCGGCAGTTGATGTGGGAAAGGGTGCAAGAAGGGGAGCCCTCCATCATGAACATCTCTCTACTGTCACTCAACTGGAAATGGGGAACAGCCAAGCAGGCGGCCACCAACATGGAAGGCCTTGGAGTGTATCAGAAAGCTTCCATAATCCAAGATGAGACCCTCAGCAATTACCTAACATTTCCACCACCCATGCCACTCCTTACAGGCCACTGGGAGGTGTGCACATCTAAGTAGGATTTTGTTACCTGCTGAGGATAAGGTAGTGGAAAGAGAGAGATCTAGAATAAGAACACTCTGGGTTTCAATCTCTGCCATAACACACAGAACTGGCGCCAGTTTCGTAAAGCATCAACCCTCCAGGTGCCATTTTCCTCTTCCCCAAAATGGAATTAAGAAGACTTGCCCTGTCAAGCTCCCCGAGTTCAGGCAAAAACGGGATTAAATCACGTAGGGCACAGCAATTCAAACACTTTTCCTCGAGGTGAATACACACATAGAAGAGTGTGCCTTACAGAAACGTGCTTTTATGCATTTCTCCGCACTGTGGCCGGCACCCGGCTCGAGACAGAGCTCGTCCCAGAAGCCCCCCTCACCCCCTTCCAATATCCTGATCCTAATACCAAAACTTAATTGTACCTTTATATGTATGGGATCATGCAATATGTACCCCTTTGTGTCCTCTCCTTCACTCAACATTATGTTTCTTAGATTCAACCACCTCTGTGAGTAGCTTTAATTACTTGTTCTCTTTATTGTACGATATTCTGTTATGTGAACACACTGTTTTTTCAAATCCACGGCTATTGAGAGGAATCTATGAACAGTGCCACTAAGCAATTCTTAAACTTATAAGAAACATGCAGATATAAGATATTATCATTGTTACTGTGAAGGCCATTCCTAGCAGACACAGAAGCCTTGGGAGAAAATATCAAGTGGCGAAATTAAAGTGCTTTAGGAAAAGGGAAGGGACGATCCAGGATGAGCTGTTTCCTGGGTGACGGGGAAATAATAAAATGTAAGGTACATCACAAATGTGAGATGCTGCCAAGTGTTTCCAAACGCAGCCATTTATTTCAGCAAATATTCAAGTTCCAACAACATGCCGAAGGCTTTGCAGTAGTTTGTATGATTCTAATAAAAACCCTGTAAGGTAGGAAGTAGAGGTATTCTTACTCAGATGGTTATGGAACAAAACTGAAGCCCAGAGAGGTGTGCGTCAAGCCACTGAGGACAGCGAGTAGAGGAAATTCATTCATTCGTACATTGGTTCATTCGACAGAGGTTTACTGAGCTTTCAGAATATGCTAATCACTAGACACCGTGTTAGAGACAAAAGGTGCAAAAGACAGACGCGCTCACGTCAATTACAGTGTAGTTGATGTGACGGTCGTTGATCAGTAATCGCCCAGGTGAATGAAAAACTGCAACTGTGGGCCTTAAAAGGAGACGCATAGTGATCCTAGAGCTTTGTGTGTGGATGCAGTTGGGAGGGGAGAGGCTCCCCTGTGACTGGCAGCTGTGAGGAGGTCTAAGGCATGTATCGGAGTTGACCAGATGAGGAGGAAAGAAGGGCATCCAGGTGGGAGAAGCCGCGTGGGCAGAAAGGAGCAGGGCAGGTGTGAGAGGTTCAAAGATGCTCTTATGGGATCCAGAAGCCATAGTAAGGAGTTTTGTCTCTATCCTGGGAGTAGTAGAAAATTGTTCTCCAGCGGCGCCTGGGTGGCTCAGTCGATTAAGCATCCAACTTTGGCTCAGGGCATGATCTCACAGTTCATGAGTTCGAGCCCCGTATGGGGCTCTGTGCTGACAGCTCAGAGGCTGGAGCCTCCTTCAGATTCAGGGTCTCCCTCTCTCTCTCTGCCCCTCCCTTGCTCACTTGTTCTCTCTTGCTCTCTCTCAAAAATAAATAAACATTAAAAAAAATTTTAAAAAGAAAGTTGTTCTCCAGATAGCCCAGGAGTATTCTCCAAATGCCATGAAATTCAACAAGGAAATGAGACACGACACATGCCTGATATGTACCAGCTATACAAAGGACACTGAAATCTGCACGGCCGGATATTTAAAAGAAAATAGACTTCCAATATGCTTAACGGATCCCACTTAGGAAAAACCAGAAGAACCATGCTCACTTGGCAAAGCTGCTCGTCATGCTGCAAAAGGAATGGGCAGGTGGGTTCTCTGTCTGCCCCACAAAGGTCTTCCCATAAGGGGGCACTGGTGTGGCTGTGTGTCGGCTGGGGCCGCAGATGAGGAGGCAGGGGCACCAGATAGGGAAGGCAAAGAGGTTCCTTACCCAGAGGCCTCCCCTGGTCGCAGTGACCACTCTTCCCAGGCCACCTGCATGACCACAGCCTCACCTTGGGGACTACAATGTGAGGTTTTGGGTCTTTTGGCAAGATTTGAGGTTTCTCTGGCTGCCAAAGGCTACTAACCTTGAGAGGCACAGCCTTGCATGGAGCTCCCCCGAGGGAAGGGCGATGCCTGGATTGTACCTAGCTCGTTGCCCCGGTGTGAAGGGTCTTCTCATTTGATAACAATGGTATTTTTAACGTTATTGCTAAGTACTGCGAGGGCCCTTCTCCAAGAGTATGAAGCAACCCTTATGGTTCCTATCAAAAGAGGAACAAAAATAAGGCTCTACCATTTCTCACATTAGAGCTGGTGTCATATACTTGCAGTGTTTGGCAACCTTGGTGTGTTTGCCTTTTTATTAGTTACATTCTCAAGCCCAGCAAAGGTTTGGCTTCTCAATGTGTTCTGAATTAGATTCATGAAAGCTATATAAAAAAATAAATAACTGGCTGGAATTAAGCTAATAAAGTCCTAAAAGACCAAGTTGAGAGAGTCGGGTTCTTTTTTTTTTTCCTGAGAATTCTGGTACCTGAATTAAATATATATTTTTATAGGATCATAGACCATTAGGAATGGAGGGAAGATTAGAAGACCACCCGGTCCAATATACCATTTGACGTTCAGTTCTCTCCTACAATACTCCCAACTGGGTGTTTTTCCTCTCTGCCGACCAAACACCTCGAGTTACCTGTGGCCCATCACCCTCGTTTTGGATATCAACACCCGCGCCCAATGTATAATAATCGAGCCATATTTTTTTGATTTTCTCAATGACTCTCATACACCTTGCTGAAAACCAGAGATCTTACAGCCTCAGCATGTCTCTCTAACAGCCCTATTCTGAAACACGGCAGAGTTAATTTAACACGACTGATTCTGTTGACCCTTGGTTATCATCACTTCGTTTTCCAAATATCTTTTAAACAATTTATTTACAAATCTCTACACATTAAGACAATCAGTTGAATTTCAACTGCTCCATAAATGAAGGGTCAACATCTTCAGGTTCAAGTTTTTTTAACCTCCATCATTCAGTCTACAAATGTTTGCTGAGCCCTGCAACATGCGGGGGACCATGTTGGACACTAGGAATGCGGAAACACAGGAACCTTTTAGCCCCTGCAGAACTTGCAGCCCAAAAGGTCATCAACAAGTACCGATAAAGACAGTGGGGCATGGATTCGTGCCAGGGTAGAGATTAGCTCAGAGGGTACTGGGAAGTTTGGGGACAAAAGTGAGTGCACGGAACAGCCTGGGGGGTTGGTATGTACAGGGAAAGTGAGGAAAGTCTTCAGAAGAATCTCCGGTAAGAAGAAGGAGTTGGTCACGGAAGGTGAGAGAATGAGAGCAGGAATTCCCTCTTAGGGAAACAGTGGTTACAAGGCATAGCCCCCCCACCTCAAAACACGGTCTGTTCAGAAAATCGCAGGTAGACCTGTGGTCTTTAGAGGTCTCTTTTTTTTAGCTCTTAAAAAATAGATTTCTATTTTTAGAGCAGTTTTAGGTTCACAGAAGTATTGAGCAGTAAGTACAGAGAGTTCCCACATTACCCTCTGCGCAGGTACAGCCTCCCCATATCCCCATCCCCCACCGCATGGGACAGAGTGGTGATGGATGACCCTATACTAACACATCATGACCACCTCAAGTCCGTCGTTTCCCCCACGTCTCGCCCTGGGTGTTGCATATTCTTCGGGTGTGGGCAAGTGTATAATGCCATGTGTCCACCATTATGGTATCACACAGAGTAACAGCACTGTTCTTTTTTTTCTTAATTTGTTAATGTTTATGTATTTTTGAGAGAGAGAGAGACAGAGCACGAGCAAGGGAGGGGCAGAGAGAGAGGGAGACATAGAATCTGAAGCAGGCTCCAGGCTCTGAGCTGTCAGCACAGAGCCCGACACGGGGCTCGAACTCACAAACCGTGAGCTCACGACCTGAGCCAAAGTTGGAAGCTTAACCCACTGAGCCACCCAGGTGCCCCAGCACTGTTCTAAAAGTCCGCTGTGCTCAGCCTGTGTGACCCTCCCTCCTCCCAATCCCTGGAAACCACTAATCTCCCACTGTCTCCACAAGTTTGCCCTTTTCCAGAATGTCATATAGTTCGAATCATACAGTAGGTGGCCTTTTCAGATTGGCTCCCCTCACTTTGTAATATTCATTTAAGTCTTATTATGGCCTGATAGTTCCTTTCTTTGTAGCACTGAATAATATTCCATTGTCTGGATGTGCCATATTTTACTTATCCACTCACCGTCTGAAGGACATCTTGGTTGATTCTAAACGTTTGCAATTACGAATACAGCTGCTATAAACATCCCTGTTCACGTTTTATGTGGACGGAAGATTTCAGTACACTGGGGCAAATACCAAGGAGCATGATTGTGGGATCTAATGGTAAGGTTAAGTGAACCTAGGTAACAAACCGCCCAACCGTCCTTCAAAGTGGCTCTACCATTTTCCATTCCCACCAGGGCCAATATTTTATTCACTTAGTTATCATTTATTGCAGAAATAGCCACTGAGCATCTACGACAGGACCGGCTCGGGGAATCCTGGGGTGAACAAAACAGAAGCGGCCCTGCCCTCTGGGGGTTCGCGCTCGCGCACAGAACTTGCGAGAAGTTATCGAAGAGGTCATCCTGAAAGAGGAGCTGTTTCCTGGCACTGTCTCAGGAAATGGCCGAACAAGAGAGGGAACAGCTTTGTCCACTATCCTCTGAGGGAGGGCAGTCCTGGAAGAGCAAAAGGCTCTCCCCACACCCCAAAGGACTGGCTGCTTGGAAAAGAGGGGATCCCAAGGCACGGCGGACCTGACGAGGGAGAAGCCTGTGACAGATGGCTTGACCGTTGAAGAACTCTGTGTTAGTTTCCTCCCCCCGCCCCCGCCCCCGCCAAGACTTCAAGAGTTCAAGTTCTTTGTCCCTAGAGTTGTCCTTTGACACCAAGGAGTGAGTCACAACGGTTTCAAGCTGAAAGGAACCTCGGCTTCCTGCTGTCCAATGAATTGCAAAACATTGTAACCAATGAGATCCCTCCTCAGATAAAACCCTAGGTGAAATCCCAGTGTGTAAATCAGGTACAGGTGGGTGTGTTTGTTTCCTTCTGCTTCGGCAACAAATTGTGCAACCGTAGTGGCTGAAAACACCACAGATTTGCTATCGAGCGGACAGAAGTCTTAGACCCCAGGAGCCAGCAGGGCGCGTTTCTCCCTAAAGGCTCTAAGACACAATCTATTCCTTTGCTCTTTTCTAGTTTCTGGTGGCCACCTGACTCCTTCCTGTGGCCCCTTCCTCCATCTTCAAAGCCAGCAGCAGCATATGATCTCCCCCCAACCCCCGCCTCTCTCCCCACATCTCCTGGTCTCACGCTGACTCCCCAGCCTCCTTAATGGGGGGGGGGGGCTTGTGATTACACTGAATGCACCCGGATAATCCAGAAGAATCCTCCCATCTCGAGACCCTTCACTTAGTCACATCTGCAAAGCCCCTTTTGCCAAGTAAGGAAATACATTCATGGGTCTCAGGGGTTGGAAGTGGACACCCTTGGGGGCCGTTACTCATCTTTCCACAATGAGGCTGCTCTGGTCAGAGCACAGGAGGAAGGTGTAATACCCAGAAAACCCCCAATGCTGCACAGACCACAATTTTAAAGCTACCAGCCTGAAGCCTTCTTTAGATCATGATAAGGGTCCCAAGGCAGGAAGGGACTTCTTTTAGAGCCCATGGAAGTGTTATGGAAGATCAAGGCCTAGGATCAACTCCGGGGCCCACGCCCTTTCCCTTAATCCCATTACTTTCAAAGGTCTTCCTGTGAACCATACTGACACTAAAAAGGAGCAGAGTTTGGGTACAGTACGCGCCATGGTCAAGACTGCCATGTAGCTTTGCAAAATGGAGACACAGATGAGGGTTCCTTGGGCCACGGAAAGCTGACATCGTGTTATGAATTAGAAGGCCTTTCACTCTGGAAACATCTTTAAAAAAGCAAATCCTGGTTACTCAGCAGCTAACTGCTTATGATAAAGCAGAAGTCCAGCCCCTCCTAATTGGAACGCAAGACCTCTGGCAAGGTCCGCAGACACCAGAAGCCCTGGGCATGGCCTCGCTGCTGGGTGAGATTGGCCCTAAACCACTTGTCCTCACATTCCTGTCCTGGTGAGTAACCCATCTGCTCCCACAACCCCCTGCCCTCCTGTCATTTACCACTTTTTTCCTGAGTCTCAAATATGAGCCACAAGTTTAAGACTCTGCAAAAGACTAGACTCTCTGACATTCAGGGGATCTGGTGTTTATTAAGTTGGGAGATTTAAACTGACTGTGATTTGTTCTCAATTTAGGTCAGTGACAAATGCATGGAGTGTGGTGTGTGTGTGTGTGTGTGTGTGTGTGTGTGTGTGTGTGTTGCATTTGTATAGCATCCAGGATCCAGGCACATTTGGGGGAATAAACAGTTTAAAAATCCAGGCAGCCACAAGTTGGAGAGAAAAGAAAATGAATGCACATTTGAAATCAATTATACTGTAAATTAAGTAGGACAGGGAGCCAGAGCACAGGGGCCCCACTGTATGATGCTACCACATCTGGTGATGCTGGCTCTATTAAAATGGCTTTTACAGATCATCAAACAGGTCACCTCAGTCTGTTAACCTCTGAAAAGTGGATGGGCCACACCCTTAGCCCTGGATGCCGGGTCTCTCCTGACCATGCTGGTAATAATCCCCTGGCCTTCTCCATGCAACTTCAAATCATATTTACCAAACACCTACTGTGTGTGAGGCACTGCTAAGCACTTTAGAAAAAAATCTCTTGTGATCTTAACAATGTGTGAGCCAAGTACCATCCTAGAGTCAAACTCATCTCACCAATGGAAGCAACAGCAGCAACTATAGCTCAGAAATCTTAACTGCCGAAGACCCTTGCAAGTGGGAAAGGTGGGATTTCTACCATAGATAAGTTTGTCTGTCTCCTAAATCTGTAATCTTCTGGCCACACTGTATTTTAGCCCCCAAGCTAATGCTAGGGGTGATATATGATTATAGACATAAACTCTGTCCCCCAGGAGATCTCCTTTAATTAACTCATTCATCTCTATTCAGCTCATATTCAAGTGGAACACGAAAGGACCCAAATATGCACTAGATCAGAAAGTTCCTGAACCTTGTAGAGACTACATCTATTGGGAGCAGGGACCCAGATAGTCAATGAAGGAACAGATAAACATATTTCTAGCCGTAGATGTTGACAAGTGTTAGGAAGGACATGACCAGACTGCTACCGTGGAGAATGGCAGCTGACTAGGCCTATGCCCCCCGACAAGGGAACACATTTTATCAGGTAATGAGCTTCATGTCTCTGCAAGTATTCAATCAAAGGGTGGGTGACCCACAGATGTCCCTGCCCCTGTGGGAAGCCAGGAGAGTTGAGGGAAGTAGATACCCATCAACTTGATTCCCTGCAACATTCATTCCACCCGTAACAGGATGTGACTTCCCTGAAGCTATGGGAGGGGGTCCAGAAGAAAGGACTTGGGTTATTGGTTCGGATTCACGAAAACTGGGCCCAGGCCAGGCACGTATCAAGCTATATATTGTGCTTATTATTGAGGGAGAAACAACAGAAGAGAAGATAGTCAAATGACTGGAGGTGGGCTAGCAGGGGGCACACCCAAGTCATGGGCAGCGATGGTGGGGAAGGCGGAAAGCTCCGGGTTCAGGCCAAGTTCAGGCCCCGCCAAGATGATCTGGGGGAGCTTAAGCACTCAGCTCTGCAGAGCCGGGCGCACAGGAGAACCGAGTCTGTTATCTGCCCGCACAGGGGGTTCCAGCGCCCCTTCAGAGCAGACGGCGGGGGAGAAGGGTCCAGTCTGGAAACTCTATAGGCACTTAAGGAGCACTTCATCTTAAAAGGGGAACTGTTTTGCTTTTGTCAAACTGGTTAATTTGTCCCAAATGTTAAAAACCTCTTGTCCTCTTGAAAGATCAGCCGTCTACAGATTCGGTGTGCAAACAGCCAGACCAGGGGAGAGTTAAACCAAACACCTCGTCAGCCTCAACCCCGCCTGGGTGTCCAACCAACAGGTTCACATTGAGAAGAGACGAATGATTTTCACTTGCAGCCTGAGGACAATTTTTGGGGGGAGCTAGCTCTGCAACAGCAATATTCTGTACAATGTGTGATATCAGTGGTTAACAGTGATCTGATCCTGGGGGTAAAATGACATCTCTGATTCAGCTCGGACCATGGCGGTGCTCCTATGCCAATGATAACGTCCTTGGTCCATGATTTTGAAACTGTAGTTCAGATTTCTCGCATTTTTGAAAGCCCCTTTCTGGGGCACCTGGGTGGCTCAGTCGGTTGAACGTCCGACTTCGGCTCAGGTCATGATCTTGTGGTTTGGGAGTTCAAGCCCCACGTCAGGATCTGTGCTGACACCTCAGAGCCTGGAGCCTGCTTCGGATTCTGTGTCTCCCTCTCTCTCTGCCCCTCCCCTGCTCTCTTAAAAATAAATAAACTTTTTTTAAATTTTTTTTTAAAAAATGAAAGCCCCTTTTTGCACAAAGGAGGAAAAGGAGAAGTATGTATTTCAAATGTTTAAGGTCTGGCAAAAGTCCAAGATTTATTAAATCACACACACACACACACACACACACACACATTCACACACAGCCAAGGGTTTTGCTACAGTCTTTATGTTTACGATTTTATTTTGATTCCAGTTAGTTAACACATAGTGCTACACTCTTGATAGACGTTTTCTCATGCCCTTCTTACAACAATCCAGTGGAGTGGAGACTTAGAGTATCATTCCCTCCCCCTGCATTTTGTCGCTAAGAAAGCTGGGGTTCCAGGAGATTCAACGCGCTGCCCGAGATCACACAGACGGTGAGTGGTAGAGCCGGGATTTGAACCGGTTCCATCTCCCTCCAGAGAAGCTGTTCTGCCCTCCCGGGGACACTTGGCGATGTCTGCTGACATTTTTGGCGGTCACAGCCAGGGGACGGATGCTGCTGGCATCTACTGGGTCGAAGCCAGGGATGCCTCTAACGTGTTCACGGCAGCTCCCTGATAAAGAGCCGGCCCCGAATATCAGTAGTTCTGAGGCTGAGAAAGCCCGGGCCAGAGTCTGTGCTGTAAATGATCACCCTTCCACCTAGCTTTTCGGGTTTCATAGCAATGCTCTCCGGCAGCGCTAGGTCCCCCTCAGGTTTATTCAACCCCATTGTACGACACAAGGGTGTGAAAAGCACCTCAGAGCCCTCCTGCCGTCAGGTGAGAAACATGACGTCATGGCATCATGCTCTCGTCTGGACTTCTCTCCCCCACGTGTAACTGTGAGGTGCTCGCTTTCTCAGGGACAGGCTCACATCCACATCTTCTTTTTTTTTTTTTTAATTTATTATTTTTGAGAGAGAGAGAGAGAGAATCTCTAGCAGGCTCTGTACTGTCAGCACAGAGCCTGACAAGGGGCTCGAACTCACGAACCATGAGATCATGACCTGAGCCGAAACCAAGAATCGGACACTTAACCGACTGAGCCACCCAGGCGCCCCCACGTTTTCTCTTATAATCCTAACGGCAACTGTACACAATGAGAAACCACTCATTTCACAGAGGAGGCTGTGACTTGTTCAAGATTAACCGGGTAACAAGTCACACAACTGGGGCACATGGGTGGCTCAGTCCGCTAAGTGTCCAACTCTTGGTTTAAGCTCAGGTCATGATCTCATGGTTCATGAGTTTGAGCCCCGTGTCAGGCTCTGTGCTGACGGTGCAGAGCTTGCTTGGGATTTTTTTCTCTCTCCCTCTCTCTCTGCCCCACCCCTGCTTGAGTTCCTCTCTCTCACAACAAATAAACTTTAAAAACAGACAAACAAGTCACAGAACTGAAGCTACATATATAAGCCCCAGTCCCCAGCCCTGCACACCTGTCTCTGGTGGAACTTTGCAAACTTCAGTAAGAATCTGCATCAACTGCGGGGCCTGTTTTGAGCAGGCCAGCCCCTCCCCAGAGCTCTGATTCCTGAGGTCTGGATCGGGATCCAGGAACGGCCCTTTCTGAGATGCCCCCATGCAGTTTTGACGCAGCTGTCTCAGAACCAAATTTTGAGAAACGCTCTACTATATAACGCTGGATATGAAGTGTATTTCATTGCAAAAATAAGAGCAAAGATACTGATTTTGTTCATTTCCTAGTAAAAGTGACAAGAGGCGATGCACGTGTGCATATATGCTTTTGCGGTCTCTGAATCAGAAAGCAGGGACAGAGGGGTGGCTTGCATGCCATGGAGATTTGCATTCCACTGTCGGCCTTGCCACATAGGGCCTCCCGGTCTTGAGCATTCTCCTTGGCTTCTCAAGGCTTTATTCTGCCACCATTTGCCACTCACTGGTAAAAGGGAGCTAAAATTATCTGCTTTTTGGAATGCTATCAGCATTAGACACTGATGTCTGGGGCGTCCCTAATAGAGTATGAAGATCCACTTGGCTCTACTTGATCGGTGCTTCTGTTGTCGTTTTCAGTGTTTGCACTGAGTCTGGTCAGCTGTAGGCTGTGACACAGCAGCCCAAGCGTGGTGGGGGCCCCCTCTGGCAGCGTGCAGCGCGCCCGAAATCCCACAGCAGCTGGGTGAGAGGAAGCCCCGTGCCCCTCACGCATTCCCCCTGCCCACTGAACCAGAATAAGCAGCGGCGCAAAAGCATCTGAAGTATTTTGAAATTTATAAACGTGCCCAGAGCAAAGAGCTCTGATGAGAGAGCGCCAGAGTCCCTTTTTCTTCCTCACTGTTTCTCCATTTGGGGCTGCAAGTGACACATGGGTGAATAAACTCAGAGAGGTCAAAGCATGGGCAGGTGACCACCGGTAGAGGCTTCCTTTGGAATTACGTGATTATTTCTGTCTGAAAACCCGACCCGAGTCAAATGCATTCAGCTCTGTTGGCTGGTGGGAGCTTTGCCGAGTCCTGTCGCAAGGTGGCCAGTGCTCAGATCGCAGGGACAGGCGTGCTGGTGTCCGAGGCAGGTGGCGCAGGGCAGCGACACAGGCTGCAGTGTTCATGACGTCAGCCGTGATCACTGAGCCCTTGCCTGGTGCCAGGCACACACACGTGCAATGCCTAACGGTGACGGTGCAGACACGCGCCCTGTCTGCAAGATGCTGGGAGTCTGCTGCGGCGTCCAAGTCACTGGGAGAGACAGGGGACACTGGACAAGGTATCCAGCCAATGCAACTCAATACTGCCAAGGTCATGAACAACAAGGAAGGACAGAGGAACCATCACAGGCCAAAGGAGACCAGGGAGACATGGCAACGAAATGCAGTATGGTACCCTGTACCCTGGATTGGATCTCAGGACAGAAAGAAGACATTCGCGGAAAAACCGTTGAAGCCCAAGTCTGGAATTGAGTTAACAGTAACGTACCAACACTGGTTTCTTAGTTTTGATAAATGAACCACAGCGGGTCTGGTAAGTTGCAGGAACTATATAGAGAAGTAAAATGTTAACGACGAGAGAGATGGTGTGGGGAATAAGGGAAGCCTCCACTATCTTCCCAACTTTTCTGTACATCTAAACTACTCCACAACAAAAAGTAAAGTTTTTTTAAAACCCTGGAAGCCATGAAAAAATGCATATCTTTTGGCTCTTATGCTGAATATGCTGGTTCAGGAGTTCTACATTTTACTGCTTAAGTAGGAATCCACAAAACCAGGCCCTGGTAGCTGTCCTTTCTGAGGTCCAGATGTTCACCTTTTCTTCTGTTAGATGAGATACTAGAGGTTCTCATGACATCAGGTATCCCAGATTCCTCCAATACTTTCCTTTGTAAGTTTAATTTAGCCAGGATAGCAGTGGGCGTTCCAGATTGGGGAAACTGATGAACAAATCTTCAGGGAACTGTTTTCTGTCCTTTTGCTTTGCTCCAAATTCAGAATTCCGGGGAAAGAAGAGAATGTGTCACCTGCTTATCCCTCACTGAGGGCGAAGCACCTTCCATAATTATCCCATCAAGGCTGAATGTGAACTGTGGGGTGCGGGGAGAAATTCCCCACAGGGAAGTCAGGAATGCTGTTTCTGGAAAGAACAGGAATAAATGCTGGGCGGCACAAGGAACAGGTGTCCGCCCCTGGAGTGGGCCTGAGGAATACGCATTTTAGCAGGAGTCCTCCCTCACAGGTTTTCTTTGTCAAGGGATGGAAGGATCCCACTTGAGAATCGCCAGTCTCATGTGGCAGACAGACAAGAGTCATGCTACAACGCAGATGCTACTTGTCTTCTAAGGAAAGCAGAACATGTAATAGGAACCTAAGGAGAGAGAGATGGACTTTGACCACAGAGATGAGGGAATGCGCTGTGGAAAAAATGGCAGTGAGCTGGGTCCTGAAATATGGGTAAGGTTTCAGAGGGTGGGGAATGGCAGTATGAGGAACTCCTTATTCATATTTTCCCTTTGAAATAAAAAAAAATCAGAGCAAAGAACACGAGGAACTAGGGTGGCCCAGTGTAGCTAGACTGTGGGGTGCGGGAAGATAGGAGTGAGATCAGTCCACCCCACTCTGAATGTCCTCCCAGGGGCTGCCCTGCACCCAGGGACCTTCTGCACCCAGAGCAATTAACACGAGGGACCTTCCGGTAAAAGGGACCTTCTGTACTCAGAGCAATTAACCTGAGGCTCCCTGCTCAAGAAAACTCGGGTCCCCCTTGTGCCTGGGCAGACTACAAACTCCGTGAGAACCTGAAAGGGTGAGCCTGGGCACAGGAAGGTGAGGAAGGAGGACGGTGGAATCGATCTGATGACAAGTAATGGACACCTGAGGCACAGTCGCCTAGAAATGGAAAGATGGTGAGACTGGATACAACAAAGATGGCAGAACTTGGGACTTGAGTGGCCACGAGGGACACATTTCTGACTTCTACTTGGGGGACCAGGTGAATGGGGTGCACTTGTGATATGGACCTGCACACGGCTTCGGGGGTCCTGGCAGCCTGTTGAGCGAGGAAGGGCACACTTGCCTTCACGTCCTGGGTGACAGCACCTGTGTGGGAGGCCAGAATGGCTGTCCGGATGAAACCAAGAGAGCCAAGGTCCCTCCTGGGACGATGGTGCTGAGTTTTAAGTCTGAAGAGTTACAGGATTCCAAGTCTAATCAGTGAGGTCTATTGCCAGACCCTCGCACTGTACTGTAAGGAAAAGGTTAAGGAAAGAGGGCAAGAAACGGGACTGCGGGTAGTGTGTCCTGTTAGCTCCATTTTATGCAATTGATGATCCCCTTGGGTTGCCACAGCCGTGGGCATTTGGCTTAAAGACCAGATAGAAACTCACAGAAATACCTGGGAGATTTAAGTTTGACTGACTGGGAGGCTGGAGGAGGAATTACCTGAAAGAGGGAAGTGGGAGGAAGAGCCGGACTGGGAACAGACTTTGAATTAGTCACTACACACGGGGAGGAGTTAAGTTTGTCTTCTGGTCTGCCTCTGCCAGCCTCATTCATTCCTTCAAGAAATATTTATCAAGTGCCTGTTAGAAACTGTGGCTGCAAAACGTCTACTCTTGTAGGACACGGATTCAAGGAGGGAGTCAGACATTACTGAAATAAATAAATATATAATATGATGCCGGGCTGCTTCTAGAAAGAAAGGGATTAAATGCCGGGCACGGCAAAGGAACGAAATGGGTAGGAAGGCAGAAAGATGTGCTGTCGCACTGCGTTTTTTTCCTTCTGATTCAGGACATCAAACTTGGCGAAATGTAAGAGAAGGGTAAATCAGATTATTTAGAATACAAACTGTGGATGAACCAAAGATAGATTGAACCTGAGGGGGTCATTTTCTGATGAACGAGGGAGGACCATGGAGAGCAGCCCAGGATTGTCAACTGGAATCCGAAAGACCCGGGTTTCAGTCTCAGCAACTGTACTGTGTGACCCTGTGCGAGTTTCTTAACCTCTCTGAACCTCGGAGACTTTGTAGAACATTTACATGGCTATGTCTTCGAAAGTCTGTGCTAAGGATTAGGAATCATTTACATAAAGTGTTAGTACAGAGCCTCTTGCAGATGGTCACACAAGCTGTCAAAGGAGGTAGAAATTTTTGTCTCCTCTCCCAGGCAATCACTCTGAAATCGCAGCCAGCACTGTCTACTTTCCATCTTGACAACTTGAACTGAATGCATGGAAATGGTTCACGTTAATAATGTTACCCCAAAGAAGCTGTTGATTACTTCCTGCTACCTCACCCCATAAAAAGCCCTGGCTCCCATGCTGGGAATTCTGATTGCCCGATTCTCCCTCCAATTCTCAGCTCGCCCACATTTTTGTGCTGATTACCCAGAGAAGGTTCAGTGACTTGCTTCTTAAATGCCTTACTGCGTCAGTTAATAGTAGTAGTAGTGTTCGCATTCCTAATACAGAATATTACATATTATTAGCATTAGTGTTAACATCTTTCTCTTTAATGTTTATTTATTTTTGAAGGAAAGAGAGAGCTTGAGCAGGGGAGGGGCAGAGAGAGAGGGAGACACAGAATCCGAAGCAGGCTCCAGACTGAGCTGTCAGCACAGAGCCCGATGCAGGGCTCGAACTCACGGGCCGTGAGATCATGACCTGAGCCGAAGTCGGACGCTTAACCGACGGAGCCACCCAGGCGCCCCAACATCTTTCTTACAAGTAAAAATCTTACCTGGGCCCTAGGTTTGCGGATGAAGGAAAGAGACTTGGGACTGTACATGGTAACAGATACTAGATTGTCCCGTCCACCCCCACCCCTCCCACCGCTAGGTCCTTGATACTTGGGGAAACACCACATGCTTTGTCTAAAATGCACAGAACGTTTTACCGACATCCGGGCCGAGAGAAACTGGATTCCTGCTTGCTACAAATGCTGCTAAAAACAGCTTGGATTTGGATGCCCAACTCAGAAATGCAGGGCTCAGACGGGGTTCACACCCCAGAGGCGGAAGGGTCTGAAGACTGGAAGGCCCCTTGCGGATCAATGTAACACCCCGTGTTTCTCAAACGGCAGCAGACACATGTGTCTATCCCATGCCAGAATGTGATTACATTGCACCCTACCGCTGTGCGAATTTCGCTCGGAGGTTATGTTAGATCAGAATAAACACAAACATACATGGATTTTTGTGGTCTCACATTCATCCTTTAGAAATTTCGCTGCTGCGTTCAGCTGGCTCGAGCTCCGTTTCTGCCTGTTCAGAGTTGACTCCAACCCATCATATAGACGGGCAAACTGGGGAGACCCTTGACCTGCGTCACACAGTGAGCAAATGGCAAGGCCGATCCTGGACCTTAGGTCTCCTGCTTCTCTAACCCAATTAAGGAGGAAAGAGATTAAGTAGAAGAAGAGGTGGGTGGTGGCTTTTGTTTCTTTTTGTTTTAAATCAAGTGCAGGGCCGCCTGGGTGGCTCAGTTCGTTAAGGAAACGACTTCGGCTCAGGTCTTGACCTCACGGTTGGTGAGTTCGAGCCCCGCCTTGGGATCTGTGCTGACAGCTTGGAGCCTGGGGCCTTCTTGGGATTCTGTGTGTGTCTCTCTCTCTGCCCCTCCCCCACTCATGCTCGGTCTCTCTGTCTCTCAAAAATAAACAAACATTAAAAAAATAATAAATCAAGTGCAATTTTTTCCCACATATATTCTTGGGTTTGTGAGCTGCAATTCTGAGGAGGCAAATTCATCCTGAGAGCTGTGTTTTCTCCAGAACCTGGCTTTTTCCATTCAAATCTTTGTCCGTGGCCCAGGAAGGGCAGCACAGGGCAGGTCTTGCTTTAACGCAACTAAAACTACCATTTATTTATCAAGGCCTGCCGGTTTGCTGGGCACAGTTGAAGCTTCGGTCACTTTTACCATAAAAAATCTTGAAATAAGATTTGGTGGTAGAAATCCGAGTCATCAAAAATAATTCTAAGTAGGGGCGCCTGGGAGGCTCAGTCGGTTATGTGCCCAACATTGGCTCAGGTCACGATCTCACGGTTCGTGGGTTTGAGCCACACACGGGACTCCGTGCTGACAAGGTGGAACCTGCTTGGGATTTTCTTCCCCTCGCCCTCTGCCCCTTCCCCGCTCATGCTTTCTCTCTCTCAAAAATAAACAAATCAACTTTAAAAATAATAATTCTAAGGGCGCCTGGGTGGCTCAGTCGGTTGAGTGTCCGAAGTCAGCTCAGATCATGGTCTCACGGTTCATAAGTTCAAGCCCCACATTGGGCTCTATGATGACAGTTCAGAGCCTGGGGCCTGCTTTGGATTCTGTGCCTCCTCTCTGCCCCTCCCCTGCTTGTCCTCTGTCTCCCCCTCTCTCAAAAATAAATAAACATTAAAAAAAAGTAACAATAATAATAATAATAATTCTAAATAAGATATGTATCGACTAGGAGACCCAAGAGCTCCCTGAATTTCCTTTCACACAGCTTCCTCCAGCCCCTGAATCACCATCCAATGAAAATCCCCATCTCCCCCTATGTCATTATTAAATATTGAGGATAACCTTTGGAGGCATGTTGGTATATATCTTTTATGCTTGATTATGTGCACCTTTGCGTAATAATTTTGATTATATGTGTATATAAACATTTTCTCCCACATATTATTTCCTAAGAACTTTGCTATGTTATTAGGAAGTGTTCATAGGTGTCATGTAAGAAAGCTATACAGTCACTTACTCATCCCCTGGTTGTGGGTAATTTAGGTCATTTTCCATTTTGCTATTAATAACTTAATTAATAAGGGCATCTTTTTTTTTTCCTATCCCTTCAAATGGATTACTGAAAATGGCATAGCTGTCATAGGAATAATTTACATAAAGTGTTAGTATGCCTGACTGAGACCATTTTATGTTATCCTTGCCTTTGAATTTCATTGAAGGAAGAAAAAAGACTCTTTGCCAATTGATAGACAAAATATAACAGTTTACGTATATTACTTTCTGTTTGCTCCTGTAGTTGAACTTCTGTCCATGTTCTCCAACTAACTAGTTACAGTCTGTTCTTTGGTGAATTATTTTTGCACTTCTTGTCTGTTCCGCAAGGCCGTTCCTAAATCCTACTTCTCGCATGAGGGGACTTCAGGTCCCTGCAGCAGAACAGAATCCCGCTCCCTTTCTGTAGGACTGGATTCCAGGAGGCCCACAGTCAAATCGCAATAATTATGTGTATCTGTAAGAGAAGCACTTGGGTATATGTGTCATCTCTCCACCAAGAGAATGGGCACCAAGCTTTGCTCCCCAGGTGTGGTGCACATTCAATCAATGTCGAAGGGAGGGAATAAGAGGTAAGCAGGGAAAGATCAGCTCCTTAGGTCATGTCACCATCAGGTGGGTGAGGATCACAGCCGAAGACAGCGATCAGGAGACCCGGGTCTGTAAGCTGAGTAAGTACCTCCACTTAACCAACCGCACAGGCCATCGTGGGATCGACACTGCCGGTCTATGAACAGAGATAGGACATAGCTAGCCTTTGCATCATACACTGAAAGATTTGCAGAAGCAGAGCTGATTCGATGATAAAAATCTAGAAGACACTCTTTAAGTTAGCCAATGTTTAAATAATGCCAGATTTCCAAGATAAAGGCCAAAACCATGGAAATCCACAATTAAGAAAGTGTCCCACTTGAAACAAAACTGGAAGCTTGGAAACAGATTCATCGAACTGATCACTATTTCCAAAGACCCTTGTTCCCGGGGACATAAGAAATCCATGACCCTAAAGTACTTCTCCACCTTCTTTATGGTACCTCATCTATAAGGAGAGGATGATCACGCTTCCAAATTATGTGAATGAGCACAAACCAAAGATTGATGTGCTAAGCTGCTCCCAGAACTAGATGTGGGAAGAGAAATTACTCCAGCCTGTTGTTTTTAATTAATCTCTTGTGCTTCGGGCTTATCTAGTCTCAGAAAATGAAAACCATATATTCTATAACACATGTGCCAAATTGTATGTGTAATTTAGTGGAAAACCCCTCACCATAAAGGAAGAAGTGCTAAAATTATCAGCAGTTCCCTGGGTCCCAGGAAAGCTTGGATAGCATTTTGCAAACGTCAGAATGCCTTACACCTCTTGAATCTCAAACCGCAGAATGTATTTTATTGCTGCCTGAAATGATCCAATGTTGTTGATTATCAAAGGATCAGGAAGGCCATGATGAGCTTCCACGTGCTCTCAGAACAGTTATGTATGCCAAGGAGTCTGAACCATTTCTCCAAACACCAATGGATCAAGGAGTCTGATAAAGTACGTGTAGGGGTGGGCACGGCACATGTGTCTGCCCGCACTGCGGGTGAGGGAAACTGGGGTCAGGGCTTCGACTTAGTTGATGCAATGTCAAACACATTAGTAGAGACCATCATTATCCCACCCCCTATTGTCATATTAAAGACATGATGTACCCCTATTTGCCCAGTCCTATGCTACCTATTCTTTGTTTTATTTCCTAAGATGCAGATATGTGTTTTGTCCTTACACGAGGAAAGTAATTTGGGGCATATATTTGTGCATGTGTGTGTGTGTGTGCACGCGCGTCGAGGTTAACATTAACGCCACTTTGCGTCCTAAAAATCACATGCTGTAAACAATTCTTCATTAGAACCTTCTGCGTTAGGTGTTACCCTCATCTGTGAAATGGAATGACATCTGCATCTGAGAGTGAAGCAACTTTCCCAGGCAGTGGGAATGCTCGGATGTGAACTCAGCTTTTTCCCGCACAGCAAAATGCAGGAGGCCACACCTTCCGTCCAAAATTAATAATTATCCCCTCATGTGTAGGCAGCTCTAAGGGTCTGTGATTCGCTTTCCCACACATTATTTCCTATAGTTTTCTCAGCCAAACTGTGAACTTACAACCCTATTTTAGAGAGGTAGAGATTAAGATTCAGAGATGTGGTGTTTTATTTAGGGAGATAACTATGGGTAACACAGAAGCAAATGTAGCCAAATAGCATGGGAATCTAATCAAGTCATTCTGCTCAACACCGGAGGTCCTAGGACAACCTCTCAGCTTCTGTCTAGCCTCCTTCAGCCTCTCAGCCTCAAGACTCTATATTTAAGCACAATGAACCTTTTTAGCACCTCTATATTGCCATGATACCTCCAAGCACCAGGCCTCCCTATGTGCTCTGTCTCGAACAATCCAGTTCCTACCACACCCCTTCCATTTCCATCGGGATAATGTCCTCAATCTGTATGGCACTTCCTGAGAATGCCTTCCCTGAAATCCATAGGTGCGTGGACGAGACACCCCTCCTTGGTGCTTCCCCAGACCTTGCTCTTGCCACTAGAGCAGTTTTTGTGCTGTACTGTGATGGACTCTTGGCTTAGCCATATTCCAGCCACGAACCCATGACCTTCAGGAAGGCAGGAGAGGCAGTGTCCCCGTGCCCAATATGGCTGGCCCACAGTGAACACACCCGGACAATCTGACCACCCTTTCTCACGTAGGGAGAGGTCAGAAGGTCTGAGAAAGTTAGGGGAGTCTTTTGGGGGCAAGACTAGACTCTGATCTTAAATGTGGGGTGAATTTGCAGAGGCGAGAAGAAGAAGAGAACATCCTCAATTTGGAAAATGGTGTCCGGTCGTATTGAGGGTGACATTTCCACGGATTAGGGAAGAACTTGGGCAGGTTCGAGAGGGGGCTGCACATCAGTGAGGAAGGAGAACACTAACAAACCTGACGTTTACTGAGCGCCTACTGTGTACCCGTGCTCTGTATTATGTCCTTAGACCTGTATGCCATTAACACTATGATCCCACAGCAACCCGAGGGGAAGTAAATTTCCCAAGGTCACCTAGCTGGAAGGTGGTAGAGCTTGGGTTCAAACAGTTCTTGTGTTAGAGCCCATGCTCTTTCCATACGGGGTCCCGCATAATATGGGCACTCGGTCTGTCCAGTGGGAAGAGTGGAGCATGAGACGCAAACTCCCACTTCTGAGAAGCCAAGCGCACACCAGCATCAGAGCACAGATGCTACGGCTGGACCGTGAGCAGGAAGCTGTCGGCTGATGAAACCAGTGCCTTTGGAATGCTCGTGACACCACGGGGAAGGCAAGAAACGGGAGAGGAAGAGAGTGGCAATCTGGGGGAAAAAATAAGCCATTGCAGTGGCTTGGGAGACAGAATGAAAGGGAAGAGGTGGTTAAAGAGGCCTTTAGGAAGTGTTGGGGGTGGGGGGCCTGGGTGGTTTAGTCGGTTAAGCGTTCGACTTTGGCTCATGAGTTCGAGCCCCAAGTCAGGCTCTGTGCTGACAGCTCAGAGCCTGGAGCCTGCTTTCGATTCTGTGTTTCCCACTCTCTCTGCCCCTGCCCCGCTCACTCTCTCTCAAAAATAAACATTAAAAAAGAAAAGTGTTGGGGGTGGGGGTAATAAAGCAGACCAGTAACTTGGATTATTGTATGAACACACAGCCCTGGGAAGAGACGTGCTGGTAAATGGTTTTTCTTTTTAATTAATAATTTTTTTGAGTGAGAGAGAAGGTGGGCGCAGGAGCAAGCAGGGGAGGGCCAGAGAAAGAGGGAGACACTGAATCCGAAGCAGGGTCCGCAGCTGTCAGCGCAGAGCCCCATGCAGGGCTCGAACTCATGAACAAATGAAGTGGGACACTTAGCTGACTGAGCCACCCAGGCGCCCTGTGCCGGTAAATGTCTAGTAAGCCGGCTGCAGAGGGAGGAGCTCTGCCTCGTAGGGCACTGATGTGCGTACCGGCAGCACGGCTGATTTCAGGCCATCACCACGACGTCTCTGACCCAGAGCTGGGATGTGCCGAGAACGGTCAGCCCCCGTAAGCCAGTGGGGGCTTACACAGCACAGAGGGCCCAGTAAAAATGCCCCAAGGGCCTGGGGGAGCCCTGCGCTAGCCTGATGCACAGCCCTTGTTATCAGGGCCACAGGAAGTGGCTGAGGAAGCTGGTAACGGGGATGGAGGCCAAATCCACGTGGAGCACGTGGAGCGCTGTCCATGACCGGACACCGCTGAGCAGTGCTGACACGGGCCGAATCCCATCCAATCCTCCCAACCACGCTGGGAAGTAAGCCTTAAGTTTGCACAGATGAGAGAACAGAAGCTCAGAGAGGCTCGTTTACTTGCTCAAAATCACACAGCAAGTACGTAAAAGGATTTAAGCATAAATGCGCCTAACCCCAAAGCCCTGTGTTCTACTTCTCAGCGACGCTCCCTGTTGGATCAGAAAGAGGGGGCCGGCAGGGATGGACCTTGGTGGGGGGGGGGGGGCAGGGGAGGAGATTAAGGGTGGATGCCCACAGGATCCATCAGCTCCACACATACTGCATGTGCTCAAAATTCATAATTCACACAACCTCGATGCTAGAGACCCTGTCTCCACCCCTACAGATTTCTAATAGGATTTTCTTACAACATTTTCCCTACATTCCCGAAAGGGAAGAAAATGATAAGGCGAGAGGACAATGAGTTATATCTATTTCACAATAAATTAACAGCATTCCTCTCTCTGTGCATTGGATGTGTATCTAAGACAGAAATACAGCTCCTGGCCCAAGCTTTCTGCTCCTGAGCCCTGCGTGGCCTCTCTCTCAGCCACTTAATATTGCCTAAACTGAATGTTCCTGAACGTAGCAGCCTGAGGGGGGAATAAGGTTTCACAGTTAATGTGGGCGGCACTGTCATTGTCAATCAGCATATAAGCCTCTATCAAACATCATTTAGGGTAATGACCTCTTTGCAGAGCCATTAAACACAACGGCTTGTTCGTGTTGTTGCTTCTTTTAGTGAAGACGGAGACATCAGTTCAGCTTGCTGGTTAAGACCAACAGTTTCAGAGGCCCCCAGACCAGGATTTAAGATGACCATTTTGTAGGAAGGAAGGGGAAGCGGGGGTGTAAAAAGCCTACTGTTGGAAAATACACAGGAAGCCAGAAGGAGGGACACACAGTTCAAGATGATGGGATTCATTATCACAATTCAGAGCCAGACTCCAAGATGGCTTCCAAAGAGCCTCACTGGGTGGTTGGTATTCGCACCTTTGTGTAGCTCCCTCCGATCATGAATAGGGCTGACTTGCATAATCAGTAAGATGGTCGAGAAATGACTGTGTATGACTTCTGAGGTGAGGTCAAAACAAACATGGCAGCTTCCCCCTTAGATCTCTCAGATCACTCCTTCTGGAGGAAGCCAACCACCATCTTGTGGGGACACACAGGCAGCCCATGGAGAAGTCTATGCAGGGCAAGAAGCTAAAACCTTGAATCAAAAGCCAGCACGGACTAATCAGTCATGAGGGAACAATCTTGGAAACAGCCTTCCAGCTCCCACCTACTTTCAGACCCCTCCCACCCTGGCCAAGGTCTCAAATGCAACCTCATGAGAGATTCTGAGTCGCTCCCAAATTCCTGACTCGTGAAAACTGTGTAAGATAGTAAATGTCTACTGTTTTCTCCTAAGTTTTGCGGTCATTTGTTACATAGCCATTCAGCTAATACAGATGATGACTTAGGTCTCTGATAAGCAGATCCTGAGACTGAGATTCAAGGGCATGTTATTCACTGAGGGGCTTTCTCTTCAGGAGAAACCTAGAAGGACAGAGCGAGGCAGGGAAGGAAGGAAAGAACTGAACAAGGACATGGTCTCAAGTGAGTTTCAGCCACAGCCTGGCCCAGGGAGGCTCTGGGGCACCGATTACACCACTGGGCGGTCATCCTTGAAGCAAGGGGGTCAAGGCTGTGGTCCTCCTGTATCTACCAGCCATCCGCCGTGGGGTGTTCCCATTTTGAGCATAACTTCCTGGAGGAGGCAGCTCTTACCAGTAGAAGGAAAGATGGGAGCCGTGAGCTGGGGGGGAGGGTCTCCCCATCTGATAAAGGGACTCTGGGTGGAGCTCACAGCACTACTATGAATGGGATAGCTCGGTGACAGCTCCGGCTTCTGCTTGCACACAGGCTGGCGCCACACGATGTGGCCTCCCTGGCAATGGCCCCTCTTCAATGCTTATTCTGCTCTAGCACGTCCTTTTACCCGCTTGGAACTGGAGACCAGTTAGGATTACTGTGGGCCCAGGAGGGGTGAGTGTATGTTTCTGTCCCAGAAAGAAAACACAGGAGTAGGAAAAAAAAAATGGCAATGTTAATCTGTATAAAGGCTTTAACCCTTGTAAAGCCAGGCAGCCCTGACGTCCTACAAGTCGAGAAACTTCCCAAGTGAACTCAGACACACACGCACCGTCGCTCCTTCAAATTCACGCCTCTAGTTATTTAGCTTTTATTGTTTATACTGATTGGTACTTTGTAACTCCCTTACTGTACAAGCCTTTAACACTGTTACCAGGAGGAGATGATAACAGTTCATTAAGAGGAAAAGGGGAAAACAGACAAAGTCACAGTGTTGGCCGATCCAGCTCAAACAGTGAGCCCAGAAGCAGCTGCAGAAAGTTCCGCCACTAGGGGTGGGTCTTAACCCACAAGGAGCCCCTAGCTTCCGTGGAAAACTGTGTTTGGGGTCTTGATCCCACGGAACCCAGCCAACAAACCAATACAGTCCTAGATTCTGCTTAGGAGTCTGGTGCTGAACGTAGCCCTACGTAGCCTCAAATGTCTATAAAAATATCAGATGTTTCTTGTGGAGTGGATCTCTTAGCCTAACGCCAAGCCCAACGAAGCTTGAGATATCCACTTCTGAGTCCTGCTTTGGGTTACACTACAGAAGTTCCTCTTCTGTTCCCTACTTGTGTCTTTGCCAGCTCCTGGAGGCCAAGAAGATGCCTGGGGAGGTTCCGGGGGTGGGGGGATGAAACACCCTGCCATCTTTTATTTATGCGTCCCTGGCTCATGCTGCCGGGTTAGATCTGTGCGTGTCCCAGTGGCCCTGATGTTGCCATCGCCTCTTGAAGAATAGCGAAGCTGGGAAGTGAGATAAGTCGTTCAGAGAAAGAGAGATATCATATACTTTCACTCCTATGTGGAACTTGAGAAACTTAACAGAAGACCATGGGGGAAAGGGAAGGGGAAAAAGTAGTTTCGAAGAGAGAAGGAGGCAAACCATTAGAGACTCTTAAATACAGAGAACAAACTGAAGGTTGATGGGAGGGTGGGGGAGAGGAAAAATGGGTGAATGGCATTGAGGCGGGCACTTGTTGGGATGAGCACTGGGTGTTGTATGCAAGCGATTAATCACAGGAATCTACCCCCGAACCCAAGCGCACACTGTATACGCTGTATGTTAGCCAACTTGATGATGAATTATATTTAAAAAAAAAAAAGAATAGGGTAGCTGGGGTCTTGTTTCTTCTCTATCTTTGCCCCTAGGAATCTGTTACAGGTGTCTGAAGGCTCACCACTGATTTGTATCCGTGAGATCTGCATTTCCAGATCCAGCATCTACTAGGGCAATTCCCAAGATCTACTGGTCAAATCATTCATAATCCCTCCAGTCCGATATTTTCCCCCAATTGTACTGTGACACGTAAGATTCTTAACATTCTCCTTCCACGACATCAAGCACAGTAGAGATGTTTAAAACCTTTGGCTGAGTGAACGGACATGCCAACATCTTTGAGACGTAGCATTTTAAGAAGACGATGTGACTTGGGCTCCCTGGCCTCCTCACCCCAGGCACGTCCACACCTCAGGCCTTGTGCACACTGGCTCTCTTGACCAGATATGCCCTTCCCCCAGATAGCCACCTGCCGCTCAGCTACCCCAAGGCTTTACGTCCCCTCTCAGAGAGGCCGCCGTGTCTAAAGTTCCAACTCCCTCTCTGCGCTAGTGGTTTTTACTTAGGACTTAAGGACATCAAATGTCTGAAATACCCTAAGACTTTCGTCTTGTGTATTCTTTTCTCTCCACTAAGCACCATGAAGGTGGGATGTTTTTCTTTTTTGTTCTCTGTTCTACCCCCAGCCCCTAAAATAGGTCAGCCCACAGTACACACTCGCTAAATATTTATTGAATTCACAAATGAATAAATGATGGATTCACATTTGCATCCAAAGACAGGCTCTGCTACCTCCTGGCAGGCTGAGTCCCAAACCCAAGACACTTTCTATCATGGGATTTGGATGCCATTTGACCCTCACGAGCTTCGAGAACTCCAGTGTTAACAGGCTACCTTCCTCTTTATTTTCTTTACTGGTCGCTCTTCAGAAACAACATCTCATCTTTTCCTGAGAAAGGAAAGTCCCCTCTGTTCAAAAGAGGACTTGCAATCAGGGAGCCTGAACAAACAGCCTTGCTGCGTCTTTCTGTGGGAACCAAGTGCAAGTTGAAATGCCCCCGGTTGCCTCAGCCGTCCCGAGCAAGTCTGTGCAAGCGCTAATGAATCATTTCCATCTTTACCATAAACTGGGGTCACGAGGGAGAGTATTGTTCTTGGATGAGAACACGCGTCCTCGAGAAACTCACACTTGGGGTGACCTCGCCAGTAGGTCAGACTGTCTGTGTCTCTCCGGGGCAGACAGCATGAGCGTTTGAATTACAGCATCAGGAAGTTCCCTCCTCTGTGACTTTGGATGTAGACTCCCTAAGCCCCAGAAGGAAAAGTGGGCAGCTTAAGGTATCGGTGAAGTAACTCAGGCACAGAAAATGTTACAGGACTCAACACCTACCAGGGCTTAAATTTTAAAGTGTGGGTGCTCGTGAGTGTGTATGAGTGTGTGTGTGTGTGTGTGTGTGTGTGTGTGTGTGTGTGTTTATTTTAGGAGGGGGAGTGGCAGGAAACATGGGCAAAGAGGCAGCAAAATTCCTCGAATAAGACCTGGCTCTCTACTTTAAAAGGTCTTTTGAAAGGGCACCTGGGTGGCTCAGTCCATTAAGAGTTCAACTCTTGATTTCAGCTCAGGTCAGGATCTCACGGTTGGTGAGATCGAGCCCCGTGGTGGGCTCCGTGCTGTCAGCTTGGGATTCTCTCTCTCTCCCTCTCTCTCTCTCTGTCCCTTCCCTGCTTGTGCTCTCCCTAGCTCTCAAAAATAAATAAATAAACCCTAAAAAAATTAAAATTAAGGGGCGCCTAGGTGACTCTGTCGTTAAGCGTCCAACTTTGGCTCAGGTCATGATCTCGTGGTTGGTGGGTTTGGGCCCCTCGTCGGGCTCTGCTCTGACAGCTCGGAGCCTGGAACCTACTCCGGATTCTTTGTCTCCCTCTCTCTCTGCCCCTCCCCCACTCGTGCTCTGTCTCTCTCTCTCTCTCTCTCAAAACTAAACAAATATTTAAAAAATTAAAAAATAATTTTTTTAAAAAAGTTCTTTCAAGCTTGTCTGTAGAGGAAGAGAATGGGCCCATCATTACCACTTTCTGCTGTGACATGACACGTTGCAACACATCCTGTCTCCCTGCAGACCCTGTGGCTGAATCCCAGTTTTACCAGATTTTTTTTAAATGCAATAAAAATAGTTTCTAGTTGCTAAGAGCCCACTTTGTGTTAGGAACAGAGCTTTCCACTTTACATCTTTTCTCATCTTGACAGAAATGCCATGATACAGGACACATTCTTCCCCCTTTATTCGACATGAAGCCGTCAAGTCTCAGAGGGCTAGGTGCCAACCACAGAACGGCGAGGCTAAGATTCAGATTCAAGTCCGCCAACTTCAGACTGCAGCATCTGTGTCTGTTTCACTGAGGGATGACGGGGAAAGCCTAGCTCTTCTTGAGTATGTGGCTATTTGCCTCTAAGGGGTGGGAGAGCCGTTGCTGACCCCATTTCTTAGCCCCTCCATTAGTGAAGCCATGGAACCAGTTTCCTATACTCTATCACCTCTGTTTGAAAGACCTGGACTGTCTCTGTCTTCCTGGCTACATTCTGACCAACACACATATCTTCTTTCAGGAAACAATCAAGCAAACAGTATTCAGAGCAGGTATACAACTGATCTTACAACTGTAGTCACAACCACAGCACAGAGTAAAGGGCCAACTGGGTGGTCATTGGCACTATTTAAATCATCTGAATTTGGGGGGCACCTGGGTGGCTCAGTTGGCTAAGCGTCTGACTCTTGGTTTC